>OX101789.1:29140217-29515217 GCA_944452715.1 Ophion slaviceki
GGTTTCCCCATTGGAATCCAATGTACCAATCCAGTTTGGGTTCTAAAGGATTCCCACATCTTCGACCAGAATCTGATACGATTCTTGATGGGTCCCACCGCATTCTGCACGTTGAATTTTCCTAACGGGGTGTCCCTCTCTGGAAGCTCAATTTCAAGGGTCGGAATGATGATTTTTTTTCTAGTAACACATTGGTTGGAATAAATTAATTTTTTCCCAGCATGTTGTACACACGTTTGTGGGTACAATGTAATTTTTTCGGAAGAAAATCTTTCAAAGTGTTCGTGGTGCTGCAGTTGGCGCTGCAGTCCTCCAGCGGCGAATATAAATAGAAGAATAAATGTTGAAATATGTGAGTTATATTTACATATTTCAACATTTATTCATCTATTTATATTCCTATTAATCTACAAGGGAGTTTATGTAAATATTATTACTGGATATTTTTACGTCGCCTATTCGCAATTTCAAGCAAGAGATAATCAAAAATAAGACTTGCATTTATCGTTGACAATTATAATTACATATATGTGAATTAGCATAGATTTTATGATTTTTATCCCGGGATTATTTATTTATTTTTTTTATAAATAATCACCTATTGTTATATATAAATAATATATGATCATATATGAGAAAATACATAATTATGTATAACTATAATGAATTTTGTACATAAATAACTATATATGGATTTTGTCCATATATAAACATATATAGATATATTATATTAATTATATATAATAATATGTGATTATATACAACAAAAATTTATCGGGATATTTGAATGACGGAGGTATGCGAATTAAAAAAAAAAATGAAAAAAAAAAAAAAAAAAAAATTCGCAGTGAGACTCGAACCAGCGACCCCGCGATTACTAGACTCGAGCGCTACCGGGTACGCCACGAGCCCGGTTCGAATATCGTTGCATCTTTGTGGGATAAGAGTGCGCTCAAAAACTTCAAAGTCAATTTTCTCGAAAATTTCTGAATATGGCGTCGAACTGCTTTGGGATATTAATATTCGAGCTCTGAACTTCACGTACCATGAGTACGAAAAATTACAAAAATCCGACTGCCGTACTGTCCCCTTGTCAAATGTGATTTGAAACGAAAACAAAGAAGTTTTTCTTCAAATACATCCGACCGGCTATGGATTCACGATCCACTATTCCAAATTTCGAAAAATACGAAAAATTACAGCTTCTCCAAAGAAAACCTCATTTTTCTCTTGAAAAACAGCATGCTGAAGTGGTTGTTATCAACAAATGGTTCATCCAATTAAAAAATCCAATAGTGAACCAAAAATGACTACTGTTTGAACGCTAGCTGTGCACATTCAAGTCAATAGTGTGAAAGTTACTCAAGATATCAATCCCGCCGTGTCATGATATGTAGTTTCGAGATAATCGCGTTTAAGGGGCTATACCTGTGTGAACGCTGAAAATTTGGGTGATTTTCGGGAATTTTTTGGAAGAAAATTACTCAATTAAATGTTTCGGAAAATTAAGAATATATTTGGCTATATTTGACCTATATTACATAATTTTTTCATAGAAAAATATTGAGATCCAAGCGACTTATGCGCTGCCTTCAGAGGCGCCAAAAAAAGTTCCTCCACTGCTGACATGATTCCGGTCGATTGAGTAGCTGAAACCGAAAAAGGAAAAAATGTCGTTGAACTGGAAGGTACTTCCTGTACAATGACGTAGAATTTTCGAAAAATATCAAAATCTAACAAAATGGCGTAGTTATGAAAAAAAGTCTGTTTTATTGCCTATAAAATGGTCGTTTTTTTCAATGCTAAATCATCAATTTTCATCCAATCAAAAATATCCTACGTCATTACAGAGTAAATATATTCAAGAGTACTCAGTTCAAATTTCAAGTCAATCGGATAATTGCTCTTTGGGTTACAATGTCAGCAAATTTGAAAAATCTCATTTCGAGAAAAACGCGTTTAAAGATTGCTCAGAGGTATTTTACACCTACGAGCGGATGCTCTTTAGAAGGCTGCCATTCGGGAAGTATTAGAGATACGGCCTTGAAATTTTTACAGGATATTCTTGATAGTATCAACTATCAAAAAAGGCAAACAAAATCGATTTTTTTAAAGTGTCACACTCGTATAGCCCCTTAAGCTCGACGGATCGCGGTAAACCCGACCGACACAGTTTCACTAAAATAAGTGTAACTTTGTCAATTTTTACAATTTCAGGGTCCGGCTAGTCTTAAAATATTCTCGAAAGTTCACACTATAACAATATGCAAAAAAAACTATTTTTTGAAGTTTCCAGAGAGGGTATCCCCTTAAGAAAATGTATAAACATACAAAATGAGTAAATCTTAAAAAGTATAAATGTTGTCTTAAAAAAGTACATGCTAAAATCGATTTTAATCGTATTACTAAAAATCGACTGTAATTATCGTTCGTTATTTATTTTACTGCACTTTGGCATATCACCATACACGCTCACGAAGCGTGCAGGTTACGTTTCAACACTACGAGTTTTTTTCTCGTGACTTTTCACAAATTTTCGATTCGCACGTGGTAAGAATTTTCAAAATGCGTTCATCGGGGAAGAGTGCAAAATCCAATTGGATCCCAATGAGGACTCCCCATGTGGGGTGTCCCCAACAAGTCCCTATAGAGATGCGAGTGCATCTTGGGACTGCCCAACAAATTTGTGCACGGGAGCACGAAAAGTTTTTTTTTTTGGAAACCCAACATATACCGGTTGAGAATTTTAAATGAAAAAATTCTCCATCGACGGCAATCGGGAAATAGCGCGGCGTTCAGCTGGATATCGAATCCCTATAGGGATGTGGTAGAATCCAGGGACTACCCAACGAAATTCAACCAATCTTCCAATCGATTTGTTATTTCGAACTGGATTTTAGGGCGCTGTGTGAGCTTGACATTTCTAAAAGACGTTTTAGAAGAGTTTTAGAAAATATCTTATTGCACAGTTTTATAACTTAGGGTCTAAAACGTTAATTTTAAAGAGAGATTTCATAACAATTCAAAAAATTTACCAAGTCACAATTATTGTTAATAATAATATAATTGACCAAGCGACTGACCCTTCTTCTGCATTTTTTTTCGAAATTATTTTTATGAAGATTTTTAAGTTGTATCTCGAAATGTATTCCACCGATTCGCTTCAAATTCGTATCGAGCATAGTTCATAACATCTTTCAACCTATGGCCTGATGATTTTCTTGTATGTTTATCCATTCGTTGCTAACAAATAATTAAAGTATTTTTTCCTCGAAATGAATAATTTTCAAAATTTCCAAAAACAATCCGGTCATACGAAAGTTTTATTATTACACTAAAAGTACACTTGTTATATTTCATTTCAAATAATCCTCGTTGCCAGAACCACCTACACCGACTAGCCATGCAGCAACGATGGCATTTTATTCAAATAATAATAATTCAATTGTTTATCAATATTTCTCGATACCAAAAAAACTCAAACTTGAAAAGACCATGCATCAATTGTGTGTAAAATCTAGACCTCGTCATCCCAATACTTGCGTTAAAAAAAGAATTGAAAATCGACCTTTTTTTCGGCCCCAAGCTTACGCGGACCCGTCAAGGGATTCGATGAAATAATTTGGGTCAAAAGTTGTCCTTATTGCGACTCGATCCTCGAGCATTCCCATGGAATGCTGGAGGATCGAGACTCGCTCGAGCAGAAAAAAAGTGCTTTCGATTAATCTCACTTCCTTATATCCTTTCCCGTTTTTTCTGCCTCCCTTTCGAACTTCCTACGGCTGGCATACAGTTACTCGGATTCCGAATACCGGATACACGTGTCACAAGGACTGTAGCGCGCACGAGCTCACCAATGCTACTCGCCGACATAGATGCACACGCGAATGCATATGCGGTATTACTATATGAGGATCTGGCACACGCCCACACACACAGAGACCTACGGACGTCAACGTATGTGATACCGGTGTCCTTATCGGCCATGATATATCGGAATACGATGAGCTCTTGAACTTTATTGGAAGGGAAACCCTTCCGGTCATGCACAGCGCTGCAGTCATGTATAGATTATCATGTGTGCACGTCGTCGTAAGATTTTTTAAAACATATTACGAGAATGGTTCTCAATGAAAGGAGAATTTTAGCATAAACGTAATCTGTACAGATTTTAAATTATACACAGTCAGGAGGCCGAAAAACATCGATTTTTCAAGAATTTTTTTTGAGAAGACCTTTAAATCTATTAACGTAAAAATTTGTACACATATTATGGTAACTTTTAACTGTATTTTAACATTTTTTATTTGTAAAAATAATTATTTTGAAAGCTGCTATAGCTGATCTCCTGGAGCACCTCTAAAAAAGTCTTGCGGTGAGCACGATATCTCTGGACTGGATCATCTAAACTGAAAAAACCAAAAATATTTCGTTAATACAATGGATTATCTTCTAATTGATCGAAGGAAAAAGCAAAAAAATAATTTGTGACAAAATGGCGGCTTCGTAAAAAGAAATCGATTTTTGACAAAAATTTAGGCCTTAAATTGTATATAAAATGGAAAATATTTATCGATGAGAAAAAACCGTTGATTAATTACTATAAAATATACTTGAAAAGATGGTGTTAAAATTTGAGACTGATCGGTTCAGCCGTTTCCGAGAAATCTTGCCCACCGACTTTAAAATCACAGTTTTGAGAAAAACACGTTTAAAGTTTCAAAAGCACTTGCGAACGCTCTGACACGTCATTACAAATGTGCGTGTAACTTCGAGAATTATGGCCGGATTGACAAAAAAAATTCTGTGTGCGTACTTAAATATATATACATTACGAAAATAAAGTAAAACAAAATCGATTTTTCGAAAATTTTAACTGTATATAACCCCTTAATCAAGCGAGGAAAAATACATTATGCTGAAGTGTGCCTCGTTGCGATGCAATGAAATTTTTTTTTTTTTTATTGTGTTGAAGTTTGCATTGCTGGAATGCAACGAAACTTCTTGCTTATTTTTTCATTGCTTTATTACTATCCAATAACTTTTCCTTCCAAGTAAAGGTTATGAATTCCTAATGAGGGTCATTAAAAATCTTTCAGGGATTTTCGTGGCCAAATGTTCAATGTGCCAAAAAATGGGAAATAGGAGAAAAAATATTTACATTGCATCCCGACGATGCAAACTTCAATACCATTTTTTATTGTACGAGGTTGATGTTTGCATCACTAGAACGCAACGAAAATTAATATTTCTCAATTCTTTTTATATTTGTTGGTGAATTTTGCCTTCGAAAGCTTTTCAACCATTTTTAAAGATATTTGATTAGCGATCTACAATATAAATCTATTTAACGAAAAGATCTACTATAATGACAAAAATATGAAAAATGAAATGTAAAAAAAAAACACTGTGTTCCAACGTTGCAAACTTCAGCAACATAAAAATTTCATTTTTTTTTATACACATTATCAGAATGATTCCCAATGTATGGCGAATTTTAGCCTGAACGGAATTTGTACAGATTTCGATCAAGTGCAGCAAAATGTGTTTAATCAGCAAAATGTTCAAAATTATAATAAAAATAAAAATAAAGAAATATAATCGTTGTATTCCAACCGTCGGAACGCCATAAAGAAATTAGAGTAATAATTTTTGTTTTCTTTATTTAGGCTATGAAAATCACCTAAACGTTTTTACATATCCTTATCAGAGATTCACGACTCTAACCTGCAAAAAAAGGTTTAAGATAATAGTACAAGGATATACATTTTTTAAATCGTTGTGCTCCAACGATGCAAACTTGATCAACATGTACTTCATTCCAATCAGATCACGTGACCAGAATTCGATACATTTATTATATAAATAATATGGAGTTTTTTAGTGCAGAACTTTACTGACACATATTTTTGTCTTTTTAAATATATTTTATGCGCAACAATTGAAAAATTATTTTTTTTTCGGAACAATTTCGAACCGCTATCTCCGTGAAAAATAATCCGGACTTTCATGCAATTTAAATCGTGAATCTTCGTCTTTAAAAATCGAAAAAAATTACAATTATTTTTCACCGCACTACTCCGCCGTACGAAAAAATACGTTTGTTATTTTTTCTTTCGAAATATAGTAAATAGTAAATATTTTTATAGTATATAGAACATTTTTTTTATAGTAAATAGTAAATATAGTCAATATAGGCTATATAGTCAATATTTTCTTTCGAAATATAATAAATATATAAATAGCGTTTCATTAAAATATAAACGTGATATTTTCAACGACCGTGTAGTGCGTCTAGAAGGAGAGGCAGTAAAAAACGATGAAACCTCTACGTGGGACCACCCAAATAAAAATAGAGACGCAGCCACCCGGCAGTGATGGTTCAGCGCCCTGCAATGTACTCGTACAGTTATACAACAGCACGTAGATAAAATTTACGTTTGCCTCGTTTGATCGATTTTGTAAATCTTCGTCGAGGGGATCTCGTTAGGGATTCATTTAACTGTAGTGCACTCAGTTGCACTGTATTTCAATATGTTTCAATGTCGTGGAGAAATGGAAATTGTGGGCTCTGCGCCAAGTGCACTGTTCGCACCTGCTTTTTTCCTCTTTCTGGCCGTCTCTCAAACGGCGACCGGGACCTTCATTCAACGAAGGAAATACCGTTCGACCAGAAAGAGGTAACCGAGAGAGAGAAAGAGAGAGAGAGAGAGAGAGAGAGAGAGAGAGAGAGAGAGAGAGAGAGAGAGAGAGAGAGAAAGGGAAACGAGACAGAAGTATGGAGAAAAAGTCAAGTGCACATTGGCCACGTGTAACTTTTGTGGGCATACAAAGATTCTCATGGTTCATTGTTGCATCGTCACCTACAGACCTTCCAGTTCGCACTCGACTGGCATATTTCTCAATATGCTATATCGGGCACGTCATACTATGGAAACGCACTGCTATAAATTATACCGTAAAGTAACCAAGGTATTTAACGCGTTCCGTAATTAAGAAACGTATTAATAAAGCCGCGAAGTTTCTCCGGATGATGCTCGCAGGATAACGAGCTCGCACGGGGTCAATTACGTTCCAGAAAAAGACCTATAATCTCACTTTTGAGTTTCTTTTTACGGAGTGGTCTCGGACGGTGCTGCGTACGAGGAATTTAACAATTATTCGTGCAGAAATTTGTAAGGGAGTCCCCAGATCCTACCACATCCCTACAGGGACATGAATGCTGTTGAGGTTTGCGTCGTTGAAACGAATGGTTTTCTATATTTTATTTTTTATGTATTTATTATTATTGAAGTTTTTTTTTTGCATTTATATTCTGAATCGGTAAGAAAATAGCTTAAAAAGTGGTTGGAGGATTTTTCGAGGCATAATCTGCCGCAAGAAATCAAAGGAATACAGAAATATTAATTTTCGTTGCGTCAACCTCAGGGACTTGATAGGAACACCGCAAGTAGGGAATCCCCATTGGAATCCAAGTGGATTCAAGTCCCCAATTGACGTCCTTAGAAAATATTTTTTTGGATCTCCAAAAAAAAGAACGAAGGATCCTTTCGTGATGCCATGCACAAATTAGTTGGGGAGTCCCAAGATGCACCCACTATCCATAGGGATTTGTTTGGGACACTGCACATAGGAAGTTCTCATTGGGATTCGATTGGATTCTGCACTGTTTCCCGATGAGCGCCGTTTGAGAATTCTCACCACGCTCGATATTATCATCGAAAGTATGTGATAAGTCACCAGAAAACGTGCAGTAAAATAAATAAACAGTTAGTAACACAAAAGTTTTTCTACTTTACGTAATAAAAATATTAAAATGCATAATTTTGCCCTTTAATTATATATTTTAAAAAATTGGCATATACAGAATAAATTTGTACCTCGTATGCATTTTTTTGAGGTTCATTGAAAAAAGAAATGAATAAACCGTCATTTGACTCAACTCAATCGCTCCAATCTCCTTAAGGTGTTTCGGTACAAAAGTCAAAATGTTAAGAAATTGATCAAATTTGGTGATAATGTTCTTCAACATTAAGGGCGAAAACACACATTTTTTCAAATTTTTCTTCTACTTAGTTATCTAGTAATTAAGCATTAAAGCAGATTTCTTATGCCCGCAATGTATACCTACATATATGGAAACGCTATGCATATACACGTGAACTTTAGTGTTAACTTACTCGATAACTGCGGAGAAGAAAAATCTGAAAAAATTTGTATTGTCAAATTTGGCACTAAAGAATATGTTCAACAAATTTTATAAAATTCTGAACTTTTTGAAATTTTGTATGTTTTTAACATGGTTTAGCATGGCAACATTGTATCGCCCGTACCGAACATCGTTAAGACAAAGTAAACAGTAACAGCGTAGTATAAGCAGTGTGCTTAGAGGGTCGCCTCGTTCGTGTTTTGCAAAGTGTGACGTCATGCGCTGTGATTGGTGTTCTTTGTCACGTGACTTATAGATATTTTTTTACAATTCATTTATCTAAATTTATCTGCATTATTTCACCAAACGGAAATAAAATAGGCACTTCCGAGCATCACTTTAATTTTAAGCTATCACCTCGTAACAATATTTTATTTGATTTTTGCGTACTGGAAACATCCCTATTGGATCCCCATGCCAATTTCTGCACGGGTGTAACGAGGAACTGCTGCGTTTTTTTTTGTACTTCGCGCGGTGTTGTCGTTCCTCGAGAATCCAATTTTCCGGATTGCACGTAGGGAAATGGTTTTTTCACACACCGGTAATATTGGCAGTCTGAAAGGGCTCTTTGTCTATGACGAGAGTGTTATCCAAAGAACATCTGGGTGCCGAAGTCGCTCATGTGTCCACGCAGCTCTGGGGCTCTCGCTCTCTCCCCGTAGGTAATTCCCCATTAGTCACAGCAGTTTGAACCCCGAAACACACCGACGCTCATAATGAGATGAGTAAAAGTCGTGGGGCAAGAATTTAATTTTTCGTGGAGGGGCAAAAAGCTACGTGAATTCCGGAAGTATAATTCGCTTCGGGACTCGTTTTTATGACTCGATAAAAGTGGGGCAACAAGAGTGAGGCTTCTGTTGTCCGATGTGTGCATGGAGACCCTGGTGAATCGTAGTTTAAGGCGACCGGATGAGCTTCAAATTTTGAGGGTACGATGTTCTTTTTATTGCATAGTTGTATATCTTAGAGTCCTAACTTCAATTTGCAACGAAGATTGGGTAAAAATTCAAAAAATTGAGCGTGTTTTGACGATGTTGAAGTTTGCATAATTGAAATGCAATGGAAAAGTTAAGAAAAAGTGATTGCCCCATTTTCTTTATCATCGAAAATTTCATCCAGCAAATTCGGACTTCAGATTTCGTATGAGGATCCTGAAAAAACATTCGAGAGTTTTTCGTTGCCCAAATTTGCCGAAACAAAAGATCGGGCTACTGAACTTTCTTTGCATTCCAACGATGCAAAATTCAATATCATGATTTTGGTTGATTTGAATGATCACGACTTAGGGTATGCTTTATTACTGCTTTTGGCTGTTCCATGGTATTTCATTTATTCATTGATCATTAAAAATGGCGGAGGTATGGCACGGTCTTCCAAACGAGTTGCCGCGGATGTTGTCAGACGTAGTGTCGGCGGGATTAATCTGAAAAAAAAACCAACGAAGATTTTTCTTTCATTAACACTTATACGCAGAATATGAACCAAGAGAAAGTGAGAAATGTTGGAAATTGATGAAATAGTGCACTTCAAAACAAAACACTTTAAAACAAAAAGATTGAATTTTCCGAAAAAAAATGACTACCTTTTGCAATGAAAAATACTTTCTTTTAGTTTTCAAAAACATGTAGGGTCATGTTTTAGATAATAAGTTAGAAAGATTTATACCAAATTTCATCAGAATCGGACGATTACTTTTTTTGCTATACGCCACGCCAGTTTTCAAAATGCAGTTTAGAAGACCGTGCCATACCTCCGCCACTTTTAAAGATTAATAATTTAAAAAATTTCATGTAACAGCCCAAGGTAGTAACAAAACATACCCTAAGTCTCAAAAATGGTTGAGAAAACGTTCCTTTAAAAAAAAATCATGGATATCAGCGGACTTTTTCCTTGCCTAAAGGTATCTCCCCCTTTACTCCGATTCACTTCAAAATCGGACAGAGCATAGTTTATAACATCTTCTACAATATGGCCGGATGTTCTTTTCAAATATGTTTATCCATTTGTTCAAATGATTAAAGTTGGTTTTTGCTCCGAGAATCGAATTTTCTCTACAGCTTGCGATTTTCGGAATTTTCGAAATTTCAAAACAGGATCCGGTCGTACGAAAGTTTTATTATCATACTAAAAGTAATTTTTTTAAATTTTTTACTCCGATCACCCTAGTTGCCACAACCGCCTACACCGATTGGCCACGCAGCCACGGCGGCACATGGTTTAAATAATAATAACTGCATTGTTTATCAATATTTTTCAATTGAACAAAAAACTCCAGTGTGACGAGACTATGTATCAACTGTGTGTAAAATCCCAACGACGTCATGCCAATACTCTCATCCGAAAGAAATATTGAAAATCGACCTTTTTTCGGCCCCAAGCAGTGCTGTTAAGAAAGATATTATTATCGCTTGAACTTTGTTCAAAGAGAAAATATGGAATACAAGGGTTCCATAACGACACAATAACCGCGCGCACGTGTAAAAGAGCTCGAGAGGGTCTCGCTTGACGTCGCGTATACCGCAACCCCACGTATCCCTTGATAAATGTCAAAAGGCTGCTTGACTCGCGTAGTAGTCCCTCGAGAGTCCGCTCAACCTGCGAAGCTTCGCCTATGTGATTTTTAATCGAATTTCCAGCCCCTCCCCCCATTCATTGAGAATGTCACGGGTCGGTGGATGACGTCATATTGGAAGAATGAGAATCCAAATGAACTTTTACATTGGCGTTGCAAATTTTCGCAAAAAAAATCCTATTTTCCGCAACCCTCTCTCGATTCCCAAGAAGTGCAACGACGGTGCGAGCTTCGCGAGCTGTCGTCAACGAGCATTGACCGAGTTCCTTTCGATTCCAGGTGATGAACAAGAGCGCGAAAATGGGGTTGAAACGTCGCCGTGAGAAATTAACGCAGCAAGCCTTAGAATGATTGAATTATCGCGGGACCGAAGAGCAAGAGAGCGCGCATCTTTTGACCCGAAGGGCTGCCTTCATCGAGGAAAAAAATAAAGGGAGAAAGTGCGAGGGGGAAGAAATTGGAAAATGATGACCGCAATGGCGAGGCTGCCGTGCAAGCAGCAGAGTGCGAATGCCCCCGGCAGCCAACAGCATCAACCGAGACACAATAATAATAACAATGCCAATCATTTTAACGAAGGTAGAGCCTACTGGGGAATGCAACAAACGAACAGGCAGCCGGTCCCTCCGCCTTACGTGAGGAATCCGTCTCGACAACATGCTGATAACACCGGTAAGTCAATAATTGTCGCGATCGAACTAATTCTCTCTCTCTCTCTCTCTCTCTCTCTCTCTCTCTCTCTCTCTCTCTCTCTCTCTCTCTCTAAGAAGAAGGATTCTAATGGGCGGTAGGATGGATGAGGAAAGAATAATGGGAAAATTTCATGTGGTTGAAATAAAGGACCCAGAGAAGTTTGTGATGGAACTCCCAAAAAAGAAGGGAACAGAAGAAGGAATATCAAGTGATGTATTAAAAATGGCGTTTAGTCCAATAAAAGAGGAATTTGTGGAAATAATAAATGGATCGCTAAGGGAGAGACGTTGCCCGGACAGCTGGAAAACTTCCACGATTATACCGATTCCAAAGATGAACAAGGCCGAGAAAGCCAGTCAATACGCGCCACTTAATATGTTGCCACTGTACGAAAAAGTGCTCGAATCAAAAGTGAAAAATCAAATTGAAAAACATTTAGAAGCCAATGACATTATAACGGAGCATCAGTCGGGATTTAGAAAGCAATATTCGTGTGAAACGGCGATTCGAACTGTTGTAGACGAATGGAAAATGGACATTAGTGAAGGAAAATTGGTAGGAGTAACCTTCATGGATCTAAGACGAGCGTTTGAGACAATAGACAGCGAAATATTATTAGACAAATTATACCAATATAGAATCAGAGAAAAGGTATTTGGTCACGAACGTACTTAAGAAATAGAACACAGCACGTTCGACTTAATAATGAATGGTCTGAAATTATTTCCAATGAACATGGGGTACCGCAGGGGTCAGTACTGGGGCCGTTGCTATTTATTATATACATAAATGATATAGTTAATTTGTGTTCAGAGGAATGTGCAAGAAAAATGTTTGCTGACGATACAGTCATATATGTATCAGGAAAAAGCAGCGCGGAAGTGGAGAGAAAGATGAATATATTATCAAGTATAGTGGAAAAGTGGATGGATACACTGAAAAAAAAAAAATTCAACTTGATTTTTGATTGGCATAACAAACGTTTTGTTAATCTAACTGATAGTTTTAGTGGTGTGAACTGTAGCTTATTTAGCATGTCTGAGCAACTGTTAAAACAACAAAATTTCGAGACAACAAAATGCATTTTGCCCATTCAACGATTTCTTTTTCTCAGTGTAGAAATACATTAAAAATGAATGTAGAGAAAACAAAATATATGATTGTCAGCAGTATAAGGAAAAGTGTGAATAAGAATGTTGTACTCAAGTGTTTGTATGGAACGGAACTAGAGAGAGTGGAGACGATGAAATATTTGGGTATAATTATTGATGACAAGCTACGATTCAAAGACCACTGTGAGTATATGATAAAAAAATTGGTAAAAAACCAGCTTGCTAAATAGAGTAGGGCATTACGTATCTGCGTATACGAGATGTGTCACATATAAAACAATTATCGTCACTTACCTAGAGGATATCAGTTTGTGACCGTGAAAACGTGAAGTTATTTTTTGCGCCGATGGTTTCACTTAACGATTTGCTTGTTTTGTGGGATCTGCCAAATCTTTAGGAAACTTTCGAAAGTATATATAGAGAAAATTAAATTATGCATCAGAGCAGGGGTGGCAAAGACGTCGATCGCGGGACCGGTCGACCGCCTATTTCCTATGCGAGTTGTTCCTTGCCCTACGACGTATTGATGCTACCATCTTTGTTGTCCTCTGGTTAACGGATTTGCTACTTGTAGAGGAACAACTCTCATTTTCTAATTGCAACCAATACTTCAAACTTACCCACACTGAGAAAAAAACCAATTGAATCAAAACAATATATTGGTTGATGCAAATAAATGTGCTGCTGCGGAGTGCCACCGATATATGAAATTGTTTCAATACTATAAAATATTGGAAAATGTGATTGATTTAAATAACACATTATTTTATTTGAAAAAGCTCTTCTATTCTCTGAATATCTACATTATCCTTCAAATAAAATAATATTCTATTGAAATCATTCTATATACAATCCGTAGATGTATTGGATGAAATAATTAAGCGGTTGCTACAAACATTTTCTATTTCGTACGAAAATATAATCAATAGAATTAATTATTTCTTTACTACATCGAAACGAATATGCCATGGGACGTAAGTGTTTCAATTTGTTTTAAATATTAAATAAAAAGTGAGCATTGGAATGATCATCCACGATAATAGTGGAGAGACTATTAGATATCCAATGGAATATCCATGGAGATAATATCAGATATTCAACTGATTAGAACAGATACTACACTTTGACCACAGGCCAAGAAGCGGCAATCTTTAGAGTTTCTGCAGCGTTTAAGTAGATTTTCGGTTCGCGCTACGCTTACGAGAAACGAGCGCGCGTGCGGCCTCTAGCGGTTACTCCGAGAACTACGGGTTTCCTCACACCCATAATTTCGGTGACGCTCGGCCATGATTTGGTTGAATTTTTTCAATCAAATGTGCAAGATACAAATTTTACTTTCGCATAATTTTTTAACCAATTCAGACATTTGCTTAATATTTTTCAATAAAAATAAAAAATATATATTTTAACGAATAATGTACTTAAAATCAATATCGGATGTGGTGAAAACAATAAAATAACATATTTACACAATAGAAATTTTATTTGAGTCAAACGAGCGAAATTCAACTTTCCTTGTGTACTCGAATCAACAATATTCATGTTATGAATTGAAACGCTTTGTTCGTTCGTTGTAGAAATCGCATTCAAAACTATATAATTTGTTCGCGATAATTTTTTAGTTTCAATAATATATTGTTCTGGGCTAACAATATATCTTTTGAATGAAAAAAAACGTTCAATTTTATCATGTTATTGAAGTCAATAGCGTTTTGTTTGGACTAATAAATCCGATTTACACCAACAATTTCACAATTGAATCAACGAAATTTCATTCAATAACACTAATGATATTGGTTCAATGATTTTTTTTCTCAGTGTAGTCTCCATTTTATTTCACTTTGGATTTTTTTTGACAAAAACTCTTGCCATGTTAGGCGGTCTAAACATAACAGAAGTTAGCTTCAACTAGCAAACCGTTGCGTCAGTAGCGTAATTGCGTACCCATATCGCCCGCGTACTCCTATACTAGCTTACCCTACCGGTATAGACGGCCCCATATTCTTCTGATTGTCTGGTGCACAGACGCTTAATTCGAGTATCTACACCAAGGTCTCAGAAGTGTTGGCCTTCCGCTGACTGGTGATGCTGAGCGGTCACCGCTCCGAGTGTTGGCCACAACGCTGCTTAACTCGAAGTGCCGCCGGACCCGAACCCCGACCGCGCATCCACCAGTCTCGGTTATATTATACAGCCGAACCTCGATACAACGAAGATTTGTCCATTCCCTTCCGATAGACACCCGAAACGTTAATACAACAATATAATAATATACATTATGCTCTAATTGCTAATTACTTGTAAAAATTGCTGCAATGAAAACCTTTATTTCTTTGAAAATTATCCCTATATTTATAGTACCAACATATATTTATTTAAAGAACATTTTAAGGAACATGATCTCGATATAACGAACTTCCCTAGAGATTATTATTTTTTGCGTTTACGTGCTCATCTCTCCTTTTTGCTTTCATCAACCTTTAATTAATTTGAAATTCTTTTGAATAAGCTTCCATACTCAATGTTATTGTGTCATTTTCTTATGTATATATTTCGGAATATACGCAGGGTGCCCTTAGGGGACCCTGGACCTCTCTCTCTCTCTCTCTCTCTCTCTCTCTCTCTCTCTCTCTCTTTTATCCCATTTTTTCAAAGCCTGTGAGAAAACTCTCGTTCGTCATAATGTCAAGCTACCGTAGAATCGACAGTTTTCACGAAATTCTTCTACAGCCTAAACAAACATTAAATAACATCTGAGATAATACGTTTCGTGCCTGCATTCGTAAAGTCTACATACCCGGCAAGAATACAGCCTGATAACTATTCCGAGCTGCGCCGGCATTTTTAATAACTTTCCGCACATGTAGATAAGAGAAAATTGATAAGCCGTACATGCCTCACGCGCAACGGAATATTTTTCTTTCTGCTGCCTGACTTGACCTCCTTAATTTGGCGTGTTTTGGGTTTCGAGTGTACTCAACTCGACGTGGCATTTTTGACGAATTAGTTCTGTTGATTTTTTTTCTTCAATTAGCAGGGGAGGTAAAGTTGATAGGAATATTTATGGAAGGCTATCTTGATTTATCGTTATTTTTTTTCCAATGAAAAAGTTAGTTGGGTTAGTTGATGAGTTAGCAGCCAACAAGTTAGTCACTTGAAGTTAGTTAAAGTTACAAGGATATCGAATATGTGTTTCCTCGAGCCTCGCAGCGCGCGTCTATTTTCAAACGTCGCCCGATTATTGAATTCAACTCGAAAAATGTGTCGCGGAGTGCAGTATCTCGGCGGGACGAAATATCGACTATATATTTATAGAATAATGCGGCTGGGGTTTCGTGGCAGAGATCACGAGCTTTGTCGAAAGCCTCCGATCCTTGAAACTCCGAAGATAGGTACCATATTTTCGATTCATCAAATGGTAAAGTCTTCGGCGAAAATCGCCAGACTCAGGATGTTCTTTTTCATTCCCAAAAGTACCGTCGCTCCTTTTCGTTAGGGGAGCTTCTCACTTTAGACGCTAAAAAGGCTATTTTCATGAATTTGCTTGATAGGTTTACATTATAGATATTGATATGAAAGTAGTTACACTTAATAAAGACGATTTCGAAATACATTTTAAAAAAATTATGTTTTTAAGTCACTATTTATAGACGAAAATGGTAGTTAAAAAAATGTCCTAAAAAATTGTAGGTCTGCGCTGTTGATGAAATCTCGCAGATGGATCATCCGAAACAAAAAAATCAAACTGTTTTACATTCAGTATGTTAAGGGGAGGTACCGGAGTAAATGGCGAGGAAAACAGGTAAACTTCGGGAATTTTTGTCTCAAAAACTAATGTTTCGATTGGATCCGGGTTTTTTTTATTGGAAAATATGTACATTGAGGTATGTTTAGGAATTTTTAAAAATAAATTCGTTGTCCAAATTTGGATACAATATTCTTCGATAGTTTTTCTCGTTCGCCACGTAGGGGTTTTTCATTTGATTGAACCATTGCTTTTTTATGCAATGTGTATGCAATCCAAAATCGTCGGAAATTGCGACCGAAAAACGAATGTTAAATTAAAACGGTCGCAATTCCGTCAAAAATGAAAATTAAAAAAAAAAATCCTACGTGGCGAACGAGAAAAACTATCGAAGAATATTGTATCCGAATTTGGACAAAATCGGACAAGCCGATTTCGAGATACATCTGGCACCGACTTTGAAAACTATGTTTCGAGATAATCGCGTTTGAATCGCTTCCAGTCAACGAATTTATTTCTAAAAGTTCCTAAACATACTTCAATGTACGTATTTTCAAATAAAAAAAAACCCGGATCCAATCGAAACATTAGTTTTTGAGATAAAAATTCGCGAAGTTTACCTGTTTTTCTCGCCGTTTACTCAGGTACCTCCCCTTAATGGCTATATCATACGATTTTTAATATATGCAAAATAACAAAATGGCGAACATTTTTCGAAAAAACAAAAAACGTCTTTTCTTCACCGTTTTTGGCAAAAAATTGTAAATATAAAATTTAAAAAAATCCTTGTTATGCGCTATAGCTATAGTTGTAAAGAATATGTGGTTAAAATTTCATAAGGATCGGTTCAGTAGTTTCGAAGATTTTATCAACAAGCTGTCGAAAAACGTTGTTTCGAGAAAAACGTGTTTAAAGTTTGTTTGAGTTACATAAATACATTAAAATATTTTTTTATATGTATTTCGGAAGTATATTTATTAAGTGTAAGAACTTTTATATCAATATCTATAATATAGACCTATCAAAAAAATTGTATTTTTTAGCGTCTAAAGTGAGAATACCCCTTAACTTTTGTTGGCTGAAGAACTTTTATCAATGGTCCTCGTATGGCACAATGTCGAGCAGACTTCGAATATTTGTGTCGCTCGTCAAAAGTTTTGCGCGTTGTTTCGCTTCTTTCTATTTTTCCAAGTCTCGTTTTATCGGAATGTAGAGAGGCTGACAAACGGCGACGTTATCTCTCGGGAAGATTGGCCGTAACGACGAGACATTTTGAGAGGTCCCTCGAGAGGAAACGCCGTTATATATCGCCAATCATCGCGCACACCGGGCTCATTCTCTCGCTTCTATACTCTCGAAAAGACCACATGACGGTCGAGAAAAAGAAAAAGTTCGTCTTTGCTCGTTCGACACATCTTCGCACGTGTTTCTCGTAGTCTTCTTCTGACCCTTCATTCATGAGACAGTGTAAAATCGTTTTGGTGTGGAGCCCCTGACACAAATTGTGGTGAGATGGAAAAAAATGGTCATCGTTGGTCGGAGAAGACATCTGGAAGTTTTACGAATGTGTGGGAGGCGTAATTCAATTGAAAAGTTGAGGGCTCTGCGCAAGCTTGGGTCCCAACAAATGGGTCGAATTTCAAACCTTTTTTCTGATGAGAGTATTGGAATGACGCGGTCGGAGTTTTACACACAATTAAAACATAGTCTTGCCGATAGGTCACGGAAAAGTGTTTAAAAGAAGAAGCCAGAGCGATATTAAATGCAAACCCATCCAAATTGGGACTGGAAATGAAGCCATAGAGGAGGTAGGAGTGGGAGCAAGATGGCAAACGATAAAAGACGAAGATATGGAGGGAGTAATAAAAACAATCGATTGTTTTTCTTACTCCCTCAATTGAACAGCTATACTATAAAAACCGACCAGGCAATACGGTAATTCCACGGGATTTGCCCATAAGGGAGAAATGGCCAATAGAAATATTTCATAGAACCTCGTACTAGATTTCACCTGTTACTGCTTAAGGGGCTATACCAGTGTGAACGCTGAAAATTAAGGTGATTTTCGGGAATTTTTTGGAAGAAAAGTATTGAATTAAATGTTTCGGAAAATTAAGAATATATTTGGCTATATTTGACCTATATTACATAATTTTTTCATAGAAAAATATTGAGATCCAAGCGACTTATGCGCTGCCTTCGGAGGCGCAAAAAAAAGTTCCTCCACTGCTGACATGATTCCGGCCGATTGAGTAGCTGAAACCGAAAAAGGAAAAAATGTCGTTAAACTGAAAGGTACTTCCTGTACAATGACGTAGGATTTTCGAAAAATATCAAAATCCAACAAAATGGCGTAGTCATGAAAAAAGTCTGTTTTCTTGCCTATAAAATGCTCGATTTTTTCAATGCCAAATCGTCAATTTTCATCCAATAAAAAATATCTTACGTCATTGTAGAGTAAATATATTCAAGAGTACTCAGTTCAAATTTCAAGTCAATCGGATAATTGCTCTTTGAGTTACAATGTCAGCAAACTCGAAAAATCTCATTTCGAGAAAAACGCGTTTAAAGATCTAACTATCGATTTTTGCAAGCTAACATGATTAGAGATACGGCTTTGAAATTTTTACAAGATATTCTTGAAAGTATAAACGGTCGAAAAAAGCAACAATAAAATCGATTTTTTGAAAGTGTCACACTGGTATAGCCCCTTAATGCGTTTCGTGTCGTGCGCTGGTGTAAGTGTGCGAGCAAAAGTTTGGTAAAACAAATGCTAAGTAAGTAAGATCCTTTTTAATTATTCCGTCTACTGCTAATTCTTTTTAGGATTCATGTTTTACATTGTGGTGATGTTATTTTGTAAAAGTAATGGCTACTTTTGTATTTGTTGAATAGTTCACGAACAGTGCTTTGTTATAACCTCAAGACTTCGGATGTATTGTTTCTACTTGTTTACATTTTAGATGTGGCCATCTCTCCCGGGAGACTAGGAGGGATGGCCACGTACAGTCGGTGTATGATGGCCATAGTATTAGTTGTAATGTGTCCAAGTATTTCATTCTTTCTACATTAGTTTTAGATACCTAATAAGTACAAGAGAAAAGCAATTGCTCTACGAGGAAACTTGACTCAAGAATAATTAAAAGCAGCTATTAGTGCTGTAAAAATGATGAATTGTCGGTGCGTGCGGCCGTTAGGACCTATGAAATACCTAGGAAGACCTCAGAAAGACGATACAAGAACAATGACAAAAAAAGTTGCGGAGAAAATTATTATGAAACTCGTCTCATCGAAGACTGGCTTCAGTGGAAAGCTTTGGGTACACTAAAATTATACTGATTTCGATTATATGTGTTCTAGATGTGGTCAAAAGAAAAAAAAAATGAATCAAAACATAAAACCAAAGAAAAAACCGAGAGCATGATGCTGGGTAACTGGCCATCTCACCTCGACTCCTATGGCCATCACACCCGAATACTCCGGGTGAGATAGCCAATCGTGATTTTAAAAAAAGCAATTTTAACGTTGATCTGATAGGAGTTTGTTTTAATTTCATAATTTATCTTGAAGTTAAATGTTTAAGGGAAGGGTAGGGTTTTCAGCCTGAAAAAAACACTTTTTTGCGAATTTTTTTCATCTATGTGGATAGAGTAAATTTATTGAAACCTTTTGTACATTGTTAAGTGTCATTTCAAGAACATTCCGTGAAATTTGTACGCGAAAATATCCACAAGCAAGCCGGTGACAAAACTTTTCCAAGAACGCCTTTGGAAAAACACGATTTGCGGTGTTCACTGTATCTCAGCTAGAAATTATCTGAAATCAAGTACCATTAAAATTTAGTCAAAGCATCATCAAATCCTCCCCCCAACGGTTTCTGATAAGTTTTTTTTTCGTTTCAAAATTTTTGGTGGTCATGTAAAGTGAAAAGTGCTATTTTTCACAAAAAATTCCGCCATTTTGGGGGTGGAAAACCCCCTCAATGTAAACAAAAAATCTCAAACTAACCGTTAGGGGGAGGTATTTTATATGTAGAAAGTGTGTACCAAGTTTGAAATAAATCGGTGATATAGTTTTCAAATGGCAGTGAACACGGACTCTGAAAAAGTGGTTTCGAGAAAAACGCGGCACCGGCTTGTTTGTGGATATTTTCGCGTACAAATTTCACGGTATGTTCTTGAAACGACACTTAACAATGTACAAAAGGTTTCAATAAATCTACTCTATCCATGTAGATGAAAAAAATCGCAAAAAAGTGTTTTTTTTCCACGCTGAAACCCCTACCCTCCCTTTAAGGGTTAATTACAAATGAAGATAAGTTAAGAAACGTCTGTACTTTTATTTTGACGGATCCTTGAAAAAACTGTGGCCTGCCCCAGACTTACCCTACAACAAGTACAAACATCGAAAACAACGTATAGAAATGGAAGAGTACTGGGAAGAGAAGAGCATAGAGGGAAGAACTGAAGAAACGTGGGCCAGGTTAAGATGCGGAAATTTAGGAAAAGGAGGTAAAAAGGGATACGTAGATACTCTAGGCCGGTGTTGTAGGAAGGAAGAACAAAGTTTGGAACACATACTTGAATGCGGGAAAATAAAATAAAAAAAATGAATAAGGAAGTGGTAGATGGTTCGGAAAAGTGGCGAAGAGGCTACAAAGGCAGAGGCACTAAAACGAAAAATAGAGCTAAACGAATAAAAACCGACCGGGCAATACAACAAGACTGGGACGAAATTGAGAATTCGTCGTATTGTAGGGAGTACAAAAATCGAAAGCAACGTATAGAAATGTAAGAGTAGTGGGAAGAGAAGGCCATAGAGGGAAGACCTAAAGAAACATTGGCCAGCTTAAGATATGGTTAAATTTCAAAAAGGAGGTAAAAAGAGAAACGCACACTCAGAAAAAAAATGTATTAAGGGCAAAGAAGTTTGTCTCCCGGCGAATAAGTTTTCTTATTCGTATGTCGGCCTACTACGATTTTATTAACAGCTAAGAAGATGTTTTATTTAAGTTTATGTTTAAGATTTACTAAGAATGTTTCTTAACATCTAATGGGATATATAGATTAGAAAAAATAGGTCTTTTATATCCGGTAAATAGAGTTTTTCTTAACATCTAATAGGATTCTTCATAATCCCCCAGCTGGTTTTTTTTTCGAGGGATTGTGTCATTTCGTCCGTCATTATTTTCTCACTCGAACGTTTTTTTCTCACTTTATATTCTTACTTACACTTAAATCATTTCTCACTTTTGAATTTCTCACTTACGAAACGCAACACTGACATTTGTGCCAAAAGCATTGGCATAGGAAGAAGCTACATGGTAAGCGTATGCGTGAGCTTCATCTGACGAGCGGCCTGCTGTCGGGTTCGTCGCGTTGAAGGGCAAAGTGCGCATACGCGCATTAGTATCATAGTCGCGAAATAAGAGGTTTTCGTGATTGGAAAGTAGTATTTATTTGATTTGAGGAAATATTTATTCAAATTTTCTATTTTAAATATGGCTTTTAATTGATGTGAAAAATCGGCACGTAAAAATACATTTTTAGAGACGCCGAATAAATGCTGTAGTTACAATCACATAAAAACTGTCTCCATAAGAGTAAACATTTATTAATTTCTAATAAATTATGTTCTAATGTGCCAATTTATTAGAACATAATAAATCTTTTTTCTGAGTGCAGATACTCCAGGCCGGTGTTGTAGGAAGGAAGAAGATAGTTCGGAACACATACTTGAATGCGGGAAAATAACACAATAATGAATAAGGAAGTGGTAGGTGGCTTGGAAAAGTGGCAGAGAGGCTACAAGGGGAAGGCGCCAAAGGGAATAATTTATAATGAAATGAAAGGGAAAATGGTTAAAGAATTGTGCGAGTATGTGAGAGCCTTCGATTGCATGGTAAGAAAGGAAGCATAAAGGAGAAAAAGGAAGAAAGACAAATGTTAACAAAAAAAATGAGGCAATGTGTAAAAGGGCATCAACGTACAGAGGGGGTGGGGGGGGGGCTGTATGAAAACCTGCAAGGGTATGAAAGCGTACTAGATATAAATACAAAAGGGAATAAATAACTCTACTACTACAATACTAAATACATAGTCTTGCCAAGTTTGAGTTTTTTTAAATTGAAAAATATTGATGAACTCATGAAATTGATGACCAATTGGTTTAATAGGCACTGGTAACTAGGATAATATGAAATGAAAAAAATGTACTTTTATCATCATAATAAAACTTTCGTATGACCGGAAACTTTTTTGAAATATTGAAAATTACAAAAATGCCAAACCGTAGCAAAAAAGTTCGATTTTCCGGGAAGTTATTTCTCCTCCAAGTGATTATTACGATGAAATGACTTTTCTGTCTGAAACTTGCTCAATAAGGGTGCGAATTCGGCATAACTGAAATGCGCCTATGTTTTTCAGTAACTGGGACATATGTTGTACCAGCCGTAATTTCAAAAAATTTCCAGACTGGGGCAACACATGCCTCGTCGGGTGTGAAAGGGTTAAGGGGTCTTCTCACTTTAGACGCTAAAAAAGGCTATTTTCATGATTTTTTTATAGGTTTATATTATAGATGTTGATATAAAAGTTGTTGCATTCAATAAATACACTTTCGAAATACATAGAAAAAAATTTATTCATTTATTCAAATCACTATTTATAGACGAAAACGGTAGTTAAAAAAAGGTCCTGAATAAATTGTAGGTCTGCGCTGTTGATGAAATCTCGGAGATGGATCATCCGAAACAAAACAATCAAACAGTTTTACATTCAGTATGTTAATGGCTATAGTACATATCATACGATTTTTTATATATGCAAAAATAACAAAATGGCGGACATTTTTCGAAAAAACAAAAAAAAAATTTTTTTTACCACTTTCGGCAGACAAAAATAGTAAATATAAAAATTTAAGAAAATCCTTGATATGCGCTATAGCTATAGTTGTAAAGAATATGTGGTTACAATTTCTTAAGGATCAGTTTAGTAGTTTCGAAGATTTTATCAACAAGGCGTCGAAAAACGTCATTTCGAGAAAAAACGCGTTTAAAGTTTGTTTGGGTTACATAAATACATAAAAAAAATTTAATGTATTTCGAAAGTGTATTTATTAAGTGGAACAATTTTTATATCAATATCTATAATAAAAACCTATAAAAAAATGCATGAAAATAGCCTTTTTTAGCGTCTAAAGTGAGAAGACCCTTTAATCGTTTGTTATAGAGAAATATTTGAGATAACAGATTTAAAAAAAAAACCATCTGTCCATATGATAGAAAATGACATAAACTATGCTCTGTTCGAATTTGAAGTGAATCGGTCGGATAGATTTTGAGATACGTATAAGTTTAGCAAATTATCGGAATTTTTTAAACAAACCTTTGTTACAAATTGAAGCTAAGACCTTAGCCTATAAGAATGTGCAATGAAGAAATTGTATTTAAAAAATTCTGAGCTTATGCAGACTCCATAATTCATGATATTCTCAGCTTATGAGATTGGAATATAAGACATTGCAAGCTGTCGAAGCCGTTGTAACAATGCTATAGATTAACTACCCAATCTTTTTCTGCATATTTATTTAATGGATTCCTGAATTCTAGACTTTTCTCTACTTTTCTGCTTTGCTCCAAAGTGTTGTCCATACATCGTCTCGCGTATTATTTTTGCACTTTTGCTCTGATGTCGATCTTTATTGCGATGCAATGATATATCTTCGTATGGAATAGTATCGTACAAAATGATTCCGAGCAATGTTTACTTTCTCCAAAGATTGAGGAAACGGTGCGACAGATGAATTGAGTGAAACGATCGTTCTCAAAACGCTTTAGCAGGATATATTCGTAAAACTGGTCGACCAATGATGCTGCATTTTATAAGGCGTAATAGTGGAGTCCCTCCGCGTCGATGTATTCAAATTTGGTGACTTTCCAGACTTCTTTTTTCTACATATTCTTCCCGCACCTCATTGAGAATGTTAGTTCTTGGAGCAGGTAGGCGTCTCGAAACGTCTTTCGACTTCCTGGCATTCGATCAACCGACACCGAGACAAATGAATATTTCCTCATAGGCAGACTCCGTTATGCGGCAGTTTGAACAAAAGTCCACGTTAGCTTTGGCTCTCGGACGAGCTGAGATGGACCTATGTGCGTGCGCTTGTGTACAGAGGGATGAGAGAACGGTGCTTTTCCGAACAAGCATATACCTACATACATATTTACGATGCTGCCGAATAAAGCTGTCTTCTCTTCTTTCATTTCTTCAACGATAGAATCGTTTGTGTGCGAACGTGGAATCGTAAAAATGAAGGAATTATTCATGCGCGAAGACGTTAATACACTGAGAAAAAAAGAATCGTTGAATGTGCAAAATGCATTTTGCTGTCTCGAAATTTTGTTGTTTTAACAGTTGCTCAGACATGCTAAATAAGGAGGTAGTTTAAATGTATCTTTGGTTACTGCCCAACTGTTTTGTTGTGCCAATCAAAAATCAAGTTGAACGTATTTAAAGATACAATTTTGTTAAACCATCTGAATTTTGGATGGATGAATTTTTTTTTCAATGTACGCTTGCAGTTTACTATGAGATATTTTGATAATATTTTACATTTTCACGGTACGTAGATTTGATCGGGAATGAATTTTTCACGCAATGGTTTTTTTTTACCACTTATCTTAACTTATCGAATGGGCGAAGGAGAACGTTTTTAAGAACGTTAAAGAAAAATACTGGGAATATAATAATGATAACAGTCACAATAGCAAAATTTTGTTTTACTGGATTCTGGCTCACAAAGGGATCGAAGGGAATGAGAAGGCAGATAGTCTCGCTAAGAA
Organism: Ophion slaviceki; assembly: GCA_944452715.1. Lineage (NCBI taxonomy): Eukaryota > Metazoa > Arthropoda > Insecta > Hymenoptera > Ichneumonidae > Ophion > Ophion slaviceki. Next base: position 29,165,391 of record OX101789.1, read on the forward strand.
TGCTAGCGAATTAGAGGAACACGAATATCGTATTCCTTACTCAGACCTAAGATCGATGTTTAAGGCCGAAGAAAAACGCAACACTGTTTTAGAAATTAAGAAACAGGCTGATGTAAAAGGCAGGGAGTACTTTCGAAACTACTACAAGGAGTCCTGCCACCCATGGTACAGAGGGACGAAATTTCCCCGTGAGCTTATCTCTTGGGTTAATGGTGTTAGAGCTAACCACTACCACCTTAACGCTTCCCTATCCCACATAGGCATAGTCGTCGATCCTAGCTGCACCTGTGGCCCTGCCAATGAGGACATAGATCACGTCCTCTGGCACTGCGAAAAGTACATTGAACAAAGAACTGCTATGATAGAAAAACTAAATTTGCGAGGCTACCGTACACCTTTCTCCACGATCTCATTTATGACGGCGACTGATCGGATTGCGCTCACTATCATCCATAAGTTCATCACTGAATGTAAATTAAAAATTTAAAAAAATTGTTTATGCTATTTGTATCTCTGTAAATGTTACCGACAGTGTAAATAAACCCAACACACGATTTCTACACTTTAAATAATAAAAAAAAAACGTTTTTAAGAAGATCATTAGTTTTTGAAAATCTCAAGTTTGTATCGTTCCAATGTGATGAAAATAGATATTTCTGAATTATTTCAACGTTCTTTTGTCATTTCGGGATTTTCGGGAATTTTTTGGAAGGAGCGTACTAAATTAAATGTTTCGGAAAATTGAAATATATTTGGCTATATTTGACCTAAATTACATAATTTTTTCATAGAAAAATATTGAGATCCAAGCGACTTATGCGCTGCCTTCGGAGGCGCCAAAAAAGTTCCTGAACTTCTGACATGATTCCGGCCGATTGAGTAGCTGAAACCGAAAAAGGAAAAAATGTCGTTAAACTGGAAGGTATTTCCTGTACAATGACGTAGGATTTTCGAAAAATATCGAAATCTAACAAAATGGCGTAGTCATGAAAAAAAGTCTGTTTTCTTGCCTATAAAATGGTCGTTTTTTTCAATGCCAAATCGTCAATTTTCATCCAACCAAAAATATCCTACGTCATTGTAGAGTAAATATATTCAAGAGTACTCAGTTCAAATTTCAAGTCAATCGGATAATTGCTCTTTGAGTTACAATGTCAGCAAATTTGAAAAATCTCATTTCATATTTTTGAAAGTATAAAAATCTCATCTTATATTCTTGAAAGTATAAACTGTCGAAAAAGGCAAAAAAAAAATCGATTTTTTGAAAGTGTCACACTGGTATAGCCCCTTAAGGGGTGGTTTTATCCCTTGGTGACGTTTTTTCGCCGATTAAAAAAAAATACGTATCTAAATGTTTTTCATGCTCTACCATACCCATGAGTTTCAATAAAATCGCAGGCGGACACCAAAGTGATGTTTCTTGTGTGATAAAAAAAATATGTCAATCGTCATGTTTGCGTGTTGGAAGATCCTGTACTGATAGAGCATTTCGTGTTTAAACAGCTGTTTTTTTTTTCGTTTCTAAATGTACGGTCCTCGATCGTCAAAACCGCATGTTGTCTGAAGCCGAGCAAGTTGTCGTTCTATTCCTCGCGAGCTCCGCGCATCGGTTATCCCCGTCGCTCTGTCAGCTGCTGAACACACGTGATACATGGCCAAGTGTTTTAACAAGATCAATGAACGTCAAACCATCTTTGTCGAGCCCGGCTCCTCCATCAGCTCTCCAAGGAGAGCCTTTGTACACTTTCAAGTTTATCTTTAGCTTGTCATTTTTTTCTTCCTTGATACTTTGATGTCTCCAACGCGATCTAGGTCCTTCAGCGAAGACTCGCGTTCGACGACTACGCCTATTAAAATGGATATATGTTGGAGTCTCGTTAACTTGGCGCTCCTGTGTATCGTAAAACTCAACTTCGAATATATCGACGTTCTTCGTACACTCGATGTATAAGACGAATCACGTAACCTCAAGACACCTGTAGCTCTCCCGGAGTTCTCGAATTTTTTGCGCCAGTCCCTTAACGAGCCCGATCGACCGTAGTCTCCAATTACCGACTGGATTCACCCACGCAACGAAAAATTCGCTCGTACAAACGGAGCTGTAGCGAAGAAATGCCTTTTAAATTGTTCGAAACGTGCGCCGGTCGGAAAAGGTTGCACCGATTATTCGTTCGTTAGAATCAATTCTTTCGAGAGAACGGTAAATTATTTTTTGGTATTGTTATTTAAGGGGAGAGTGCCTTTGGGCTAGGAAAAAATGACTGATTTTCATGATTTTTTTTCAAAAGGAAAGATTTCTTTACCATTTTTGAGACTTAGGGTATGTTTTATTACTTTTTTTGGCTGTTACGTGATTTTTTAAATTTTATATTCATTTTAAAAAATGGCAGAGATATGGCAACGGTCTTCTGAACGGGTTGCGGTGGATGTTGTTAGACGGCGTGACACGTAGCGGCGGCGGAATTAATCTGAAAAAAAAAAACCAGTAAATATTTTCCTTTCATTAACACTGATAAGCAAAATATGAACCAAGAAAAAATGAGAAATGTTGAAAATCGATGAAATGGTACGCTTTGAAACAAAAAGACTGAATTTTGAGAAAATTGGGCACATTTTTTTTAGTTTTCAAAAACATTTCAGGTCACGTTTTAGTCAATAAGGTTAGAAGGATTTATACCGAATTTCATTAGAATCGGTCGATTAATTTTTTAGCTATACGTCACGCCAGTTTCGAAAATGCAGTTCAGAAGACCGTACCATACCTCCACCATTTTTATAGATCAATAAAAAAAAACAATTCCATGTAAAAGCCAAAAGTAGTAATAAAACATACCCTAAGTCTCAAAAATGGTGAAGAAATCATTACTTAAAAAAAAAGACTACGAAAATCACTGAAATTTTTCCTCGCCCAAAGGTATCTCTTCCCTTAAGTACTGTATTGCAGTGTTAACACTCATTTTCAAAGTGCTTTTTAGGCATTTAAATTATTAGAGAAACGGTTCCATCTACAGTGTTAGTACTTTACAATTAAATATTATCAGAGCATTTTATTGTACATGATATTTGTCCATGATATTTGAAGTTGCGCAGGTTATGTCGCGAATCTTTTTTATCGCCAGACGTTGTGATTGCCGCCGTTCTTCTCATCTGAAAGAAACGATTTTAAAAAAAATTCCATTCCGTACGAATGTAGTTATCGTTCGTCCCTCCAATAAAAAAATGTACGAAAAATTTACGAAATGTCGACGTTTGAAAAGGAGTACTCTGGTTTTTACCCTAAAATGTCCACTTCTCGCGGCACGGAAAAATAGTCATTATAAGGCAATCAGAAAGATAGAGGGCCGAACGATAGCCCCACATCTATTCTACATATGTGCAAAACTGCAAGTCGATCGGCCCTGTCATTTTGAAAAAAAAAACGCGTTTAAAGTTCTTCATGCAATAATAGGATGGATATTCACTGATTTCAGCCATTTACCTTTAGTCGTAGACACATTCTTAAGTCCCCAAATTAAAAGGATATTGAAAATAAAAATTGACCAGACCTAGAATGCGGCCTTAACGCCGCTCTCGACAAATAGGTCCTTAGTCGATAAATGTTACTTTGAATTCTCGACATGAACGTACAGAACCGATGGAAAAGTACAAAAACGTTTTTCGCAGTTTTGCGAATGGATATGACGAAATTATCAGCGTGCCCAGTGACTACAGGACCGTAAAAATGAGTAAAAAATTAATGACAAATTTGTTTAATTCATTTCGTCAGTGAGAAATGGAATTTTTAATTCCTCTCTTCCTCTCCCTCTCTCTCTCTAGATATATAGAGAAAGAAATAAAAAATTCCGTTCATCAGTGGCGAATTTGCGAATAAATATATATATATATATATATGTGTGCGTGCGTGCGTGCGTGCGTGCGTGCGTGCGTGCGTGCGTGTGTGTGTGTGTGTGTGTGTGTGTGTGTATATTTCGAACACGCTTTTTGTTTTTCCATGGAGCACTCGGTCTTGTTCATATTGCCTTTCGAGAGCCGGAAGCTCTTCGGGAGAAGAGGGAAGCCCTTGAGAAATTGAATCTCTCGGCAGACGAAAACCCTTTACCCCGTGGCACGTGTGCACCATCGAAGCTTTTCCTGTTTCAAGCACGCTTGAAACAACGTGTTTTTTTTTTCATTAGCCCCTATATGTGAGGCGATATACGAGCATCAGCGAGCATAGCAAAAAAAAGAGTATAGAATGTAAATTCGGAACAGTTCAACGAGACATGTGCACTTGGATAGAGTTTCGTGGATAGAGATTCGTGACAACGAATACGTGCTTTCGGACCCTTTGCGCCTTGCCTGTGGTCTCGAAGTACGAATAGCAATGTGGCAGCTGGTACCCGCCATCCCGGGCGCCAATATAATTATATATTTATACATACACACATTATTTGTATCGTTATTTGCTGTGTATATATATATATATATATATATATATATATATATATATATATATATATATATTTGTATGTGAATATAAACGAGGCATCGAGTTTATGTTTACCGGAAGGAAGCTCTTTAGTTTCCGTTCCTCTGTTTTTGTCTGGTTACGCTTTTACATTTAATATAAAACCCCCAGGTACATTCGCCGAGTACACACACTTTTGCCGCATTGTGTACATTTTGTATCGCCTATTCGCTGTATTCTTATCACGGGCCAGCCACTATTTCCATCCGGATTGACACAAGAAGAGTTGCGCAATTGAGGAGTCGTATTTTTATCCAAAGTATCGAGTACCCGTGCAGAAATTTGTTGAGGAGTAAATTTGTTAGGGGTGTCCCCATAGGGATTTGATGGGGACGCCGCAGGTAGGATGTCCACATTGGAGTTCAAGTGGATTTCGCGCTGTTTCCTCATTGACGTTGGTTGATAATGTTTTTTGGAAACTTTAAACCGGAATTTGTTGGATCTTCAAAAAAAGTATCATTTCGCGATTCCGTGGTGAAATTTGTTGTAGAGGCCCAAGATGCATCCACATCTCTATAGGGATTTGTTAGGGATACCGCACATAGGGAATCCTCATTGGGATCCGATTGGATACTGCACTGTTCCCCGATGAACACCCTTTGAGAATTCTTACCACGTTCGAATAAAAAATATGTGAAAAGTCGCGAGAAAAAGCTCGGCGTGTTGGAACTTAAGGCCTCAGGCCACAGTAACGGGTATGAAATCATGTTCGAATTTAACAATTTTTTTTTCGTATGAAAAAGTGATTCACTCATAAAATTAATTACACATCTATTTAGTATGAATATCAAGCTGTTAGAAAATATATTTTTTTTTTTCGATGTACAAAATGGCCGACTACTAATATTTTCTTTTGTTATCTTTTTTTAGGCGCTCCGTGGCGTGGCATTTAGCATCCACAATTTTTTGCCTAGAACAAAAAACAAAAATTCTCGTCAATCTACATTAGAATACCTAGAGAAGTACGTACGGAATTAAAAAAATATTGTCTTATTCAAAAGTTGTAGGTATTTGAACTTAAGACATTAATTTTCAGTGAAAAATTTCGTTATAACTACTCAAAAACTGCTCATAAAATGAAGTTTTCGATTAATCAGAAATTTCGTACGTACTTCTCTGCGAAATGCAATTGGGAACATAACTTTTAAATTTGAAGTAAATCGAGTGAAAATTGTTGAAGTTATTTGTTACGCCAATTGGAAAACAGCTGTTTCGAGAAGTTTCGAGTAGTAAAAAAGATAATAAAATAAAATATTAGTAGTCAGCCATTTTGTACATCGAAAAAAAAATATATATATTTTCTAACAGCTTGACATTCATACTCAATAGATGTGTAATTAATTTTATGAGTGAATCCCTTTTTCATACGACAAAAAAATGGTTAAATTAGCACATGATTTTATACTCGTTATTGTGGCCTAAGGCCTTAAATTGCACGCTCCGTGAGCGTGTACGTGTGTGGTGATATTTTGTGATAGTGTGGTAAAGTAAATAATAACAAACGATAGTTACAGTGGGTTTTCAGTGATGATTCAAATCGATTTTTGAGACATACTTTTTTAAGGCGGGCTATACATTTGCAACGATAAGAAAATCGATTTCTTTTTTTTCTTCTTTAAACGATAGAACTATATATGTAGAATATTTTCCCAAACTTTCACAGCGGAATTCGAAAAACTTCAAACGTTACAGCCCGTCAACGCTGTGCCTTACCGCTCGGATTTGGGGCGGGCGTGAAATTCAAACGCGTATCTTTTTCCAAAACTGCATTATCGAAATTGGCGTGCAGGATTACTCAAAAACTATTAAGTCGATTGAGTTGAAACTCGGTAGAAATATTGATAATATTGGTACCTTCTACTTGACGGGAATTGTTTTTGAAAAATTGGAAAAAAAAAAACTACTTTTTTAATCCACATTTGACAGAAATGTCGCGTGAAATGTTGATTTTTTTGTACGCGCGTGCCATTTTCTTAAATTTGCATTTTCTTTATTTTAATTACTGTCACATAGAAGCTATACATGTTCTAACTGAAAAAATGTTTGAACTTTTTTGCAAATCAAAGTCTACGGGAAGCTAGACTGCACGCGGATTCACAACACCCGCGGCGACCTTGCTGTAACACTCTACCACAGCTCCGCCATTTTGATGATGAATTAATTAAAAAAAATTGTTTTATATACTTAAATATACTATTAAAGTATACCTGAACTTTGATAATTGTATAGTAATTATTTCTTAGTTTTAAAAATCCCTGAATATTGCTTATTTTTTTCCTGTCTAAATGTATATCCCGCCTTAAGCGATTAAAATTTTTTTTTATGATAAGATTTATACTTTTTTTAAGATCCATTCATTTTCGATGAGAAATCGTATTGGATTCTGTTCGATAATGTGGGGATCTTCCACGATTCGAATTGGATTCCAATAGGAAATCTTGATAAGAATCTAATGTACGAGCGTGACGTTTTAGTACAGGGATCCAATGGATCCCTATCAAGAAGTAGGCACACGTATGGGAATCCAAATGGATCCCTACAACAATTTCTGCACGGGTATTCGGATTCTCTCGGAACCACATGGATTTCCGAACACGTCACATGAGTCGAGAAATTCGAACGTCTTGTTTCGAACCATGCTATAATGGGTGGAACATGACGGGCATTTTCTTGTTGTTTATGAAGAGAAAAAAAGTTCTCTCTATGTTGAAACGTGTAGTGCATTCTGGAACTCGAAAAAATTGAGCTTTGACGAAATCCCAATCCTTTCAACAATTCTCGTGGAATTGAATACCAACCGTGGTACAGGAGTATATCAACATTTTTCTGAAGTTCGATAGCGAAATAAAATTTGCACAGACTCGCTCACTGCTGCGCATTTTCCGCAAGTGCACAGAAAAAAAATTCATTTGGATTAACAAAATATCAAAATGAAACGCTAAAATATTTAGATAGACCGAGTATTAATTCGTTCGATACAATAAATAATTCTTAAAATAACCTAATATTCCATTTTCTCGATGAATAGGACGTTGGCATCCTCCAATGACGAATGTAGTCGGCCCAATCCATTATTTTCGTTATTTTACGGTGCTTTAGAATATTCCGAGTATGTGGTCATTGGAATGGGGAAAAAAGTTGCGAGACAATGTTCCCTCTAAAAAAAAAAGCGCAAATGGCACACTTCCAAAATTTATAATAATTCCAACACTAGCTGAGGTCATAATTTCGCCGAAAATAAATATGTTTTCCGGCCCAAAAGTTTCCTCTCACTTCATTGAAGAAATCACATTAAACCCCCCCCCCCCGTTTGCAATTTCAAATTCATTTGAAAAATCAAAATTTAATTTTCTTCAATAACATAATTAAATTTTTTTATATAAATACAAATAAGAAAAAAATGGAATAAAAAATGTTGAATAGATAAAAAAATCTTTAATATCGAGAATAACCCTCATTAAATTTTGAAAAGTCCCTTTTTGGTCCCAAAAGCAATATCTTTAGAGAAAAAAATTGTCCTCACCCTTAAGGTGGAAATGACGGGTCGTTACCCAGGCAGAAACTTTTACTTCCGAAGTAATAATAATTCCCAACAATGTTGCTTAAACGCAGTATGATTTATTGCTTATTTTTTCCGCTCTTTTTGGTTAGGAAAGAGAAAAAGCGCGGTCGAGTTGCTGCAAGAGTCGAAAGCATTTTACGTGAAAAGCGAAATAGTGCTCGATCGAAAGCAAGAGCTCAAGAACAGTGGACACCTACAAGTCGCACCGTCCACCGCGCCGAGTGCACCGCCCCGATTGTTGAGAAAATGTGGCAATCCAGTCGCGTGTTCTGTTCAACAACAACAGCAAGTACAGATTCAACTGGTGCAACAACAGCAACAAACGATGCAACAAAGTTCCGTTACGTCGCAACTGCCAAACGCAAACATAACGGCAGCCTGCTGCTGGGCCAATTGTCGAGATCAAGACAGACGTGAGTTCGAATGACACATTTACTTTTAAGGGGTTAGGCTACTGTGACGACCCGACAATCAGAGTCATTAAAAAAAATTAAGCTTGAAGGAATAACAAGATTGCAAAATCGTTTGGACATTCATTTGTATGTACATTAGAGGCGTTACCCCCACTTGTAGCGCAAAAAAAGGCCTTTTTCATGAATTTTTTTAAAGAAAACTACAAAACTTTTTTATTCGATCAATATACCACCTTAAAGAACACATCTTGAAGAACTTTCAGTAATTTTTTTATTGAAAAAATATTACATTAGTTAGTGGCAAATGGCCATCAATGAGATAATGTTTTTATATACACGGTTTGCGGTGACCAACATTGCGGCGAAGTGGATCATCTGAAAAAAAAATGCGGATGGATTTAGTCAAATATAAGTATAAACTAGTCTTTAATCGAAGGATTTTAAAAAATATTCATTTTTCACAAAATGGCGGACAGTCAAAGTTAATGGTTCGATTTTAACGAAAAAAACGGCCGTTTTTTGGCTATAAAACGGCCATTTTTGTTCGAAAAAAAAATCGAACGATTAAAGACTACATTTTTATCTATTAAATAAGCCTGCAAAATTTCAAGAAGATCGGTTCATTAGTGTTCGAGTAATCTTGGTCACCGACTTCAGAAATGCCATTTTGAGAAAAACGCGTTTAAAGTTTCAATTTCAGTTTACACGAAGAAAATATTTTTTTTTGTAAACTCACATAGAGTCATCTATTCCGGGCCCATACAGATATGGGACCGGATACTTATACTTCAAAAAAATGCAATAAAAAAAAATCGATTTTTTCAAAATCGCAAGTGGGGGTAACCCCTTAACAAAGGTGTGTACCAAATTTCATAAAAATATTAATAATTAAGGAAGGGCGAATTCTTTAGACGAGGAAAAAATTGCTGATTTTCATGATTTTTTGTAAACGCCGGAGCCTGAATTAGAAGGTCCGAAAAATCTTTTTTTCATTGCTTAAATCGATAGATAAACTATCCAAGTATATATTTACAAAGTTACATAAGCCAATTGTAAATATTTTCAAAGATACAAGGCCAAAAGCAGAGAAGCGATTGATATTTCCTCCTATTGAAAACTTTGAAGCGCGTTTTCTCCAGTTTTCTCCAGTTTTCATTTTCACGATTTTTCCAAATTGGCGGGCGGTATAGCAAAAAAACTAAACGACCTATTGAATCAAACCAAAGTTTATTTTCTTGAGTATGAAAATGTCTTCTAAGTGAATTCAATAAGTCGTTGAAAAAGTCTTTTTAAATATTTTTATAACACGTTAAAGTGTTTTTTCAACCCTTTTTTTTAACCTGAGAAAAGTTATAATTTTACGATTGTTTCAGTTTTTTCTGAATTTACCCAGAAGAAAAATATATGACAATTGAAAGTTTTATTGGTTCATTTGGTTCAGTCAAGAACTACGAGCTGCATCTTTCCCGTCGATTGGGGACTGCAGTGGCAAGACGCACATGGAATAGGCTGATAAATCTGCAGTCATTTATTGTTTCATGTTGAACATTTTTTTTATACATCTCACATATACAGAAAAGATACCTCGATGTTTACTGGGCTCACTTGTTTGATTCCCTTATAAAAAATTCCCGAAAAAACGCTTTTGTTAGACCTTTTAATTCATTACTACTTTTGGCTGTTCCATGGTATTTTTGTTATTTTATTAATCTTTAAAAATGACCGGGGTATGGCACGTTCTTCTAAACGATTTGTGGCAAATGTTGTCAGACGGCGTGACACGTAGCGTCGGCGGGAATAATCTGAAAAAAAGCCGACAAAGATTTATCTTTCATTAACACTCATATGCAGAATATGAACCAAGAAAAAGTGAGAAATGTTGAAAATCCTTGAAATGGTACGCTATAAAACAAAAAGATCGAATTTTTCGGGAAAAAAAAAACAGCTACATTTTGCAGTGAAAAATGCTTTTTTTTCCAAAACATTTAGCGTCATGCGTTAGACAATAAGGTTAGAAACATTTATACCAAATTTAACCGGTCTATTAGTTTTTTAGCTTTACGTCGCGAGGGTTTTGAAAATGCAGTTTAGAAGATCGCGCCATACCTCCGCCATTTTCAAAGATTAATCAAAAAAATGTTAAAGCCTAACAGCCAAAAGTAGTAAAATGTTTTACCATACCCCAAGTCTCAAAAATTGTGGAGAAATCTTTCCTTAAAAAAAAAATCATAAAATTCAGCAAATTTTTTCCTCGTTCCCCCTTAAGCTTCAATTCGAGGACATATCGGTTAGCGAAAAAATCGTATGACAATAGTTACCGAGGAAAAATTCTTCAACGAAATGGCTATTAAAATTCCTAATGTTAAGGGGGGATTGTCTTTTTTTTTCGCAAAATTTACCGCTTTTTGGGAATTTTTTTGTGAAGAAAGTATACAACGGAAAACTTGTGAAACTTGGCATATAGTTTTATTGATCTGTTTACTACATACAAAAAATTTTTTAAACAATTTCATCAAAAAATCCGCCTCCCACCCCCCTCGACGCGCGATGGTCCTTTTTTGATGGTGTGCACGATTACAGCCTTCACGTTCATCCTGCAACAAAAACCCAAAAAGCATTTTACTTTAGACACATATAGCTATCGTTCGATGAAGGGGGAAAAAAAATTGACGATTTGGTGACGTTTTGAACTTGAAGTATCGATTTTTCGAAAAAAATTGATCGATTTTTTGTTATAAATAAAAAACTATTAAACGTATTGCCTTTTTTGCTTCATCAAACGATAAAAGGATGTCAGCTGAGCATTCTGTCCAAATTTGAAGGCAATCGGTTGAATAGTTTTTGAGAAATCGTGCACACCATCAAGAAAGGACCATCGCGCGTCGAGGGGGGTGGGAGGCGGATTTTTTGATGAAATTGTTTAAAAATTTTTTTGTATGTAGTAAACAGATCAATAAAACTATATGCCAAGTTTCACAAGTTTTCCGTTGTATACTTTCTTCACAAAAAAATTCCCAAAAAGCGGTAAATTTTGCGAAAAAAAAAGACAATCCCCCCTTAATTAGTATCGCAGATGATAATCTTCAGCAAATAACGACGTTTTTCGACTATTTTTTAAATGGTTAACCGCAGAATATCGTGACCGTAAAGTTTTCATCGTTAAAACGCAATGAAAACTTATTTTGGATTTCGGATAGAAATAAAAATGAAGAAACGAAGTAAAGGGGGAATATTCTTCGCATTTCAACGATGCAAACTTCAAAATTTCTCCGCAAGAGCAGCGAATGAAAATAAATGATTTTGTTCTTCGCAAATAGCCGATGGAATTTTGAGCCCCCAACGAACACTGCCACCCGCGCTACCACCGAAGAGCCCGCGGGCGATACCGGTGCCGCAGAGACGCGCGATTTCTGGCCCACCAGGCACGACCGGTGGCGAACAGTTGCAAACCAAATTACGAAGATTGCTCAACACCGATAGCAAGGAAAACGTATTCTTTCCCGATAATACAACGAACATCTTGCAGGCGGCCAACGTGACGATCGTTCGCGATCACCCGTTCGAAAAGTTCCGATATTCGACCGGAAGTCCATCAACCGGATGCCGCGACGAGGAACGAGCTGCGGTAAGCAAATAGCCCGAGTGCAAGTAGAATCGCATATTATTCTTGCATTATAACACACGCAAGTTTTCAAGTCGTAAGGCAATTTCCGTTCTTTCGAAATTGCGGTCACTCGCGTCGCGTGAGCGTTTTAAAAAAATGTACCGTTATCAGTGATCACGAGGGTAATTATTATTGTTTCTATCCTCGATACTTCAATTGATTGAACTTGTTTACTGGCCGAGATTGCCTCGATGGGTCGGCGTGAGCTTGGGCCCGAAAAACACGTCGATTTTAAATATTTTTTTCTGATGAGAGTATAGTAGAGCGTCGATTATCCGAACGTCAGTTATCCCAATGGTGATTTGGGTTATCGAAAATATCAATTATCTAAACAATAATTTTGTTCATCCGAATGCTCAGTTATTCGAACGATTACGCCCTATATATTGTTGCACGATGTATACACTGTTGTACGTCCCCCCCACTTTCTCGGTCTGCGCTCGCGCGCACTTTGCTTTCCGCTGGCAGTCGAGATTTGGCAGCGAAGAAACGAGCTTCCGTTGTCAAGCGGTAGAAAATCGTCGTCTTTTTCAAAAATAAATAGATAAGAACTCAAAGATGTAGGAATGTTGATTATTTTTAAATACATATTTTGGTTCGTTCTTTATTATTAAATGATACAATGGTTATTTGCAATTCACCAAAAATGTATTTGTATTATTAACATATTAATGTTCATTGTATTTTTAAATATATGAGGTATTCCATGGGAATCCGGTGGACTTTTTCCCTGACCGCCGCCAATTCGATTTATTTATTTTTATCTGATTCCATTGACTCTAAAAGACACCCTGATTTTTTTAACATTTTTCGAAACAACCCTTAGCCAAAAAAAGTTTTTTTTTCTCCGAAAAAACCCCCCAATTTGAAAGTCCGAAAAAATCCCCAGAAATGTGTGATTACATGTGAAAAATTTTAAGCTAAAACCCGTAGTGGAAGGGTCATTTTTTCTGTGCTTTCTGAGCGATTAACGTTTTAAAAAATCCGAAAAATTCATGAATTTTTTTTGAGAATTTTTGAATAACCAAATGGTTATTCAAAAATTGTCAAAAAATTCATTGTGGGTATCAAAATATTTAAGTATCCGCCCGAAGTGGGCGGTTCTTGAATTTTTCGGTTTTTTTTTAACGTTGATCGCTCAGAAGGGACAGAAAAAATCATACTTCCACTGCGGGTGATAGCTTGAACATTTTTACATATTATCACGCATTTTTGGGAATTTTGTCAGATTTTTAAATTGGGGCGTTTTTTCGGAGACTTTTTTTTTTACTAAGGGTTGTTTCGAAAAAGATAAAAAAAATCAGTGTGTCTTTTAGAGTCAAGGGGATCAGATTTTAAAAAAATCGAATTGGCGGGGTTTAGGGGAAAAGTCCACCGGATTCACGTGGAATACCTCTTATATATTTTATCACATTGAAAGAATCAACGTTTTTTTCGCCCACGGAATATTGCTGTTCGGTTATCCGAATTTTCGATTATCCGAAAGGCGCCCGGTCCCAATTGATTTGGATAATCGACGCTCTACTGTATTGGAATGACGGGGTCGGGATTTTACACACAATTCATACATAGTCTTGGCAAGTTTGAGTTTTTTTTTAATTGCAAAATATTGGTAAGCAATGAAGTTGTTATTATTTTGGCAAAATGCCGGCGTGGCTGCATGGCCAATCGATGTAAATGCTTCTGGCAACTAGGATCATCTGAAATGAAAAATTAAAAAATATATCTTTAGTATAAAAATAGAACTTCCGTATGACCGGATACTTTGTTGAAATTTTGAAAATTACGAGAATGGCAAGCTGTACGAAAAAAATGTTCAATTTTCGAAAAAAAATCGTCTTGAATTATTTGCTGTTAACAAATGCATAAACATTGGTAAAAAATCATGCGGTTATACGATAGAAAATGTTATAAACTATGCTCTGGCCAAATTTCAAGTAAATCGGACGAATAGATTTTGACAACTGACAACGTTTGATTAAACATATTGGAGAGAAAAACACAAAAAAGGGTAAATCGCAGGAATTTTTAGAATTTTTACAAGATCGTTATTGCGAAAAAGTTAAGGGGTCTTCTTACTTTAGACGCTAAAAAAAGCTATTTTCATGAATTTTAGGTTTATATTATAGACATTGATATAAACGTTGTTAGACTTAATAAATACATTGTCGAAATCCATAACAAAATTTTTTAAATGCATTCATGTAACACAAACAAACCCAAAACGCGTTTTTCTCGAAACAACGTTTTTCGACGGCTTGTTGATAAAATCTTCGAAACTACTGAATCGATCCTTATGAAATTTCAACCATACATTATTTACAACTATAACTATAGCGCATATAAAGGGTTTTTTTTTCAAATTTTGATATTTATTATTTTTTTTTGCCAAAAACGATGAAAAAAACGTTTAAAAAAAACGAAAAACAAAAATTAAATGCCATTCGTTCAAAGTGGGGCATACGTTGAAAAATACGTATACCTACACGAAAAAATCACTGGGTCAAAATGACCCAGTGTGCACTCGAAGGGTTAAATGTATTTCGAAAATGTATTTATTAAGTGTAACAACTTTTATATCAACATCTATAATATAAACGTATCATAAAAATTCATGAAAATGGCCTTATTTTTAGCGTCTAAAGTGAGAAGACCCCTTAAGACCCTAAGCTTGTAAATCATGCAATAAAAAATCATATTTTTTTAAACTTCACACCTATGCACAATACTCACATATTCTCTGACCACTTTCTCCGTGTACTTTTTGGTGTACCAAAACTATAATGTTACAAATTTTGTTTCGCGTTCATTCAATGATCCGAGTGATCGTTCAACTTTGTTTTGTCGTTCAAATCTGAGAAATTCCGCCGCACGATCAATATGTTTAAAAATCTGTGCATAAGAAGATAAACAGGAGAATTGAGTGGCTCCATATCTATACGTGTATACAAGAATACGTGCTGAGATTTTTTATTCCGTCCTTCCCGGCTCGATCACGTAGCCCGGGAGTGTGTGAAAAACCAGGGACACTATTCTTGCGTTTCTTTTACGTAGCGGCTAAATATCACGTTGATGTGCACTCCGTTGTTGTATCGTCGCGGCTCGAGGGGATTACGAATTCACGAAACGTAACGATCAGACGATCGAATAAGGAGCTGTAATACCAGCCGAGCAATACCCTCGTGCCAATGCATATTTTAAGATCGTAGCTTGGAAACCTCTGTTATGTGCGATTATACACGGTGACTTTGGAACCTGCAATACAATTAATGCAATTCGTTTGATCAAATCACGAGATAAAAATTAAACGTGAGAAGAATTTTCTCGTGGACAATTGTTGCTTCGTGCATTAGTTTTAGGGAAAGTCGACTGATCTTCGAAATGTCTTTTATCGTTGCAGCAACTAGCAAGGAACAAATTTTAGGACGACAAAATTAACTTGTTGGTATTAGAAAAAAATTGTGCACGTTGGAAATATGCACATTGCTTCCTTGTAGAAAAATCTCTAAAAATGTATTCTGATAGTTCTTGAATTTTTTAGTCCAAGAGCGAACGGATTTAATCAATAGACAAAATGTCATTTTCTGTTTTATAAAGTTCGATGTATAGTTTAATGGAAATTTCTTAAAGAAACATATATATATATATATATATATATATATATATATATATATATATATATATATATATATATATATATATATATATATATATATATATATTTATATATATGAGACAAAAGCGGAAGCAAAAGTGAGAAGACGAATAAGAGGGAATTAGGATGGTGTTGAAGTTTGCACTGTTGCAATGCAACGAAAAATCCTGCTGATTTTTTTATTGCTTCATTTTTGTTATTATATAAAATCTTTTTTTGCAGTTCTTGGTTGCAAATGTTAAAGGGCATTCTCAAAAATGTTTCGGTGACTTTCGTAGCCTAAATGTGCTAAAAAAAGATACGGGAATATGAACAAAAATACATTTTCGGGATAAGGTTCCGAACCCCCCCGAGCTGAAATTTTGCACAAACCTTCATTTTGATATTTTAAAACAACCCCTAAAGGGATTTTCGGCGACCGCAACAGTTTTCGAGATGTTGAATTTTAATGTTTTTTTTTTTAAGCGCGCCGATTATATCTATTTCTGCCACGTCTCCGTTCCTGCGTATATATGTTAAAGCGGTCTCCGCTTTGTCTAAACAAAAATATCCATACAAACAAACCCAAACAAACAACCCAAACAACTTAAACAAACAAATCCAAGCAACCGCAAACAACCAACTCAAACAAACAAGCCAAATAACCAACCTAAACAAACAACTCAAACAAACAACCCAAAAACCATTGCCGGTAACCAAAAATCCCTTTAGGGGTTGTCTTACAATGCTAAAAGGAAGGTTTGTGCACAATTTCAGTGGGGGGGGGGGGGGGGGGCATTTCGGAACCTAACCCTATTTTCGTTGCATTCCAACGATGCAAACTTCAATACCACGAATTTAGAGGGATATCGCACAAGTCTCGTTTTTCTCATTTGCACTTATTCTTTGTCCCTGCCACAGCATTGCAACGCGCCGACCGACATAAGATTCAAATTCGGCCGTAGCAATTCGCACTCTCACACGTCCGGCAAGGCAAACAGAAAGTCAACGACATCACCGCCCACGGAGGGCTCCTCGGTCGTATGTCACAAATCATTGCCGGATCTTCACACGAGCGCGCGACGTCGTGCTTCACTGTCGCCAAGGGCCTCGACCAAATCGTCCTCAAAACCCACGGGATCCGGCCGCGAACAGCATCACCCATCCACGGCTAATTGTCCCGATTGCGAAACTAGCTCGGACTATTCCGATCACAGTTTCAAACGTGACACTGTCTGTTATCGGAGGTACGGAAAGATTTCAATCCCCCGAACGATTCGCGCGGTCCACTCGAGAGGCGATTTTTGCGCGCAAGTTCCGCGCAAAGTGCAGGTTTTTTTTTTTTAATTATCATTTTTTATGAGCTCCGCTCTAAAATGGAACGAAATCTTTTTTTAGCGCTTCTTATAACTCAAAATAGTATAATAATTAATATTATGGAGAGTTCAACATAACTGTACAGATCCAAACAAATTGCCACTGCTGGGCAATAATAACTGCGGGTTGTTTGGGTTTGTTTGGGTCACTTGTGCTTCTTCCTTTATAATTGATTATTATGCAATTTTTAAATAATAAAATCGTACAAAAAAAGTTCGACTGATTTCGCAGTAGAGTCCGTTTGAAAAAAAATCACCAAATTTCAGCCGCGATATTGTTTGAAAAAGTCCTTTGGTCGCCTTACAGAACGTTCAGTATGACGTATAAAAAAAACTTACCGGGGAAATCCGTATTTTTAATGATTGGTCCATATGGAAAGCGAACGATCCCATGCAGGCATTTTATCAAATTCGATTTGGGAATGTTGGTTCAATCGATTAACGTCTTCAAACGTAGCGTCTACTTGTTTCAAGGTACTGGTTAGTTCGCGAAGTCGAGCAGACAAAACTTCGATGTCAATAAATAACTGCAATGATTGCCATCGCAATAATTGATAAATAACATTGTGAATGAGTCGAGAAGTCAAAAATAAACGTGGCAAAGTGAAACCTCGTATTCCATTATTGTGATTCTATGTAAATTAAGAGAAAGCCCGAATTTCGCTTCATATCCTTTCACAAAGAGGCTCCATATTATAATCGCAAAGTTTCAAGGTCATGGAATTGGCAGTTTCACTTATGCGCACGCCCACGAATTCTCTGAAATGTGTGTTCCGAAAAATCAAGCGATGCTGCTTTAGAAGACAAGATTGATATTTATTTTCAATTATATCTCTTTTTAAGAAACTCTCACTAATTCTTTCTTTGAAAGGGTTTTTCGAGTCTATTGTAACGACTCGAAAAACAGGGCTATTATCCCTTAACTCTGAGTCATTTTGACCCGGACGAATTTGAAATAAAATGCTCACTTTCCCAAAATTGAAAGTTTTCAATAATTTGTTACAACAATTCAATTTTGAGATGATGAATTTTAATCATGCAGACACATTGAGAAATGTTTAAAGTGTATCCCGGATTTTTTTCAATAAAAAACCGATCCAAGGGTTGGTAAGGGCAAGTGGATGAAGTACTATCCGGGTCCAATTGACCCAGAGTGTCAAAATCGTGGCCAAATATAAGTGTGTCGAGGAAGGGTTAAAAAAATTAATTCTCAAGAAATAAGTAAGATAATTGAAAAATCCTTCGGCCATTCATTTGTATGTACATCAACGACGTTGTGAGCCAAATTTCATTTGAAATATTAATAATTTAAAAAGTTATAAACAATTTCGTGAAGGACCCTTGAACGAGAGGGGCTCAACAGTGTACTTGATTTTGGTCATCCGGTTGATCAGAAACAAAAAAAAAAATTTTTTTCTTCTTAAAATAGATAATACTGGCTAAGACTGGACCAAGCTTTCTTTTGTTATCGTGTTTCAACCACGAAAAAAAAAACATTTTGATTTTTTTTTCGATTTTCCGAGGAAAGATTTCATTATTGTTGTTAATAAGCCATGGACAAAATGTTAAGAAGGAAAACGTCGGTCAAGACTAAACTACTATTACACTGAGTAAATGTATCAAACTTCAAGTCAATCCGTTGGTCAGATGTCGAGAAATCGTGTACACCGTTTTGAAAAAACATAGTTTCGAGAAAAACGCGTTTGAAGTTTTACTAGCAGTTATATCGTTCTAGTAATGAGTTTACCTTCAATCTTCCATTTCTCCACCTTACGTTGAACCTTCCTCTTCAATTTGAATACCCTCGAGCGACGAACGATTTTTATGGGGTTGAAGTTTGCATCGTTGCAACGCAACAATTTTTTTTCAATTCCTCATTTTTATTATCATTTACGACTTATTATTCGCAAATTGAGATCGTAAACCTGTAATAAAAATACGTAAAAACGTTCGAATGATTTCCACAGTCTAAATCAACCAAAAATTAATTGTATTAACGAAAAACGAATTTTCGTTGAGTTCCAAGGATGCAAACTTCGAGAGCATCGATTTTTTGATTGGGGTAGAATATCCATAAGTCGAATATCCATAAGTACAAATATCCATAAGTGCCAATATCCATAAGAGAATATCCATGATTCGAATATCCATAAGTGAGTATAGATTAGAAGTGAGTGCCGGAAATGGCAGGAGGTAGAGGAAAAGTGAGTATGGAGGAACCCAAACAAACCCAAACAAACTCACTTATCTCTACCTCCCGCCATTTTTGGCACTGATTTCTACTTTATACTCACTTATGAATATTCGACTTATGGCTATTCGTACTTATAGATATTCGACTTATGGATATTCGACTCATGAATATTCGACTTACGGATATTCGACTTATCGATATTCGACTTATGGATATTCGTACTTATGGATATTCATACTTATGGATATTCAACTTGTGGATATTCGACGACAGTGGATTTTTTGTAATTTTCACAGTAGCTTAACCCCTTGAATGGTTTTTCCTGCGACAAGCTGGACGTGTTCAAAGCCTACCAATATCTATTCGACATTACAGAGCGAGTCACTCTTCTTTTTTATAATCCTCGATTCCAGAGGGGAATTTTTATTCTCTCGATAATATCAATTACACAGATTCAAAGAACAAGTATTACGCGAACAATGTACTTTCCAAGCGGTCGCTGCACTCCCACTAGCTTCCGTCTGGATTCGTACTCGTACGATGATTTCTTGTTGTCGCTGTTACGACGTTTATGAGTGTGCGAGTAATCGTGAGTATTCGTTGATTATAGTTCACGGCACATAAGAAGATCACTGGGATCGGGTGGTGGCGACGCAAGCAGCGTTCTGTCCTCGGGTGGGAGAACACAAAAGTCCTCGGGTTCTAGTAAACTTAGTCATGGAGCAACAGCGAGAGACTCGGGTGGTTCGTCGGGTCACTGCACTCATCGGAGCGAGCCACCGCCACGAATACAAGTAAGGTCGTCACGAGCGAAGCTCGTTTGTTTTTTTTTCGCTCTTTCTCTCCTTTATTCACCAAGTGACGCAATCGTTCGAGTGTCGAAAGATCATATACGAAATTACGTAGCGATACGCACTTATCCGTGTACGTTATTGCACGTTACGATACGATTGATGATTAATGAGGGTCAATGTGTATCAAACTTATCGCAGGATTGTTGGAGTCACATTAGAAGAGACAGCGGGGCGTCGACTCAACATTCCACGGAGAAAGATCGATCGAGAAAGGGGAGCTACGGTAGTGGCACGTCCGCCTCGGTCGTGAGAAATTTAACTCCCGATTCCGATAGCAGCAACAGTCAGACCGATTTCAGTCCAACGTGCAACACGAGGTGAGAACTTCCACAATCATCTCACAAATGCTAACGCTGCTGGTAATGTGCCATCGGCGTTTTGTCAAGTCGGCAGACGAAAACGAAGAGGCGGTCTTCCGAAATCGATCTATCGAGTGCTCAGTCGGTAAATCAGTTGCGTAAAAAACTTTTCACAGGTTCTTGGGTCGAAATGGGTCCGGGGATAATCATGCGATTGTACACCCATGTTGCGGTTTCGTAATTAATATGAGACGAGGCGTCCGTCTTTATGTTTGTGGAGAACAATGTCGTGGTTGGTTCAGGCGAGGTGTACATTTGATGGGAAAAAATTAAGCAATTTTGAGGGATTTTTTAAACTCAGATATAATTATTCTACATTTATCAAATTATAGGATGGTGATGAAGTTTGCATCGTTGGAGCGCAACGAACGTTTTTTTTTATATTCTTCATTTCTTTATTTTTATCATTATCTCAAATCTTTTTTTCGCAGCTGTTGGTTACAGATTTTTAAGAGGGGTCGTCGAAAATGTGTCAGTAATTTTTCGTAGTCCAAATGCGTGAAAAGATCGGCATTGTGGAGAAAATATATTTTCGTTGCTGTCCAACGGTGCAAACTTCAATACCGTATTGTAGGTATACTTTAAGGGGCTGAAAATTTGGGTGATTTTCGGGAATTTTTTGGAAGAAAAGTACTCGATCAAATGTTTCGGAAAATTGAAATATATTTGGCTATATTTGACCTATATTACATAATTTTTTCATAGAAAAATATTGAGATCCAAGCGACTTATGCGCTGCCTTCGGAGGCGCAAAAAAAAGTTCCTCCACTGCTGACATGATTCCGGCCGATTGAGTAGCTGAAACCGAAAAAGGAAAAAATGTCGTTAAACTGAAAGGTACTTCCTGTACAATGACGTAGGATTTTCGAAAAATATCAAAATCCAACAAAATGGCGTAGTCATGAAAAAAGTCTGTTTTCTTGCCTATAAAATGCTCGATTTTTTCAATGCCAAATCGTCAATTTTCATCCAATAAAAAATATCTTACGTCATTGTAGAGTAGATATATTCAAGAGTACTCAGTTCAAATTTCAAGTCAATCGGATAATTGATCTTTGAGTTACAATGTCAGCCAATTTGAAAAATCTCATTTCGAGAAAAACGCGTTTAAAGATTTAACTATCGATTTTTGCAAGATAAAATGATTAGAAATACGGCCTTGAAATTTTTACAGGATATTCTTGAAAGTATAAACTGTCGAAGAGGGCAAAAAAATCTATTTTTTGAAAGTGTCACACTCGTATAGCCCCTTAAGGCGAGATATACATTTAGGCAGGAAAAAATAAGCAATATTGAGGGATTTTTTTAACTAAGAAATAATTATTCTACAATTATCAAACTTTGGGTATACGTTAATAGTATATTTAAGTATACAAAACAATTTTTTAAAATTAATTCATCATCAAAATGACGGAGCTGTGGCAGAGCGTTACAACAAGGTCGCCGCGGGAGTTGCGAATCGGCGTGCAGTCTAGCTTCCTGTAGACTTTGATTTGCAAAAAAGTTAAACATTTTTTCAGTTAGAACATGTATAGTCACTATGTGACGGTAATTAAAATGAGGAAAATGCAAATTTAAGAAAATGGCACGCATTTACAAAAAAAATCAACATTTCAAGCAACATTCCTGTAAAAAGTGGATGAAAAAGGGAGTTTTTTTCCAATTTTTCAAAAACAATTCTCGTCAAGTAGAAGGTACCAATATTATCAATATTTCTACCAAGTTTCAACTCAATCGGCTTAATAGTTTTTGAGTAATCCTACACGCCAATTTCGATAATGCAGTTTTGAGAAAAACGCGTTTGAAGTTCACGCCCGCTCCGAATCTGAACGATGAAGCACAGCGTTGACGGGCTGTAACGTTTGAAGTTTTTCGAATTTTCGAAAAGAAGAAATCGATTTTTTTATCGTCGTAAATGTATGTCCCGCCTTAAACTGAAGTTTATGTGTGAATAAAATGTAACGTTTCACACTTACACCTAATCTGTAGTGCCAGGACCATAGACTGCACCTTCCTCTTCTTCAATACTCTTTCCTATACAGCAAAACAACAAAAAATTGTTTAGCCCAACAAAGTAGCATCCTCCCCAAAAATTGCCGGGCATCGTTACGATTCTCTACAAATAACGCATCGTCACCACAATTATCACTGACGTAAAAATGGCCTATTCTTCTCGTATTTCCACAGATATTCGGATGGCTGGAAGGAGGGACGCGGTCGTCCGATATTGCGCTCGAAATCGGACATAAGCGATCGTTACTGGCGCCACGAGAACGGCCGAAGCAAAAAGGTATCGTCGCGTCCGGCGAGATCGGTGAGCCAGCTGGAAAATTTCTTCGATCGGCTCGGCCTCGATCTCGAACATTACGAGCTCATAACCGAGCCCAACTCGAAGACATCGTCACCGGTGTTCTTCGAGAGCGTGAGCTCGGTCGACTCTGCACTTGGCCTCTATTCCTGGACCGGAAACGGCCAAACTACCAACGGCGGCCAACAGTGGCAAGCGAACAATTGCAGCACCGGTATGGGAAACGACGAGGCCAATCAGAGGGTGAGTGATCCGCCCAGTATCGTCGAGAGAAACGCGAGAATCATCAAGTGGCTCTGTCAGTGTCGCAAAGTTCAATTTGGCTACAGTTAAGCGACCGGGAGACACAAAGCCACGAGACTCGTTGCGAACGAACGATATTCGCCAATTTGCCGATTAGCCATTTTTTTTTCCTACGAAAATCCTCGTTTGCGCTGTTTTCGTTCGGATTGACATTTTTGGATGTGGGCCCTCGGCGTTAAAGTCGTCGAGGTCGCCAAGCCAATTTTGTGCGTTGACTTCGATCTTCGGCGGGGAGGCGTTGCCCTCGTTCCGCTACTTTTGGACGACGCCACACGTTAACAGTCGTCGTCGCATTTTGGAAATGCCCTCGTGCCATCAACATATATATATAAATATATATATATACTTTTGCTTTTCATTATAGTTGTTCGTGGTCTACGCTGTGGGACTTTCGTTTTTGTTTCTCGTAAAATCTCGTGGAGAAGCTTGGACGCGAGTGAAAAACGCTTTTCGTTGTTCGTTGAACTTTGCAGCGAAAGCCAATGAAAAGAACAATGAAACACTGAGATTATGAGGCAAAATGGATTAATTTGCAGTTTTTTTTTAGTGCAAATGAAAGGGAAAAAAACAGTAGCCGGCTAGGCAGCCTAGCAACCGAGAGAAGCAAAGTTGAGGTATGTGAAAGCAACTTGTGGAATTCAGCAAGTATTGTCTACCAGGAGCTGTAGCGAGAACAAAAGAATACACGATCAGTAAACGCGAGGAAATGAAAAAACAAAAGATCGGAATTGTGCCTAGCGATCTCAGTGTATGTCACGCGTGCGACAGGGGTTGAAATTCCGAACTTTGAATGATCAGAACGCTCAAAAATACGAAAGAATACTACCCCGAAAGATCAAAACTCCGAAAGGATTTTATCCGAAAGACCAAAAGTCCGAAAATGTGAACGGGGCCGGGTTGAAATTCCGAACGTTGAATGATCAGAACGCTCAGAACTCCGAAAATATACTACCCCGATAGATCAAAACTCCGAAAGCATTTTACACTAAAGACCAACTTCGAAAATCTGAACACCGTCAAAATATTTCGGCTATGGAAGTTTTAAAAGTTTTCAAATGTTCAATAAATCGACGAATTATTTCAAGAATTTTTTGTTATTAAGAAGTGATTTTACGTCAATTTTGAAATTTGTCTAGACAATGTTATACGTTGTACATCATTTACAGTAAACTGTGTAGACTTTCGCTGGCATAATCTTGACGAACCTTGTAATTTCGGAATATCAAAATTAGGAATTTTAAACCGTCGGCGCATTCAAAGTTCGGAATTTAAATCCGGCCCTCATGTCAAGATCATGCAAGCGAAAGTCTATACAGTTGACTGTGAATGATGTAGAACGTATAACATTGTCTAGACAAATTTCAAAATTGACGCAAAATCACTTAATAAAAGACATTTTTTTAAAATAATTCGTCGATTTATCGAAAATTTTGGAACTTTTGAAACTTCCATAGCCGAATTATTTTGACGGTGTTAAGATTTTCGGAGTTTTGGTCTTTGGTGTAAAATTCTTTCGGAGTTTCGAGCGTTGACCATTCAAAGTTCGGATTTTTAACCCGGCCCCATCTTGAATTTCGGAACATTAAGGGGTGAGATGCAGGCAGAGGCGTGAAAAAACGAGCATTTTCAATAATTTTTTTTTATAGCAACTTGACTTGTACAAATTTTCATAGAAACATATTGATTACTTATAAGAATATCGCCATCTTTGTCGGACCCCCTTCGGCATGTAGTGCTTTGCGGTGACCATCATCAAATTTTACTGGATCGTCTGAAATTAAAAAACCAAAAAAAATAATTAGTTTAATAATAAATCTAGTCCTTAATCGAGGTTTTTTTCTCAAAAATTAACAAAACGGCGGCTTCCGACAGATAACTTTCGATTTTCGACCAAAAAATCGCTCGTGTATGGTTAAAAAAAATAGAAATTTCCAACAAAAATAAAAATCCTTCGATTAAGGACTAGTTTTTAACGCTATCAATAAGCACACCAAATTTCATCAAAATCCATCGAGTGGTTTGTGAATTATAGTGGTCACCGACTTGAAAAACATAGTTTCGAGAAAAACGCGTTTAAAGTTTTTCGATGTGGACACGGTATTATATGTTCGTAAAATTTTGAGCTCGATGGATGAAGCTAAACTTTTTTCATGTATTTTGATCCGCTGAATCCGAATATCACAATTTTTTGCCGAAAAGTCGAGCATTAAATTGTTTATAGCCAATTGTTAAAACAATTTTTCAAAAAATTGAAGTATTTCGGGATGAATTATTTTTTTAAAACATTTTGGGCAATTTTAAAACGAAAATATTCTTTATAAAATTTTGCTAAAGTTCATAGTTTTTGAGTGATACATTTTTAAAAATTTCTGAAAGAGTTTTCCAATTTTACACTTGATTTATGTATAGAAATACTAATTAAAAAATTACTTACATCGAATCATCAATTCCTGGCCCATACGATAGGGCTTCTGCCGATGTGACACCTTCCAAAATATCAATTTGTTGTTGTCTTCGAAGCATTCTGCCTTCCCGGGTATTATCGTTTCCGCGTTTGTCAGCCACGTTTATACGTTGAGAATCCGCTACCTGCCATGGGGACCCGACGTCCCTTCACTAATTGTGGAATATCCTGGAGACTATTCATCGGATTGACTTGAAATTTTCAGGGAATATTTTCGAAACATCATACTTCAAGAAAATGTAAAAATTATAAAATCGATTTTTTGAAAATTCTGACTGCACCTCACCCCTTAAAATTCGGAATTTTAAACCGTCGGAGCATTTGAAGTTCGGAATTTCAACCCGGCCACGTGCGACAGGTTACGAAATGTGATCCTCGAAGCCTGGCCGGTTGGGGAATTTAGATTTTTGTTTTCTTGAGAGAATATATACGTTATTCCGTTCAATGATGATGTATCATTATCGAGATTATATTGTAGTTGACTCTATGCCGTGTTATACGAGATTTTGTCCCAGCGTGATAAGAATACCGCGAAAGAAAAGTGCCGATAAGCGCGAAAGTTTCATATGAAAATTCCATAGACGGGGTAGACTTCGGCGGAAAAAAGGGGGGGCGTAAGAGAGAATGGAGAGATTATAATGTCGTTCGAGATTAAAATTCTGTTTATATTGGATCGTTATTAGGAAATTATATGAATATATTTGCACATCGGGGAAACAAAAACAAATATTCTTACGAAACGTTTCTTGTTATTTCTTTCTTTCATTCTCTCTCGAGTGAGCGTGATACGTGAGAAAATTTTTGACAATGCGGTTTGACAAAGAAAAACGATGCCTTTATATGCTGGTCTTCGCGACGTCGCAAATGTGAAAACAAAACGATATAGAGAAGACGAAGAAAAATTAACTTAATTAATGTTAACTCTCGGAATGCCGCTCGACTGTGGGGCGAAAGAAACTCGATTGTACTCTTCGACGCGTGGAGGAACAATATTGCGTGATGATTCGCGGGACTGCGTTTAATCCGAAATCTCAAAGAACAAAAAAAAACGATGCGAGAAAAGTAAACGGAGCTTAACTCTCCCGATATTTCAATTGAGCTCGATACTACCTACCACATTATTGTCGCGTAACTCTGTCAACTCGGTTTTTATTTTTGTCGTTAAACCCTATCAAGACCCATAGTAGTATTTATTCTCGTAATTTATCGAATCCTAGTCATCACGCAATAGAAAGAGAAATAAAAAATGGCGGGTAGTTTTTACCAATATTGTACTTATGGGAAAGATGTACTTTTTTAAATTGACGACGAAAAATGTGTTCTTGAGAAGGCGTTAGAATTGTATTCGTCAACAGCAAAATGTTTCGTTGCCTCGAAACAAACGAAATACCTGCGAAAACTCGAAAATACCTTGTAACTTCGACAAATTCAATCGCTTTGATTATTGTTACTTACTATTTATCGTCATTATTATTATTATCATCGCGACTGTTAACAATGACAAATAAGAGTGCTCGGTGCAAACAATGTAAAAGTACACGCGTTTACGAAAATTCAATTTCAGATGGCCATGTTGTCACTCGTTCTATTTTCTCTTCAAATATCCGTAAAGTTCGACGGGGTTGAATTTTGCATCGTTGGAATGCAACGATAATGATTTTATTTTTATTTCACAAATTTTCTTCAGCAGATCGAAGCTGCGAGAATCACGAAATTTGTTTAGGCTGATTATTCAGCGATCTACGACGAATCTGAAAATAATTATTTTGAATTATCATGAAAATCCGAGATTGAAAAGAATTTTCGTTGCACTCCAACGATGCTCATTAAACTTTACGGATATTTGAAGAGAAAAAAGAACTCGCTATCCCAAAGTATTTTTCGTCTCAATATCGAAGAACAAAAGTGTTCGAAGCGAGAAAAAAAAACAATCTTCGAATAGTCGACGCTGATGCGCAATGGGAATAAAAATGAAACGCATCCGCAAACTTTTAGACTTGCTTAGAAAATCTACGCTTCAAGGCATAAAAAAGTCCGTATTGTTTTGTTATTTGCCCGATAAAAACGTATGTACAGTTGCGAAAGTGCGAGCAAGCGATATGTTTTGTGTTCCGATACAAGACTATCAAGATTGACGCTCAAACGATACGAGAGCCATTTACTTTCGATATTAATTTTATTCCCGTATACTTTGACGATTGCGTACTTTTTTCATATCCGGAAAAGTAGCCTGAGCCTCCTTCTTATACTTGAGGAAAAGAGTTTTTAACGCTAATGAAAGACTCGTACTCCTGAGTACCAAGTGAAGACGAACAAACGAGATAAATCGACAAAAATGAACGACGATACTATTACGATCTTACACAATAATATATATGTATATATATATTCTTGTACAAAGTGGTATTATTCTCGTGCCGATAAAGACGGAAAATGTGAATTGAAAACCCACGAATGCACAATTACTTATCTATATTTGGTAGCTTTCACACGCCTGGTAAAGCGAATGAGATCGATCGCGAATATATATATATATATATATATATATACCGGATGTCCCATTTTAATCTTACATCTCATTTATCTCGAAAACTACTGCGCCGATCAAGTATTGAGTGTAGTGAAACTTTTTTTGGGTTCAAAGGGGGACGTTCGAAAAAATTTCAATTTTGGACATTTTTATGTCCAGAATTGAAAATGGCGACGTTAAGATGGCTGACATGATATTTTTAAATATGATATAACGAAAGTGACGTGCCGTAGATATCTAAGCCTCGTTTGGGTTTGTTTGGGTTATCAAACAAATCCAAACAAACTCACAGACGCACAGTTGCACTTGGGATGTTAGGGATTTTACCTCCTCGTGGTACATCCTGGATAGCGCTAAAATAGTGAAAAATTGTGTTTTAACCTCAAAATTATGGACTTTATAAAACAAAGCCTATAAGAGTTAGTTTTGGCCTGACAATTTTGTGAAAAAAAGTTGTTTCCATTTAGAAAAAACATTTCGACCATCTTAACGTCGCCATTTTGAATCTTGGACCAAAGAAATTGTTTTTTGAACGCCCCCCTTTCAACCATGAAAGTTTCACTTTACTTCATCCTTGATCGGAGCAGTATTTTTCGAGCTAAATCAGGTGTAAGATTGAAAGTGAACACCCCATATAAATATATATACATACATACATACATACATACATACATACATACATACATACATACATACATACATACATACATACATACATACATACATACATACATACATACATACATACATACATACATACATACATACATACATACATACATACATACATATATATATATATATATATATATATATATATATATATATACGTCGGTTCACAATGTTTTAAAAAATGTAGCCCGTTTTTCTAAACTCCACCATTCAAATAGACAGAAAAAACAACAGCAACAATATACTATGTAGACGATGAATAGTGGATCGAAATAACGAAGTTTTGAGCCGGATCAAAATCACACTGGACATACAATGCGTTACGGGAACGACAGTTGGCCTCTAATAAACCATTTATCGAAATTATTTCGCGGCAAGATAAACAGAACTGCGATTGCGGAAGCAAAACTTCGGCGCCTTATATGACGTTGAAGTTTGCATCGTTGGAATGCAACGAAAGATGACTTTTATTCAAATGCTCACATTTTATTTTGCTGCCTTAGGATACAAAAATCACTCGAATGATTTTTTTGGTCTTCAGTACACATCTACGACCTCAAACAATGGAAAAAATTGAACTATACAACAAATGAAGAAATTAAAGAAATTTAAAAAGAACTTCCGTTGCCACCGACGATGCGAACTTCAACGCCATCGCAACGATGATACTTTTGGAGTTATTCTAAATTTGCAAAGAAACAATTGATATTCTAATTGAAGGCAATTAGTCATCATTGGTGGGTCGACTTTTTTTTGTAATTTTAGTTATTCTCTCGAAGATTGCTTTGAATGGTTTCGTTTTCGAATTATGTGCATCTCGGGACCACCACAGAGAGCATTTGCATCAAACTTGAGGGATCATCACAGTGTAACGGGTCGAAAAATAGCTGATTTTCGCGATTTTTATTTCGATGGTTAACATACGCTAATCCGTCTGATTGTTTATGTCAAATCAAAGCATTCATGAAGAACAGAAAATCATTTTTTAAACGTTTATTTTAACATTTTTTACATTTCTTTTAACGGTTGAAAATGTCTTCGAAAAAAAGGAGTCCTCACGGTGTACACGGTTGTGGCCGTAAATATTATCTGAAACAAGATTGTAAAAAGATCATTAATCAGTATGAAAGCCGCTACCTTGCTATGGAGGTATTTTTTAAAATCAAAATTGACAAAATGGCGGCGGTTTGAAAAAAAGTATCGAATTTAGCCTATTTTTTCGACAGTTTGTCAAAAATATGAAGATTAAAAAAAAGCTTTCATTGCAAGATAAAGTATCAACCGGAATAATTCGAATTTCGCCCCAAAAATTGAACAGCATGTTTACAACCGTCTGTACTATCAGATAATGCCAGAAAAATCGATTTTCTGACAATTTTACACTGTGATGGCCTCTTAATCATCGCTTGGTTAGGTGTACAACCAACTATCTTCGTTATTGTGATTCGCCGCATTCACGAAGAGAATTTAATTGCAATATTTTATCGCTTATCTTGATCGCCACATGGGACACAATTGTTATCTCGGAAAAACATCTATTAATACTGTACCAGATGCATTTATTGAGAATGTACGTCGATAAGGAGTGAAAAAAACTTGCTTAGCTTTGAAATATCAATTGCAGAATTTTTCACTCCTATCCCTGTCTACGCCATTGAATCGTTTTCTCACCTCCGATCGCTTGAAAGGCAAAAAAAACTGCACATTCGTTAAGGTAGAATTAATGAGCTCAGAACACTCCCAAATTTGTACCTGTACATTCGATACGACGGATAATATATGTATTTATCGAAAATATTACAGTGGTACGAGTTGCAATAGGAAAAGCAACAAGATAAAAAAGAAGGCATTTATTGAATTATATATATATATATATATATATATTTAGCATGTTGACCAAATATCTATTAAAGAAAAATTTTATTGTACTTTTAGGGCAACGAAATCTCATGCGCTGTTCGTTCTTAAGGCCATGTATCACACGCTCCGACCACTTCGAAATTTTTAACCCTAATTTCGACCGAACGATACACTCAGTCGAGACGAAGTTCATTGTGTACATGCGATATTGTTGCAGAAAAAGCCTGACGATCGACATTTTTCCAAATTTAGAAAAAATCTTTACAAATTGTAGTTACCATAGGATGAATTGTGAATTACTAACCCCATGCACCGAATTCTTGCACATTTTGAGATCGTTAGGCTCTCGACAGTGAAAAAACAGATTTTCAGCTTTGTTTCAACTGGTTTTATGGAAAAACGACGGAGATATTCGGGTTTAGAGTTTTGTTTTACATAAAACTATAAAAATTGTACCAACGAAGCTCAACATGTAATCGACAATCCTGAAAATCTAGTACATCAGTATTCCCACAGACGGCGATCCCGCATGGTGAACGCGCAGGCATGCTGACGCATCACATACGGACTTGCAGCAACCGTCGCCTATTGGGTCGCTGCTCTTTGCTGTAGTGTGGGTAGCAGACGGTTGCTGCGACATCTGGCGGTAGTTTGCGGCGGCTCGTAGCTAAAAACTACAAATGTTGCAATAACCTCGTGATCGCGTCGAAATTTCGCAGCGTGTGATTCATGGCCTTGAGAGATTTTAGGACTTCAGTTGAATCGTAATTTGATATTTTTTCCATATTTTGTTTTAAAACCAATTCTGAAACATTGTACTTTTTCATCACGTGTCGCTGCGATCACATTGACCAACAATTTATATAGCACGCGCTCGTCGGTTTGCTTATTACGAAAAACTCTTGCATGCAGCGTGCAACACTGAGACGAATACTTATTTTCGTAACGACAGTGGGATGACGTATCTAAAAAATTATGAAATTATGAACAATGTTTGTAATTATTTTTGTATTTATCGCTAGTCATTAAAAACGAATGGTACTGTCATATGTGTTAATAACAAAAAAATCCGCGTGGTTTCCGATATTTTGTAAAAAAATATATATAGATGTTTTATTTTTTGAGTTTTCTGAGATAAAATCGTAATGCTCTACAAATCACGTAAAGTGGCGGTTAATTTTTTTTTCATTACAGTAGTCTTGAATTCATCCCCGGAGCTTCATATAAATTCTTCAAGTATAAATGACGTTGAAGTTTGTATCGTTGGAATGCAACAAAATTTTTTTTTTAATTTCCCAAATTTTCTTTGGCAGATTTGAGCTGCGAAAATTACGCGAAGATTTTTTTCAGATGCTTGTCTAGCAATTTACAATAAATATGCAAAATATGATTTCGCATAATAATGAAAATAAGAAATTGAAAAGAATTCTCGTTGCATTCCGACGATGCAAACTTCAACCTCATAAGTATAATAGCTCTTTATTTATTCGTGCAAGACAAACGCACAACGTAATAGTCGAAAGACAAAAACCATTTAAGGGGTATTCTCACTTTACACGCTAAAAAAAGGCTATTTCCATGAATGTTTTTGATATGTTTATATTATAGATATTGATATAAAAGTTGTTACACTTAATAAATACACTTTCAGAATACATTAAAAAAAAATAATGTATTTATGTAACCCAAACAAACTTTAAATGCGTTTTTCTCGAAACAACATTTTTCGACGGCTTGTTGATAAAATCTTCGAAACTACTTAACCAACCCTTATGAAATATTAACCACATATTCTTTACTACTATAGCTATAGCGCATATCAAGGTTTTTTTTTCAAATTTTAACATTTACTATTTTTTTTTGCCAAAAAACGGTGAAAAAACACGTTTTTTCGAAAAATGTCCGCCATTTTGTTATTTTTGCATATATCAAAAATCGTATAATATGTGCTATAGCCATTAACATACTGAATCTAAAACCATTTGATTTTTTTATTTCGGATGATCCATCTCCAAGATTTCATCAACAGCGCAGACCTGCAAATTTTTTAGGACATTTTTTTAACTACCATTTCCGTCTACAAATAGTGACTTAAATAAATAAGTCATTTTAAATCTATTTCGAAAGTATTTATTAAGTGTAACAACTTTTATCTATAATATACACGTATTGAAAAAATTCATGAAAATAGCCTTTTTTAGCATCTAAAGTGAGAAGACCCCTTAAGGCGTTAGGCTACTGTGACGACCTGAAAATCAGTTATATAAAAAAATGATTTTGAAGCAATAAGTAAAATAATTGAAAAATCGTTTGGACGTTTATTTTTATGCACATCAACAAACTTGTGTACCAAATTTCATTAAAAATATGAACAATCAAAGAAGTTATAAAGAATTTCGTGAAGGATCTTTGAAAGTGAGAGGCTCAACGGTGAACTTGAATTTCGCCATCCGGTTGGTCTGAAATTAAAAAAAAAACAGTTTTCTTTCTTAGATAATATTGGCTAAGACTTGATCGAGCTTTTTCGGTATCGTGTATCAATCATTAAAAAAAATTGAATTCTATTTTCGATTTTTCGAGGAAAAATTACATCATTATGGTTAATAAATAATGAAAAAAAAGTTTAAAAGAAAAACGTCGGTTCGAACTAAACTACTATTACACTTAATAAGTATGCCAAAATTCACGTAAATCCATTACAAGTCAAGAAATCGTGTACACCGTTTAAAAAGATATAGTTTGGAGAAAAACGCGTTTAAAGTTTTACTGGCGGTTCTATCGTTCTAATTACAAGTTTACCTTCAATCTGCCATTCCTCCACCATATATGGGAGCCTCCTCTTTAATTTGAGTTGCCTCAAGTGACGAAAGAGCGTTCGTCATTTTCACAGTAGCCTAACCCCTTAAATTGTAGATGCCGAATTGAGGAAGCAATTATCATCTGGTAATAAAAATTGCTAAAAATCCACCTTATTCGTAATTGACTCGGCCCAGTTAATTTTTTTGACCATATTTTTTACCATACAGACAATATCATTGTCACATTCGACAGTACAAGCCTCGTTTCATCATTGGCAATTACAGCGAGATTAGATTGTGAAAATTTGACGCGAATTGATTGCAGTGATCGCACCTTAAATTGCATTTTACTAAATCTCTGTCTTGAAAACGGACTATCTTTCGACAATACTATTTCGTTATTTATTGTGGCTCGGGAGTTTCATTCTTGCCGAGAGCTCGTTGCATCGGGTACTTTTGTAATAAGCAATCGACTGAACGACTTCACTGTCACGTTTCGATTATATAGAATTATACGTGTATATATGAAACAGATAAAATATATACATGTAAATTACATCGAGCCACATGATTCTTGTGGTCGAATTACTTAGAGCTATTTCTATACGGTAAAACGATTTTGATTAGTATGACGAATATCCGAAAACTATATATTCACAGCGGGAGAGACACGGAAGAAAAAACGTTACGAAGAATTGCATTTTTTTAATAATCTAGTCATGTAGAAGAAAATAAATGTATATTACGTTCTGAATGGTCGAAAATATATCATTTCAACTGTATACCGTGTGAGCAACGATGTGTTTCAATTATTAATAAGATGCAAGAAGAAATATACCTACGCAACTCCTTATCCATGTGTCACTTCCTAAATTGTCCTTTAATTCTCTCTTTACAGGTTGCAATTCCTCACCGACTTGGGAATCTGAATCAATATCTCACAATTTTCTCTCATTGTGTACAAAACATTAATTACTGACTATACATTTTGCGGACGAGGACTCTGTTTTAAATTCAGCGCTCATATGCGCAAGACCGTGGCGACATCGGACGTTTTTTTGTTGAACTTCAGGGCCAATGTTAACTGAGGGTCGTGTAGAATTGAGGGACTACACGCTCGGTCGGTAAAAAAGCAAAGTTTTCGCCCAGGCTGATTACCTTTCGAGCAAACGTAGTGATACCCAGTTAACCAAGCGTACCATTAGTACAGCGTATCGCAAATGTGGAGTACGCCGTACCCTACAGTACCGATAATGTACGGCTACGGGATACCAGCGTACTCGTACCTCCACGGTATCGCTACCGTGGAGTTACACCGTACTGCAGTCTACGGTGGCTCCACGGTGGCGATAGTGTACCGGTACTGTACTAGTACATTGGCGATACAGCGTACCGTACGGCGTACCGGTAATGTACCAGTGCCGTACGCACGTACGAGGTGGCAACAGTACCGGTACGGCGCACTCCACATGAGGGGTACATTTACGGCACGTGGTTAGCTGGGTATACGTTATTCGCCTTTCGACAGAGCGAAAGGAGTATTTTTTCCTCGATATCAGTTGGCTTAAAGAACGCTTGGAATTTACTGCATCAATTATTTACGATTCTACTTGCAGAGAACGCTCATCGTGTCCTGAACGGCCTCAACTTCCAACATGTTGTCATTTCAATAGAGCGCAAAATGTGACTTCTTTTTTTAGAAAATGTCAGTGATGGAGTAACCGTAATGCGAAGTTGACTAACATGATTAGTCGAAACCTTACGTTGCGTAAAGTGTGTGAGATTTAGAGCCATAGAGTTATAGAAATTGGAGTAACTATCCGCACCGCCCCAGATCTTCTATACCGACAGAGATGGGTAGATCCCCACGGACGAACTTTTAGTGCCCGTTGGGATGTGGCGCTTTTTTGTGATGGCCACCTCGAGAAGATGACAATTCGTACCTGCGTACTCAGTCGATGTAGCAAATTGTGCCACTTATTCCAATCGGCATGACATCGCACGAGCGCCTGATTATGTATCATTTTCGTAAGTCTAGAAGGTCATGTATTATGCGCTGCGAAATTTCAACTTGGTCACGACGGTATGGCAAAATTCGTAGTTTTTGGCTACGAGCCGCCGCGATCTGCCGCCAGATGCCGCGGCTACCCTATTCTATTCTCACTCTACACAAAGAGCAGCGGCTCAATAGGCCATGCGCACACATGTGTGCACGTTCACCATGCGGAATCGCCGCCAGTGGAAAAGCTGATGCACTAGATTTTCAGGATTGTCGATAATATTTCGAGCTTCGTGTGTGTAATTTGCCAAACTTTGTGTAAAAAAATTCTAAACCCCAATTTCTCTGGCATTGCTCCATACAATCAGTTAAAGAAACACTCAAAATGGATTTTTTCACGGTCGTAAGCCTAACCTTGGAATGTGCATGAATTCGGTCCACCAGCTAGTAATTCGGATGAATTGATAGAAAGTAGAAAGTCTAGCTAATCTTCACAAATTGTAGTTGCCAAGGATTTGGCAACTACAATTTGTGAAGATTAGCTAGACTTTCTACACAGTGCGACACAGTGTACATATTTCTGGCATCAGCAGCCAATACGAGCGGAGGAATACACCAGAAATGTGTGCACTGTGTTGCACTGTGTCGTAGTTGGAAAGCTCCCATAGAAAGTCCACAAAAGGTGTAAGAAGTGTAAAAAAGTGTAGCTAAAACGAACAGAGCCAATGGCGTAAACGACATGGACTTATTCCATGTCGTTTCTTCCATTATGCGAAGACATATTCTTTCAACAAGATGGCGCAACCTGCCACACTGCGGGCGATGCAATGCAGTTATCGCAGACGAAGTTCCATGGTCGTGTTATCCCGCGCCGCGGCGATGTGAATTGGCCACCAAAGATCGTGCGATTTGACGCCATTGGGCTTCTCTCTTTGGGGTTTTTCGGAAAGGAAACGTGTATGCCAATGATCCACAAGACCATTCCGGAGCTCGAGGAAGTAATTGGACGCACCATTAATTAAATTAGTCCGCAATTATGCCAAAATGTTATTGAAAATTTTGTCAAACGGGTGAACGTTTGCAAACAGGGACGAGGCGACCATTTATCGGATATCGTGCTCCACACATAACCTCCATATTTGTACCTTATATTAAATTAAAAATATTCGTACTTTTCAAATAAATAATACGTTTTATTAATCAATTACAATGTCAGGTCATTTTGAGACACCCTATATACATGGCCTTGAGACGTTTATATCCCACATCGTCGTTCACCGTCCGTTTTTATTTGACCACGAGAAATAAATCATTATCGCCCTGGCTTAATACATTTTCTTCAGCATGCGGTAAAACATTCAATAAACAAATATTTGAGATTTTATTCGCCTCTCAAACTCACTAATTACAATACTACTATCGCAGATTAATATTATTGTATACAAAATTGATGTAATGTACAGATTGGCTGTTCGACCAATTCATTTTGCATTTAGTTTCGTTATCGATACTTTGTAGCCATTGCACGATCGAGTCGATATATCTGTTTTAAGCCGGATATTTTCCATTTTCTCAGATGACGAAAACCTATAACGCCGCACTATATTCACGATCATTGTTTTCATGCACATGATCGCAAATTTTTGTCCTGTAATCATAAGAAACGGAAGGTAAGATATATCGTTGATGCTATTAAGGGGTCTGCTTAAGCTTGACATTTCGAAAATACACTTTGTTGCTTTGCTTATTATAGCCTAGCGTCTTATCTTTGATGTGCAACACAGATTTTGTAAAAACTCGAACAATTGACCAAGTTATGACGATTTTTCCGAAGGGTCAGATGGCCCACTGCTCTAGAGCAAACCGCTCCGCAGCTATTCTCCCTTTCTTCTTTATGTTAAAACTATGTTCCTTTCTTCTAAAACTATGTTAACGAAAATCCATTCGTACCTTTAACCTTTCTTCGAAAACCTTTGACCTTTCTTACCTTCTTACCTTCTAAGTACCTTTAATCTTTCTTCTAATACTATGTTAAGGGGTGAGATGCAGTCAGAATTTTCAGAAAGTCAATTTTTTTTACATTTTCTTGAAGTACGATGTTTCGAAAATATTCAATGAAAATTTCAAGTCAATCCGATGAATAGTTTCCGGGATATCCCACAATTAGTGAAGGGGCGTCGGGTCCCCATGGCAGGGAGCGGACGACAGCTGCAAGCAACCGGTTTTGACCCCCACACTCCCCCTATTATATTCTATAATAGACAACAACAAATTGATATTTTGGAAGTTTCCACATCGGCAGAAGCCCTATTGTATGGGCCAGGAATTGATGATTCGATGGAAGTAATTTTTTAATTAGTATTTCTACACATAAATCAAGTGTGAAATTGGAAAACTTTTTCAGAAATTTTCAAAAATTTATTACTCAAAAACTATGAACTTTAGCAAAATTTTATAAAGAATACTTTCGTTTGAAAATTGCCTAAAATATTAAAAAAAATAATTTATCCTGAAAAACTTTAATTTTTTGAAAAATTGTTTTAACAATTGGCTATAAACAATTGAATACTCGACATGTCGACAAAAAATTGTAATATTCGGATTTAGCGGGTCAAAGACATAAAAAAAAGTTTAGCTTCATCCATCGAGCTCAAAATTTTACGAACATATAATACTGTATCCACATCGAAAAACTTTAAACGCGTTTCTCTCGAAACTATGTTTTTTCAAGTCGGTGACCACTATAATTCAAAAACCACTCGATGGATTTTGATGAATTTTTGTGTGCTTATTGATAGCATTAAAAACTAGTCCTTGATCGAAGGATTTTCATTTTTGTTGAAGATTTCTATTTTTTTTAAACAATAAACGAGCGATTTTTTGGCAGAAAATCGAAAATTATCTGTCGGAAGTCGCCATTTTGTTAATTTTTGAAAATAAAAGCTTCGATTAAGGACTAGATTTATTATTAAACTAATGATTTTTTTTTATTTTTTGGTTTCAGATGATTCAGTAAAATTTTATGATGGTCACCGCAAAGCACTACATGCCGAAGGGGGTCCGACAAAGATGGCGATATTTTTATAAATAATCAATGTTTTTCTTTGAAAATTTGTACAAGTCAAGTTGAAATGTAACATAAAAAGTCTGTGAAACCACTTTCGTAAAACAAACTTAATTACTATAAAAAAATTATTGAAAATGCTGGTTTTTTCACGTCTCTCACTGCATCTCACCCCTTAACGAAAATCTATTCGTACGATTCACTGAAAATTCGGACAGAGCATAGTCTATAACGTTTACTATCGTATGACCCGATGTTTTGTCATATGTTTATCCACTTGTTAATAACAAACGAATAAAGCTGTTTTTTTTTAACCGCAATTTCTGTCTACAGCTTGCTATTTTTGTAATTTTCTAAAATTCAATGAAAGTATATACCGATCATACGAAAGTTTCATTCTTATACTGAACGTAAATTTTTTAATTTTTCATTTCCGATCACCCTGGTTGCCAGAACGACCTACACCTATTGCCCATGCAGCAATGGCGGCACTTTGTTTATATAATAATGACTCAATTGTTTATCAATATTTTTCACTTTAAAAAACTCAAAAACTTGGCAATACTATGCATTATCTGTGCGCAAAGTCCCGACGTTGTCATCCCAATCCTCTCGTCAGAAAAAAATGTTGAAAATCGAGCTGTTTTTTGGGTCCCAAGCTTATGCAGACCCGTTAAATAGAAAGAAATAAAAAGAATACCTATGCAGCCTCTGGGACCACCACTGAACGCGATATTAGCGTACTGATGTCTCCCTACGGATTTTTCGGGAAGAAATCTTTCGGGAATAAATTTGTCAGGCTCTTCCCAATGCTTTGGGCTTCGGTGAGTTAAGAAAGGCGACATGACTACTCCGCAACCCTCGGGCAACGTGCACGAATCTATTAATTAAAGATACGATAATATCCATGGTTGAACATTTTTCATCCACCAAGAAGTGACCGTCGCATCACGACGTGTCGCAAATAAATATTTTCTTTACCTAGGGCAATGTCTCCTTTTAATTCTCGAACGAACAGAGTTACTACAGGAAATAATCTCAAGGTTTCCCGAATGACCATTTCCACATATTTGAATTTCGAAAGATGGATCTCGTCGATATTTTCATTGCCGAGCACCGAATCAATTTCTTCTCGTACTTTGTCCTGCGGATAATTATTCCTGGCATGTATACCACTAGTTTCATATCCATTTGATAAACAGATGTACTTTTCAAAATTTTCATGAAATATTGTTACGAACTTGTACGTCAGGATGAATTGACATCATTAGAAGTGCAAACGCGACAGCACCCGCCGTTGTGTCTTGAGACTTAAGAAGAAATACGTTTATTATCCGTTCGAATGTAGCCTGACGAAGAAATGAAAAGAATTCGTGCTTGTTTTAAGTATCGGTTAATTACCGCGAGATAAACGGTGTACATTTCGTCGCGAATTCCGTCGTCATCGATGTTGTTAAATTCCTCATTGTGGGCGATAAGTCTCTCGAGCAACGTGACTCGCGGTCTTTCTAGATCTCCATCTCCACTTTTGTAAGCACAGTGATCCTTCTTCTTTTGCTCAATTGCCTGCCTCAAATAAAAAAAATAAAAAAAATTATACTCTCGTCGCCAGAAAATTAGTTTTTTTCCGTCCAATATGAGGATTTGGAAGAATGTTCATTGAATGCACGATAAGATTCATAGAACCATTGCGGAAGATTCGAATTCTCTGCCTCACCCTATCAAGGAAGCCGTGTATCGTATCCATTGCTTTCCCATGGTCTTGGCCCAATTTCGTGAGGGAAAAGAGTTTGTCCCAATACAGCCAAAGTCTCAGCATTCTGGAATGGATGATCTCCAAGATTCTGCAGCATGGAGTTGTCTTTTTAATCGCAATCGTACTCCGGTTTAAGGCGGGAGCCTGACTTAGATGGGCCAAAAAAAGCGTTTTTTCGGGAATTTTTTTTTAAAAGGAAAAAAAAAAACAAGTGACCCCAGTCACTATTGAGGTATCTTTTCATGTATATTTGAAATGTATTAAAACAAATGTTCAACATGGAACAATAAATGACTGCAGATTTATCAGCCTATTCCATGTGCGTCTTGCCACTGCAATCCCCAATCAGCGGGAAATGCGCAGTTCGTAATTCTTTTGACTGACTCAAATAAACCAACAAAATTTTCAATTGTCATATATTTTTCTTCTGCGTGTATTAAGAAAAAGTTGAAAAAACCGTGAAATTAAAACTTTTCTCAGGTTTGAAAAAAAAAACACTTTAACCTGTTATCAAAATTATTTAAAAAGACTTTTTCAACGACTCTTTTAATTCACTTTAAAGAGATTTTTATACTGAAGAAAATAAACTTGGTTTGATTCGATAGGTCGTTTAGTTTTTTTTTGCTATCACGACTGCCAATTTGGAAAAATCGTGAAAATGAAAACTGGAGAAAACGCGCTTCAAAGTTTTCCATAGAAGGAAATATCAATATCAAATATCAATCGCTTCTTTGCTTTTGGCCTGGTATGTTCGAAAATATTTACAATTGGTCTCTGCAACTTTGCAAATATATTCTTGGATAGTTTATCTATCGATTTAAGCCATTAAAAAAATGGGTTTTCGGACCTTCTAATTCAGGCTACCGCCTTAATAGTAAGAATTATTTATCATACCGTTCGATCTCGTGGAACAAGTCTTTGTTATCGTCTTTCTGAGCTGTTCCTGGTGCGCCAAAAATAGTAGCTGGGAGAACAATCGCTGCTATTAGTTTTGAAAAAGTTTTTCGCCAATACGTCTCTTATTTTCAGCTCGATGTTTGATATACGCATACGTGTCCGAGTAAAATCAAGTACTGGACTGACTAACCGAGCATTATGTCACTTGTGAGATTGACCATGTACGGTAATATGTCAAATTCGCCGCGGCCAATTTCTCTCTCCAGCAGATCGGCACAAGTACGTGAGTGACTATCGAAGTATCTCAGATGAGTCGCCAACGATTTGCTGTTGTTCACTATCGGAATTATTAGCTTTCGTCGAGCTTTCTGCTTTGGACCCGAAGTGGTCGCCATGCCTTTACCAAGTAGTGGCTCCATTATTTGATAGACTGAGTCTTTGTACGCAGCTTTTTCACTCCCAAGAATAACCTACCAAATTTGCCCATTATCTTACGTTTTCATTTGGTACAAAAATATATATCTAATCGTGCAGGTATACAAAATAGACATGTGCAAAGCCAAATGTTATTTCTTGGAGTAAAATTGCTTTCTTAGGATCGTCCTCATTTGAAAAATTATAATGGCGCTTTAAGTTCTTTTAATTGAATTTTCGTTAATTTTTTGTTCGATTGCTTTGTAAAAATATAATTTCAACGAATGCGGAATATCATGCCTCGAGGTCGCGTGGCTCCGTGATAACAATGTAGAGTTTATGTCCAATCCATACCCGGAATGGTGATTCGTATTGAGAACCAATATCTATGATCCTGTTCAACGAGTCTGTAAAATAACTCATTCGATATAGATGAAAAAGGAACTTAAATTGTAGTATACCTTGAGAATGGTTTGTACACAAAACATGAGATCATGTGAAAAGTTATTCGCAAAGAAATAAATAGAATAAAAGAATAGAGAGAATGGTACTTGCATGGCTTTTAAACAACAATGACGTCAATAAGTTGTAAAGAATTGGTGAAAAAATCTTGTCGTCAATATTTAGAACTCTCTTCTTCTTCACAAGCAATGGCTTCCTTCATTTTCTCACATGCATACGAGGGTTTTTGAAAATGTATTCAAAGTCACAGTTGTAAGGTTGTTCGTGCAATTGGAAACGTTTTGAGTATAATGTAATTCTTTTATACACATTGAAATAAACTATTTAAAAAATTCATTCGAATACATTTTAAAAAATCAACCATTTAGTTTCACCCGCAACATTATGCATTCATTTTTCTAGTAATCGAAATTTTTCTATTTGGAAAAAAGGTTTTCTAAAAAAAATAATTCGCAAAAAAATTAAGTACATTTTCATTGAAAATCGATCTTCTTTGTATCTTCAATTGGAAGCATTCTTTCCGATTTTTATTTCGTAATAAAGTCGTAATAGAATGAAACCTCTAGTTACGTTTATGCGTACAATACATCCTTTAAAAAACTGAGAAGCAATGAAAAATGTTTAATTTGTGCAATAAATCTGTACCTTCCGATTTGCAAGCAAATATCAGAGCATTGCCAATTATCGGAATCGTGGGAGGTCCTGGCAGTGTCGAGGCAAATTTAATCAGTCGTGCTCTACGCCACCACCAACCCGAAATGACGTTTTTCCAACCGTAATATCCAACCAAAACTATCGATAGTAACGTCAAGTACCCTATAAAAAATGTTCCTCCAGTATAGTTTAAATAATGTGAATAAATACAATCGTTTAAATCCAACGTTCAGTCACTCGCCAAAAGATTGCTAGTCTCGTAAGTTCTTCCAAAATACCTAAATCTCATAGTAGGCAGAATAGAATGATTGTGATTTCCGATTGAGCTGCTGAACTATCTTCTGTTTATAACCACTTAAGGGGTCTTCTCACTTTAGACGCTAAAAAGGCTATTTTCATGAATTTTTTGATAGCTTTATTTTATAGATATTGATATGAAAGTTGTTACACTTAATAAATACACTTTCGAAATACATTTTTTTTTAATTATTTTTTAAGTCACTATTTAGAGACGAAAATGGTAGTTAAAAAAATGCCCTAAAAATGGTAGGTCTGCACTGTTGATGAAATCTCGGAAATGAATCATCGGAAACAAAAAAATCAAAGGTTTTAGATTCAGCATGTTAATGGCTGTAGCGCATATCATACGATTTTTTATATGAGCAAAAATATCAAAATAGCGCACATTTTTCGAAAAAACGTGTTTTTTCACCGTTTTTGGCAAAAAAAGTAAATATCACAATTTAAACAAATCCTTGGTATTCGCTATAGCTATAGTTGTAAAGAATATGCGGTTAAAATTTCATAAGGATCGGTTCTGTAGTTCTGAAGATTTTATCAACAAGCCGCCGAAAAACGTTGTTTCGAGAAAAATGCGTTTAAAGTTTGTTTCGGTGACATAAATACATAAACATTTTTTTAAATGCACTTCGAAAGTGTGTTTATTAAGTGTAAAAACTTTTATATCGATATGTATAGTGTAAACCTATCAAAAAATTTCATGGGAACAGCCTTTTTTCAGCGTCTTAAGTGTGTTAAAGATTTTTTTAAATCAATTAGTCAGCCTGCGACTTGCGAGTACTCACCCCGAAATGTTGCAAGTTTTGCGACCCAAAGTGAGGAGTTTCCGACAAAATAAGCAAATTGCCACACCATGATCACTTTGATTTATAACAAATAGAGCATCGAAGTCTATATCCCAATAACGGCAAACGAAAGATCGTTTTCATAAAGAATAAAAATTGTTATTTTTATTTCCGATACTTAGCCACGAGAAAAGGATTTTATCGTGGCCGAAGTCAACAAGTAACTGATGCACTGCGTAGATGCGGTAAGGTCCTTATAAATTGGAGGACGCGAAGTAACGAGGTGTGCGCAACATAAAATATCATCGACTGTTTTTTGCCTCATTCTTTTCTCCGCCGGGTGGCTCGAAAATAAATCTTGTAAAACTTGTTTGTAATTCAGCCCGCATATGTTATCTTTGCAGAGCTCGACATCGCAAAAAATGCAGAAACCAGTGAAGCGTCAAGTTTTTTCGAAAATATCGTG
Organism: Ophion slaviceki; assembly: GCA_944452715.1. NCBI lineage: Eukaryota > Metazoa > Arthropoda > Insecta > Hymenoptera > Ichneumonidae > Ophion > Ophion slaviceki. The sequence goes on from OX101789.1 coordinate 29,209,686, forward strand.
GTAACTTTCGCCAGGAAGCGATACATTTCAAAATTTACAGATTTGCATAGGACGAGTTAGTGGACCCAGAGCGATAAATTACGTACATTAGCGACTGACCATTTGTAGGAGCGCGTGAAGTGAATGTACCACGGACATTGAAGGTAATCCTTTAAGGGGGAGATACCTTTAGGCGTAAAAATATTTGCTGATTTATATGATTTTTTTAAAGGGAGGATACCACCGTAATATGTTCGAAAAATATTTTTTTTGGAAACACTAAAAAAGTCGTTTGAATCTTCAAAATATGATGCATATTCGTTTATAGCTGAAAAAACAGTTTCAAAGTCGTTTTCGAGCTATTTTTGAGGCGAGTCTCCGAGTGCTGAAGGCGTACCGAAAACTTCAAACACGTTTTTCTCAAAACCATGTTTTTGAAATCGGCACGCAGCAGAACTCGAACAATTTGCGTCCAACCGTATTAAAATTTTAACTGTGGCTTTTCAGACTGCTTTAAAGTCTTGTACACGCGAAAAATTTGAAAATTTTTAATTATTTTTTATTCCATTAGTCTGAACGGTTAGGAATATTTTAAGCTTTACAGAATTAAAAAATTCCAAAATGCTATTAAATAAGATAAGATTGCATTTATAATAGATATCGCGCGGCGGGCCCGACCGCCAACTTCAAAGCCGTTTTCCCACGATTCACTTTTTTGAACCTTGTGAAAGTTCTAACTTTTGAACGAAGGTTCAGATCGCTTTGAAATTTTTACAACATATTCTTAGTATCATTACCGATCGTGTAAACCACAGAAACAAATTTTTCTATGACACGATAAAATATAAAAAATAAAATATCGACAGAAAATGGGGTACAAAAATTTTAAGTTCCGAATTTTTATTAAATTTTTAAAAAATAATATAGTCGGTTCATACTATAGATACATTCATTATGCAATTATAAATATGTTCATTTTTTCAGACACCCACATCGATGCCGAGAACTTTCACCATCAACGCGCGCGCGCAAAAAAATACATTGCTTTATTACGTTATCTCCCATTTGTTAATATTTCTGATTTTTTTTTACATAGACTTAACCATGTGCATAAATGATCTGTAAAAAAATGTTGTCAATATATGCGTCATTTTTTTTAACCGCGTCTAGAAAAGTACCTTCGAAAATCGGCGAAATCGCGTATATATGGCCTTAACAGTCCAGTACGAGCGCTTTTTCCTATTAATTGAAAATTATCAAAAATATATCACTCTTTATACGAAAATCATGATCGAAAAAACGAACTTTTTCAAACTCGTCTCTTTGTTTCTTTTTTCATTATTTTGTTATTTTCCCCCGTACTTGACTGTTAAAACTAATATAATTAACGAAAATATTTCACTCTCAGTTCCAGGATTAAATTTACGCCAATTCTACTGCGTGCCGTGGAGAGGGTTTACTGACAAATAATTTTTTTTACATACTTTAATACATACCTTATGAAGCCTAACATTTCTTTTGACGGTGTATTTAATTTCTTCCTTAAAAAAAGTCCAAAGAAAACGGTCGAAGATGGGCAGTTACAGTGGTGCCCTCCCTTAAAGGAAGGTAATTTCCTTCAACATCTTTGAGACTTAGGATATGTTTTATTACTACTTCTCGCTGTTTTTAGAATATTTAGAATTCTAGCATTTTTCCTCGGTAATTATTGTCAAACGATTTTTTGGCTAAGCGATATGTCCTTGAATTGAAGCGTAAGGGGGAGATACCTTTAGCCGAGGAAAACATTTGCTGAAATTCGTGATTTTTTTTAAGGAAAAATTTTTCTACTTTTGGCTGTTACATGGTTTAAAAATTTTTTTATTAATCTCTGAAAACGGCGGAGGTATGGCCCGGTCTTCTAAACGGCATTATTAAAACTGCCGTGACGTATAGCTAAAAAACTGATCGACCTATTCCGTCGAAATTTGCTATTAATCTTTCTAATCTTATTGTCTAAAACATGACACTGAATGTTTTTGAAAATGAAAAAAAGCGTTTTTTTTGTAATTGCAAAATGTAGCAATTTTTTCTGAAAATTCAATTTTTTTGTTTCAAAGCGTACCATTTTATCGATTTCCAACATTTCTCACTTTTTCTTGGTTCATGTTTTTCGTATGAGTGTTAATGAAAGAAAAATCTTTGTTGATTTATTTTTCAAATTAATCCTGCTGACGCTACGTGTCACGCCCGTGACAACATCCGTCGCCTCCTGGAACAACCCGAATATCAGGGTTATTGAAAAAATTAATTTCGTGGAATAAGTTAGACGATGAAAAAATCGTTTGGACGTTTATTTGTATGTACACTAGGAAAGATATGTACCAAACTTCGTTAAAAAAATATTAATAATTGAAGATGTTATAAGCAACCTCGTGAAGGACCTTCGAACGTCAGGGGCTCAACGCTGTACTTGATTTTGGCCATCTGATTTATCGGAAACAAAAAGTACGAGTTTTTTTATTCTCCAAATAGATCATATTGGCTGAGTTGTTTTAGTCATCGAGTTTCAATCATGAAAAAACAATCTTGAAATTTTTTTCGATTTTTCGAGGAAAGGTGACATTATTATTGTTGATAACGAATGAAGCAAAAACATTAAGAAGAAAAACGTCGGTCAAGACTAAATTACTATTACACTGCATATGTGTACCAAATTTCAAGTCAATTCATCCTTTCGATGTCGAGAAAACATGTATACCGTTTTGAAAAACATAGTTTCGAGAAAAAACACGTTTAAAGTTTTACTAGCAGTTCTGTGGTTGTACTCATAAGTTTACCTTTAAATTGCGATTCCTCCACCATATGTTGGACCTTCCTTTTCAATTTGAGTTACCTCAAGCGACGAACGATTCTTTGATATTTCCACAGCAACCCCTTAATAAAGTGCGCGCTCATATTTGTGACTTTTTGTCGACGAAAAATAGAATTAACAACTTGGACATCGCTTTGTCATCGTTTTTTTTCGCTCACGAGGCTTTGGGTGGACAAACAGGTTTTCTCAAAATTCGCTTCTTTTTCTCAATTTTCACTCAATTCATTTGGAATGCCATACGCTATTGGCGTGCAGACATTTATCCAGTATCCCAAAAACTTAAACTGTTTACGTGTAGCCAAAAATACGCACACCCACACACACACATGCACAGGGTATTTTCCCTTTAGACGCTAAAAAAGACTATTTTCATGATTTTTAAAAATAGGTCTATATTATAGATATTGATATAAAAGTTGTTACACTTAATAAATACATTTTTTTAAATGCATTTATCTAAGTCACTATTTATAGACGAAAATGGTAGTTAAAAAATGTCCTAAAAAAATTGTGGGTCTGCACTGTTGATGAAATCTCGGAGATGGATCATCCGAAACAAAAAAATCAAACGGATTTAGATTCAGTATGATAATGGCTATAAAAACAACAACAAAAAATGTTTCTTTTTTCACCGTTTTTGGCAAAAAATTAGTAAATATCAATATTTTAAAAAATCCTTAATAAGCGCTACAGCTATAGTTGGGAAGAACATGTGGTTAACATTTCATAAGGACCGGTTCAGTAGTTCCGAAGATTTTATCAACAAGCCGTCGAAAAACGTTGTTCCGAGAAAAACGCGTTTAAAGTTTATTTGGGTTACATAAATACATAAAAAAATGTTTGTATGTATTTCGAAAGTTTAGCAACTTTTATATCAATATCTATAATATAAACCGGGTGGGGGGAAAAATGTCGAACGATCGATATGTCGATGGGCCAAAATGTCGAATTCGAAAATGACGAATGTTCGAATATAGATAGATCAATCTTACTAGAGTCTGTGAAGTCGAAAATAACAATTACGAATATGAACATCTCGGAAGTTGATATATAGCAAAAAACAAAAATCAGATTTAATAAAATATCGAAAAACATAAAATCGATGGGTCTGTATGCATAACACCAAATAATTCGAGACGACAATTCTCCGAATTAAAAAAATGGCGATGGTTCACAATGCATAAAATCATTAAAGCGAACGGCCAAAAAGTCGAGTGGTTGAAATCGCGGAGGGTCAAAATGTAGAACGGCCCGAATGGCGAATCGAGCAATACGTGGCCCCACCACGTTCGCCATTTTGGCCGTGGGACCTTTCGGCGTTCGCCATTTCGGGCCATCGACATTTTGCGTTTCGATATATTGCTTTTCGCCATAGACGGTATTAGGCATATTAGGCACTCGCTATTTTCTGTTTCGGAGATATGGGTGTTCTACATTTTTCGATTCTGTATTTTTATGTTCCGTCATTGTGCAATGTGCAGTCATTGTTGAAACAATGACTGCAAAAAATAGAGGGCCTGCACACTTCGTGAGTGTGTGCGTGTGTGGTGATATGTCAAAGTACAGTAAAATAAATTAAGGGGTGGTACCTGAGTAAACGGCGAGAAAAACAGGTAAACTTCGGGAATTTTTATCTCAAAAATTAATGTTTCAATTGGATCCGGGTTTTTTTTATTGGAAAATATATACATTGGGGTATGTTTAAGAATTTTTTGCAATAAATTTGTTGACTGGAAGCGATTCAAACGCGATTATCTCGGAATATAGTTTTCAAAGTCGGTGCCAGATGTATCTCGAAAACGGCTTGTCCGATTTTGTCCAAATTTGGATACAATATTCTTCGATAGTTTTTCTCGTTCGCCACGTCGGGGTTTTTCACTTCATAGAACCATTGATTTTTATACAATGTGTATGCAATCCAAAATCGTAGGAAATTGCGAACGAAAAACGAATGTTAAATTAGAACGGTCGCAATTCCGTCAAAAATGAAAATTTCAAAAGAATCCTACGTGGCGAATGAGAAAAACTATCGAAGAATTTTGTATCCAAATTTGGACAAAATCGGACAAGCCGTTTTCGAGAGATATCTGGAAACTATGTTTCAAGATAATCGCGTTTGAATCGCTTTCAGTCAACGAATTTATTTTAAAAAATTCCTAAACATACCTCAATGTACATATTTTCCAATAAAAAAACCGGATCCAATCGAAACATTCCTTTTTGAGATAAAAATTCCCGAAGTTTACCTGTTTTTCTCGCCGTTTACTCAGGTACCTCCCCTTAACGATATTGAGATTGTTCAAACAATGACCGCAGATAACAGAGGGCATCTAAAGTTTCGTTTTTCAGAGACGACCTTATCTTATTGCAGGAATAAGCCGCGGAAGAAAAAGCCCTTTCTGATTCCACACTCGTGGATAAATAAGTTGACACTTCGGAAATATTCAACACAGTTAATAATATTTCAATACTGTTGAACGTAATAAAAAAAACATGTAATAGTAACTTGAATGGAAATAATAACAATTATAATATTTTAATTTGTTCAACTCTGTTAGCCAAATATCGTTATTATTCGCGTCCAATATCGGTTTTTCAATGTCGGATTTTTTGTCCGAAATTCCGGTTTTTCAATGTTGTCGAAAACCGGTTTGCTCTAACAGTGGCAGGTACAACAAAAAAATGACATTGCCTGTCACTGTGAAAACTGGTAGACGCACGACGATTTTATTGGTAAGCTATCCGATCTATTGACAAATAGGATAACTATTTCCACCATGTGGCGAACAATAAATGATCAGCCCTCTCCCCGTTGCTTCATGTTCGAGCAATATATGATAGTGGAAGTACAAGCCTAAATATAGAGTGACACTATGGCACCAATTTATCGAATGAATCCTTTAGGTGTGTGTTGACTATCTGCCTGGGGGACCGCGCGTCGCGAGATCGTTATGCTCTTCGTATAGTAACGGAAGGTCCACACCGGTTACGAATCGCAGCCTCGCCGGCTCTCCGTTCGGAAGAATCTTCATCGGAAAAAATCGAGTCAACTTGTGCATTACTGCATTCGTTTGTCATCAGGCAGTTTTTTTCATTCACTTTTTTCTCTATCTCAAAAGAACGTTCTCGTTTCTCTATCTCAAAAGAACGTCACGTTTCTCTATCTCAAAAGAACAAAAGAACGCGCACCCGCACATTTTTTACACCGTAATATAGTCCGTCAAAGTTTGCAAACGAATCGTGGTGTTGATCAAGCCGTGCTGTTATTCTCGTACATCAATAAAAGCACCGAATCGTTGATCAATATTTTATAGTGGACTTTTCGGTGTTGAGGATTAAGGTCCAGGTAGTCATTGACGTAAGCAAACACTTTTCAAAAATGTGCTAATCACAACTGCCCCATTGTTGCATTGTATTTAGGCCTTAAGCCACAGTAATGGGTACAAAATCATGTGCGAATTAATCAATTTTTTCGTACGAAAAAGTGATTCACTCATAAAATTAATTACACATCTATTTAGTATGAATTTCAAGCTGTTAGATATATTTTTTTTTTTCGATGTACAAAATGGCCGACTATTAATATTTTCTTTTGTTATCTTTCTTTAGGCACTCCGTGGCGTGACATTTAGCATCCACAATTTTTTACCTAGAACAAAAAACAAAAATTCTCGTCAATCTACATTAGAATACCTAGAGAAGTACGTAGGGAATTTCAAAAATATTGTTATATTCAAAAGTTCTAGGTATTTGAACTTAAGAAATGAATTTTCAGTGAAAAATTTCGTTATGACTGCTCATAAACTACTCATAAAATGAAAAGTTTTCTATTAATCAGAAATTTCGTACGTACTTCTCTGCGAAATGCAGTTAGAAACATAACTTTTAAATTTGAAGTAAATCGAGTGAAAATTGTTGAATTTATTTGTCACGCCAATTGGAAAAAAGCTGTTTCGAGAAGTTTCGAGTAGTCGGTACATCGAAAAAAAAGCTTTTCTAAAAGCTTGGTATTCATACTAAATAGTTGTGTAATTAATTTTATGAGCGAATCACTTTTTCATGCGAAAAATTGTCAAATTTGCACATGATTTTATACCCGTTACTGTGGCCTAACCCCTTAAACACGGGCGCCTGTAACGGCTGCCAACCCCGAATAATCAAATTTTCGGTTATTTAACATAAATTAATTTCAGCTAATAAATATGTGGAATGCATAAAATTGGCTGTTTAGAAATGTTATTAATCTTTTTTGTTTATTTACATCGCGAATAAGTTATTAACCAAGTCGAAATGTAGCAAACGCGCAATTTAGTTATCAGTTACTGGTATCACTGAGCTCTGATACGAACGCCACATCGTGAGTGCGTGGCTGTCAAACATCCTTCGTGAATTCCGTTTTGTCGTTCGGCTAAAATGACACGATGGAAGAGATAAATGCAAACCGAAAAACAGTACAATCGACGGTTGGAGCAAGTACAACCTGGAAAGCGGCGGAAAAAAGTAGTTGAGCCGGAAAATGAATGCGTAGTCGAGGGACGACGCGTAATTGATTGGAAGGTTATGTCGAAACACATGCACTGCAGTTTCTGTAAAGAATGATTCAAAATATTTAAATACTCTTCTTGGAACCGTGGTAAGATATTTATAGCAAGGAAGCAATAGTTTGTGCGTTTCAAATTTTGGCGCCTATTCAAAATGGCCGAATTGACAGCAGCGTTGCCACATACCGTAGAGCGCTTTATCGTTTTACGCGAATGTCTCGATAACGAGACAGGCAAAACGCTGTACTCTTCGTTGAAATTATTCATAAAAATGTCAAGCATTTTTTCCGCCTATTTTCATTCAATTCTTACTATTTTTATTATGTTGCGACAGTCGTATTAGAGTTCTCATGAAACTTTTGCTATGTCGCCCGTGTATAAGAGTCTAACTTCAATAATTAATTGCTCAACAATCTTGCAGACAAAATACTTGAAATTTTACCCGGAGTCGTAACACCTGTTCGCAAATATCCTCAATAAATTTCAGCAAATACTTACTATTCCGCGATAGTTGGACAACCTCCTTAACGTGAATTTTTGAACTCTTTTTAAAACCACGAGCTACTTTTGAAAATCTAGGCCGATTTTTTCTTCTTCTATTATCGAGTTCTCTTCTCACGAACCAGCAGCAAAATTATTCGTCAAGATGACAACATTTTCTGTCAATCGAACTGCACTTTTGTTTCTACGCTCGAATGTAATTGCTGCTAGAACTATATATTTTTTGGACCAAGTTGAAATTTGGCGTCAGGTCCGTCAAAATCCGTCAATAGAACTTTTTTTCAGCGTACAAGAGAAAAAAAATTAAAAAAGCAGAAAGCTTGTAATTTTGGTGTCTAACGATTGTTTGACATGGAAGCACAATAATGTTATTTCGAAGGTGGAGTTTATCCTATCGGTGGTTGGGCTGGCGATCGGGCTGGGCAATTTGTGGCGTTTTCCGTATCTGTGGTACAAGAATGGTGGTGGGGTTTTTCTGGTGCCTTATTACATAGCTCTGGCTTTGACCGGCATATCCATGTTCCTCATGGAATTATTGTTGGGCCAAATGATGACGATTGGGGGCCTTGGCGTCTTCCAAATAGCTCCAATTTTCAAAGGTTCCAATAATGATCCTCATGCGCTTCCTTGTTTACCGCAAAGCGTGTTATTAATACAAATTAATTTTGATGTTTGAAAATAAATATGCAAAAACCGAAATATCGTGTTAATCGCAAAAGTAAATAAAACTCGATGAATTGAGGGAGGACACTGCTGTGACGGGCCGAAAAAGGTCGTTGTCCGATTTTTTTTGCCTACTAGATTATTTATTTGGGATTTGGGAAAAAGGTACGTTATTTAACATACATTTAAATTATTTCGTGAATATTTTTATTGAAATATTTTTTCAGCTTTTTAGGGTCTATACCAGTGTGAACGCTGAAAATTTGGGTGATTTTCGGGAATTTTTGGAAAAAAAGTACCCAATTAAATGTTTCGGAAAATTAAGAATATATTTGGCTATATTTGACCTATATTACATAATTTTTTCATAGAAAAATATTGAGGTCCAAGCGACTTATGCGCTGCCTTCGGAGGCGCAAAAGAAAAAAGTTTCTCCACTACTGACATGATTCCGGCCGGTTGAGTAACTGAAACCGAAAAAGGAAAAAATGTCGTTTAACTGGAAGGTACTTCCTGTACAATGACGTAAAATTTTCGCAAATATCAAAATTTAAGAAAATGGCGTAGTTATGAAAAAAATTGTTTTCTTGCCTATAAGATGGTAATTTTTTCCATCCCAAATCGTAAATTTTCATCCAATCAAAAATCCTTCGTCATTGTAGTAAATATATTCAAGAGTACTCCGTTCAAATTTTAAGCCAATCAGATAATTTCTCTTTGAGTTACAATGTCAGCAAATTTGAAAAATCTCATTTTATATTCTTGAAAGTATAAAAACCTTGAAAGTATAAATCTTGAAATCACAAAAATCTTATCTCATATTTTTGAAAGTATAAACTGTCGAAAAAGGCAAAAAAAATCGATTTTTTAAAGTGTCACACTGGTATAGCCCCTTAAATTTTACTAAGTTTTAAAGTTAGTTTAGTAAAAATGTAAAAGTTTTAGTACATGTAAATCGTTGCGCTATCTACTCTCACTAAATCGTCTGTAACATGATGATTTTTCGATATTTCAACTTGAATTTTTTTTCACACCTTCTTGAATACGTACCTATACTTCAAGAAAATGCAAAAAAAATCGATTTTTTAGTTCGTCACTGTTAATATTACTGTGGCACCTTAAATATATTATTTGTACTATTATGCTTCTGAATATAAACTCACGCATTGCTGGAAAACGCTTTAGTCATTTTTCCAAAAATATTATGCCGCATAGATGTTCGATAAAATGTATTTACTTTTTGTACAGGCATTGGATATGCAACCTGCGTACTCTCCTGTTGGACTAACATTTACGACATCATCATTTTGGCTTGGGCGCTATTTTATTTCTTAGTTTCCCTTTGCGCTGGTAAATATTGCTCATCTATCATTGTAATCCATGCATTCGAATTAAGCCAGCTTTAAATAATTTCGAGAATAGGGTTGAAAGATTTTCTTCGTAGCGCATGTGACGGAAATCCTCCGAGTTTTACAATGTTGAAGCTTACATCGTTGGAATGCGATGAAATTGAAAAAAAATACTTTGTCATTTTTGTCATTAAAAATCTTATGCAGCCAATTTAGGCTTCAGATTTCTTATAAGGATCGTAAAAATAAATTGAGTGTTTTTCGCAGCCCAAATTTGCCGAAAAAAGTTCGGGCTACTGAACTCGCGTTGCATTCCAACGATGCAAACATGAATGTCATCAAGTTTTGGGATATGGATTAGTGATGTACGATTGTTCCAGAGTATTGCTTGATGTAGACAAAGCTGCATAACATTGTTATTCGTGGGATTCGAAAGTGAATAATTCGTGCACATAATGCGAACTGGATTTTTGAAATATTTTTGCATTTTAATCATCCAAGCATCAAGGTTGCGATATATATCGAATTTGCAAGGACGTTTTTTATCGAGCCTGTGTGGGAACCATCTGGGACGCACACTTCGAATTTGTACATCTCACGATTAAGGGGTCTTCGCACTTTAGACGCTAAAAAAGGCCATATTCATGAATTTTTTGATAGGTTTACATTATAGATATTGATATACAAGTTGTGACACTTAATAAATACACTTTCGAAATACATTTGAAAAATCTTGATGTATTTATGTCACCGAAACAAACTTTAAACGCATTTTTCTCGAAACAACGTTTTTCGACGGCTTGTTGATAAAATCGTCGAAACTACTGAACCGATCCTTATGAAATCTTAACCACATATTCTTTACAACTATAGCTATAGTAAATATCAAGGATTCTTTTAAATTTTGATATTTACTATTTTTTGGCTAAAATCGGTGGAAAAAACGTTTTTATTTGTTTTTTCGAAAAATGTTCGCCATTTTGTTATTTTTGCATATATCAGAAATCGTATGATATGCGCTATAGCTATTAACATACTGAATCTAAAACCGTTTGATCTTTTTGTTTCGGATGATCCATCTCCGAGATTTCATGAACAGCGCAAACCTACCATTTTTTAGGACATTTTTTAACCACCATTTTCGTCTATAAATAGTGAGTTAAATAAATAAACAATTAAAAAAATATATTTCGAAAGTGTATTTATTAAGGGTAATAACTTTTATATCAATATCTATAATATAAACCTTTCGAAAAAATCATAAAAATTGCCATTTTTAGCGTCTAAAGTGAGAAGACCCCTTAAAATATGATATACATACAAGTCCCTGTCACTTTTGCCAGATGTGCCATGGAGGACTTGCGGCAATGAATGGAATTCGATATACTGTATTACACCAACGAAGCGCTTGGCGGCTGAACGTTGGCCCGAGGGAGGTGGCACTATATGTGCAACTTCATTTGGCAATCTGAGTCACGAGTTCCTCAAAGATCCTGTCAAGGAATTTCGGGAGTGAGGACACCTGTCATACAACGTTCATTAATGAGCAATTTTTTTAATGTACTCCGATCAATTGGATTGTTAAAGGGGTTAGGCTACTGTGACGAGCAGAAAAACAGGGTTATTTGAAAAAATTCATTTTGAAGGAATAAGTAAGATGATTGAAAAATGATTCAGATGTTTATTCGTATAAATTTGGTACACACATTAACAAATGTGTGTACCAAATTTCATTCAAAAATATTCGTAATTAAAGAAGTTATAAACAATCTCGTAAAAGACCTTTGAACGTGAAGGGCTTAATGGTGTACTTGATTTCGGCCAGCCGGGTGATCGGAAACAAACAAAAAACGAGGTATTTCTCACAATAGATTATATTGGCTAAGACTTGACCGAGTTTTTTTTTGTTATCGTGTTTTAATAACCCAAAAAAAATGTTTGAATTTTTGCTTCAATTCTTCGAGGAAAAATAAAATGACTATTCCTAATAACTAATGAAAACAAAGTTACGAAGAAAAACGTTGGTCAAGACTAAACTACTATTATACTGAATAAGTGTACCGAATTTCAAGTCAACCCGTTTATTACATGTTGAGAAATCGTGTACACCATTCTGGAAAGCACAGTTTCGACAAAAACGCGTTTAAAGTTTTACCAACAGTTTTATCGTTGTATTTATAAGTTTACCTTCGATCTCCGATTTCTGCACCATATGTTGGACCTTTCTCTTCCATTTGAAGAGGACTGAAGCGACAAACGACAGTTTTGAAACGTTCACAGTTGCCTAACGCCTTAAGGCGGGAGCCCGAATTAGAAGGTCCAAAAAAAGCTTTTGTCGGAATTTTGTTTAGAAGGGAAAAAATCAAGTGAGCCCAGTAAACATTGAGGTATCTTTTCATGCATTTTTTGGAAGAAAAGTACTCAATTAAATGTTTCGGAAAATTAAGAATATATTTGGCTATATTTGACCTATATTACATAATTTTTTCATAGAAAAATATTGACATCCAAGAGACTTAAGCGCCGCCTTCGGAGGCGCCAAAAAAAAGTTCCTCCACTGCTGACATGATTCCGGCCGATTGAGTAGCTGAAACCAACAGGGGAAAAAATATCATTAAACTGGAAGGTATTTCCTGTACAGTGAAGTAGGATTTTCGAAAAATATCAAAATCTAACAAAATGGCGTAGTTATGAAAAAAGTCTGTTTTTTGCCTATAAAATGGTCGTTTTTTTTTCAATGCCAAATCGTCAGATTTCATCCAATCAAAAATATCCTACGTCATTGTAGAGTAAACATATTCAAGAGTACTCAGTTCAAATTTCAAGTCAATCGGATAATTGCTCTTTGAGTTATAATGTCAGCAAATTTGAAAATTCTCCCTTCGAGAAAAACGCGTTTAAAGATTTGACTATCGATTTTTGCAAGATAAAATGATATTCACCATAAAAACTGCTAATTACAGGATATTCCAGAAAGTATAAACTGTCGAAAAAGGCAAAAAAAATCGCTTTTTTCAAAGTGTCACACTGGTATATTCCCTTAAAGTTTCAAGTGCGATGCTGCTACGCTCGCCCGGCCGACCGTTAGAAGTTGTAGCTCATTCAATTTTCGGAATATTTCAATAAAATTTTCAGGGAATATAGCTGAAAGGTGATACTATCGAATAGAAATCTTTTTCGAAAATGCAATTTTTTGACACACCCAGGTAGATGTAGCCCGTTAACAAGACATCATTTACGCCGTTAAATTTCTTATTCGTTTGTACGAACAGGGATGCGCTGCTCGTGTGCATGGTCAATTCCGGCACGAGTATGCTCAGCGGTGTCGTCATTTTTTCCGACGTCGGTTTCATGGCTCACGAGCAACAAAAACCAGTTTCTGATGTCGCAGCATTGGGTAATCAATTACATATTCGTATTTGCCAAAAAAAACTAAGGAGTTCGAAATAAAAGAAAAAGAGCGATTTTCAGGTCGCTCGAAAACGGGGGGAAAAAGATCGCGATTTTTTTTCTCTAGCTTATAAAATATGTGCATATAGAAATAGATGGGGGCAAAAAAATGCAGACGATGTCAAATAACAAAGGCGAGACCTTTTGATCCCTGCCGGATAAATCGCTTTTCGTCTTATTTTTAGCAATATGTAAAGATGCAATTCCGGTTGCGGAAATATAAGAAATTGGTGATTTTTTCTCAACCCCTTAAGCGGTAGAAACTCAATTGTGTTAAAATTACCAAAAACGTTGTTTGAACTCTGTTATGATGGGATTTTTGCAGAAATAAAAAATAGCTCGTTCAATGCTCAGGCACAAAAATTTATTTAGTAAAAAAACAGCCTTGGTGGTTTTATATCAGACAATAGGAAAAGAAGTAGTTAGGTCCACCGTTCGATACTTTGGCAAAAGGATTAGCGGTGCCTTCCTAGGACGACATTTATTATTCTTCAATCATTATTGTCATCCGTTACGTTTTATAATATACTTCATTATTCATTCACATTTTCAAGGTGATTATTTGGGTATTAAATTTAGAGAAACAGTTAAATCTACAGTGTTAATGTTTCACAATTATATTCATACATGTTTGAACTGACATCTTAAATGTTTTCAAAGCATTTAATTCGAAATCATACATTGATATTGCGCATGTCATCCCGCGACAACATTTTTCAAACCGGGCGTGTATTTTTTTCAGAAACTACTAAGCCGATCGACTTGCAATTGTGCACACATGTAGAGTACATGTCGGACTATCGTTCGGCCCTCTATCTTTTTGATTGCTTTAGAATTACTATTTTTCCGGGCCATGGGCCAGCGAGTAGTCTCAATTTTACAATGAAATGTTCACTTCTCACGACCCGGAAAAATAGTATTTCTAAAGCAATCAAAAAAATAGCGGGCCGAACGATAGCCCGATATGTACTGTACATGTGTGTGCAATCGGAAGTCGATCGGCCCAGTAGTTGAGAAAAATGGACGCTTGTCTTGAAAACGTTGTCGGGACATGACCTGCGCACCGTCAAATATCACATACAATTTGGAATTAAATGCTTTCAAAAAAATTAAGATATTACTTTAAACTTGTATAAACATAACTGTGTAATACTAACCCTGTAAATTTAACGGTTTCTCTAAATTTAAGTTAAACAATCACCTTAAAAATGGGTCATTACACTAGAATATGGCCTTAAAGCACAAAACCGTAAACTATTCGGACGTTTAATTTTTCTACCAACTGTATCTGAAAATGAGAGTATTCTGATCCCTTGAACATTGTCGAAAACCAAAAAATATCGTTATAATCTTTTTGAAATAGAAAATTTACCGCATACTATAAAGCTTTCCGAATTTTTCGTTTAACTCTCGTCGTTCGCAACTTCAATTACCCTTGTCACCTAAGCTATCACATTGAATCGGCTGTTTTCGCGCACCCGAATTTCGACCTTGAATTCCTGGTCGCCAAGCAAAAAAAACTTGAGCCTGCCAGATTTCGCAAAAATCAAGTTACTCTTGACATTTTGGTCGCTCGATTCTCGAATTATAACTTACTTTCATTTCAACTAAATTCCTATGCAACGAAATGCATTTTTTTTTACTGAGCTTCTGAACACCCGTAATAAGACTTTTCTCGTCGCTCGAGGGGTTACCAGCTAAATCGAAAAAAACCGATTTGTCGGATTCACGAAAACTATCGAACTCCGTACCTTTAGAGAGCAAAAAATGATACTCCTTGAATAATTTATTTCTTCAGGTTCTCTATTACATTCCACAGGACCAAGATTGATGTTTCTGGTTTATCCTTCAGATGTGCTTCTCTTTAATATGTTTTTTTAATTTTATTTCGAGCACTTACCGTAAAATGGGGTTACTTTGAACAGGTTATAGATTTATTTAATTTGATCCAATTATTTAATTTATTTAATTCAATTTATCTATTTAATCCATAACAGGTTACGGATTTATTTTAACATCCTAAAATCGCACTTTTTTGCTTCATTAGAACTTTGGCTATCAAATGTATATGAAAATTAAGCCCCCCCCCCACAATTCTATATATGTATATATATTTTTTAACGTATCAAAGTAACCTCGAGTATGGGGTTTCTTTGACAAGGCATTGAAATGCAACTTATGTCAAAGATTAAGGGTACGTTGACATCATTTTGATAACAAAAATTAATATTTTATGCATCATGCACAGTATTAAATAAAAAACAACGATTTTTACAATCAAAGTGTCATCTTTATTAAGGAAACAATTTACATAAAAAATGTTAAGTACCTAGGGTACTAGGATGGGTACTTAATCAGTTTTATGAATATCATTGATATCAAAATTAGCTTGATCAACATTACAATCAAGTTTAGCAACATTATAAAAAACTTGGACAACAAACTTTGAGCAACAATAGAAAAAAATCAAAAAAAGAATTCGTCAAAACCGTATTTTGGCGCTTTGTTAAAGCAATCCCAAAAGCTGTCAAAGTTACCCTTGATGTCAATTCAACCCCGCTTTACAGTATTTCATCATTTTTAAATGAAAGTATATTTTTCGTGACCATCGCTTTGGTTTCTAAGGCTGAGGTATTGATTATTAAGGTTTTTCGCTAAGTATTGATGGAATCTCCGCTCTACATATGCAATTTCAAAATTGCGTCAACTGCATGAGCTAACGGTGGATTCTCAAATCGACGTTTTAGATTTACAATGATATCATCTATGGCTTGGTAGTCAATGTTGAACTTCCGATATTCTTCTGGTGGTGTATCGGCTGGCAAATCTAATGTACTTCTGCCCACAGTTAACTTAAGGGGTTACGTGGGTTTCGAAGCCTAAAAGAAAGCATATTTTCTCCATTAAAAAAAAAATATTACGTATGAATTATTTTATTCAAAATGTTAAGCACATAAAAGAGCAACATTTCGACAATTTTTGTAAAAAATTTCATAATAAAAATTGGGAAATTCAGCCGGTGGGACCTGGTTTTCGGAGACCCCTAAAAAAAGTGTCCTCGTGGTGGTCAGGATAACTCATGATAGCTTTATCTGAAATTGAGGATCCAATTTTTTTCTGTTAGTTGATAAGTCTAGCTCGTGATTGAACGAAGGATTTTTTAAAAAATTGAAATTTGAACTTTTGGCAGAGCTGTATGCAAAATGGTTCAATTTTTGGTACAATTTGCACAACGTATATCCTTGTAAAATTAGTTGTAATTGAAAAAAAACCTTCGTTCAATCACTAGTCAATGCTATTTTGAAGAAGTGTGCAAAATTTCAATAAGATCGGTCCATTCGTTTTTGAGAAATCGTGTCCACCGACTTCAAAAATAGTGTTTTGAGAAAAATGCGATATACCTGCGTCGCTCCCAGCCGGTCTTTCCCAACGGGGGGAATTCCCAAAGGCTCTCTCTCCTAGACTTTTACTCCGATTGACTTAAAATTTTGGGAGAATATTCTAAACATATTGTACTATTAGAAAATAAAATTAAAAATGGATTTCTATCAATTTTCAAACCCATGTAACCCCTTAACTGTAAAATTTGAATACCTATTTAATTTACATAGAGGAATAACTACTTTTTGTACGAGTTGGGAAATTACGATACAGAAAATAGTACAAGTTTTATTAAATTATTTCGTTATGCTTGCTTGGATGAAGCAAGTAAAATTAATCGATTATTTGGATTATGCGGATACAGGACCGGGATTGGCGTTTCTGGTTTATCCTTCGGCTGTGCTTCAATTGCCCGGAGCGTCCGTATGGTCCTGTCTCTTCTTTCTGATGTTGATCCTCATCGGGATAGACAGCCAGGTGAGACAGAAATTAAGGCACATAATTGCGGGACTGAAGTCAAACGTTTTGAGCGCAATGGCGGAATGTCTCAGAAACTGTATCCCTAATCGAAAATTTTTTACCCCAATTTGAAGAGTTTTTTAGGGAGAAATGCAAAGTTCAAATAGGCGGACCAAAGTAGCAACATAGAGTGAAGTAGAATTCAAGTAGAGTGAATTTCAAAATTGACGCAAAATCACTTCTGAATAAAAAAAATTGAAATAATTCGTCGATTTATTGAAAATTTTGAAACTTTTAAAACTTCCATAGCCGAATTATTTTGACGGTGTTTAGATTTTCGGAGTTTTGGTCTTTTGTGTAAAATTCTTTCGGAGTTTTGATCTTTCGGGGTACTATTCTTTCGGAGTTTTAAGCGTTCTGACCATTCAAAGTTCGGAATTTCAACACGGCCCCACCTTGAATTTCGGAACATTAAAATTCGGAATTTTAAACCGTCAGAGCATTCAAAGTACGAAATTTCAACCCGACCCGTTCAAATAAAATTCCGTTGAGTCAGCAAACGGCGCAAAGACGAATCGTATTAAAAAATCTGATATCAGGTCCGAATAGCGACAAAAATTGATAAAGCGATTGACAAATTATATATTAAAAAAAAAAACATTTTAAAACAAGCTTTAATTCGATGTACTAAAAAGTAGAAAAGGATTTTTGTTTACCAAGTCACCTATATGTGACTATAAATAACAGCTTGGAGCGCTCAACTTTTTAAATGTTTGATAAATTTGATCAATTCAGTTTCATTAACCGTATTTAATTTGGCACAATAGTAATTAGAGAAATTATTATCACACGTTTATACTCAGTTTCAGGATCACATTGACCAACAATTTATATAGCACGCGCCCGTCGATTTCCTTATTACGAAATCTCTTGCATGCAGCGTGCAACACTGAGACGAATACGTATTTTCCTAACGACAGCGGGATGACGTTTCTAAAAAATTATGAAATTATGAACAATGTTTGTAATTATTTGTGTATTTATCGCTAGTCATTAAAAACGCGTGGTACTGTCATTTGTGTCAATAACAAAAAAATCCGCGGACCAATACATTGGTACAAAAATCCATTGGCTTCCGATACTGTTTAAAAAAATGTATACATAGATGTTTTATTTTTTGAGTATACAAAGATAAAATCGTAATGTCCTACAAATTACGTAAAGTGGCGGTTAATTTTTTTTTCATTAGAGTCCTTAATTCACCCCCGGACCTTCATATAAATTCTTCAAGTATAAATGACGTTGAAGTTTGCATCGTTGGAATGCAACAAAAATGATTTTTTTTTTCAATTTCCTAAATTTTCTTTGGCAGATATGAGCTGCGAAAATTACGCGAAGGTTTTTCAGATTCTTGTCTAGCAATTTGTAGTAAATATGCAAAATATGATTTCGCAAAATAATGAAAATAAGAAATTGAAAAGAATTCTCGTTGTATTCCAACGATGCAAACTTCAACCTCATAAGTATAATAGCTCTTTATTTTTTCGTACAAGGCACACGCACAACGTAATAGTCGAAAGACAAAAACCATTTAAGGGGTATTCTCACTTTAGACGCTAAAAAAAGTATATTTTCATGAATGTTTTTGATAGGTTTATATTATAGATATTGATATAAAAGTTGTTACCCAAACAAACTTTAAACGCGTTTTTTTCGAAACAACGTTTTTTGACGGCTTGTTGATACAATCTTCGAAACTACTGATCCTTATGAAATTTCAACTACATATTCCTTACAACTATAGCTAGAGCACATATCAAGGATTTTTTTAAAATTTTGATATGTCCTATTTTTCGCCAAAAACGGTGAAAAATCACGTTTTTTTTTTCGAAAAATGTCCGCCGTTTTGTTATTTTAGCATATATTAAAAATCGTATGATGTGCGCTATAGCCATTAACATACTGAATCTAAAACCGTTTGATTTTTTTGTTTCGGATGATCCATCTCCGAGATTTCATCAACAGCGCAGACCTACAATTTTTTAGGACATTTTTTTAACTACCATTCTCGTCTACAAATAGGGACGTAAATAAATAATTTTTTTTAACTCTTTCGAAAATGTATTTATTAAGTGTAACAAATTTTATATCAATATCTGTAATATAAACCTATCAAAAAAACTCATGAAAATAGCCTTTTTTAGCATCTAAAGTGAGAAGACCCCTTAAGGGGTTAGGCTACTGTGACGACCTGAAAATCAGTTATATAAAAAAATTAATTTTGAAGCAAGAAGTAAAATGATTGAAAAATCGTTTGAACGTTTGATTTTATCATCAAACTTGTGTGCCAAATTCCATTAAAAATATCCCTAATTAAAGAAGTTATAAAGAATCTCGTGAAGGACCTTTGAGGGTGAGAGGCTCAACGGTGTACATGATTTTCGCCACCCGGTTGGTCTGTAATTTAAAAAAAAAGTTTTCTTTTTTATATAATATTGGCTGAGACTTGATCGAGCTTTTCCGATATCGTGCATCAATCATTTAAAAAAAAATTGAATTCTATTTTCTATTTTTCGAGGAAAAAGTACATCATTATTAACTAATGAAAAAAATGTTAAAAATAAAATCGTCGGTCAAGACTGAACTACAATTACACTTGATAAGTATACCAAAATTCACGTCAATCCATTATATGTCACGAAATCGTGTACACCATTTTAAAAGACATAGTGTCGAGAAAAACGCGTTTACAGTTTTACTGGCGGTTCTATCATTGTAATTACGAGTTTACCTTCAATCTGCCATTCCTCCACCATATATTGGAGCCTCCTCTTTAATTTGAGTTGCCTCAAGCGACGAACGAGTGTTAGTTATTTTCACCGCAGCCTAACCCCTTAAATCGTAGATGCCGAATTGATGAAGCAATTATCATCTGGTAAAAAAAATTGCTCAATATCCACCTTATTCGTAAATGACTCGGCCCAGTTGATTTTTTTTATCATATTTTTTACCATATAGATAATATTATTGTCACATTCGACAGTACAAGCCTCGTTTTATCATTGGCAATTACAGCGAGATTTGATTGTAAAAATTTGACGCGAATTGATTGCAGTGATCGCACCTTAAATTGCATTTCACTAAATATCTGTCTTGAAAACGGACTATCTTTCGACAATACTATTTCGATATTCATTGTGGCTCGGGAGTTTTATTCTTGCCGAAAGCTCGTTGCATCGGGTACTTTTGTAATAAGCAATCGACTGAACGACTTCACTGTCACGTTACGATTATATAGAATTATACGTGTATATATGAAACGGATAGAAAATATACATGTAAATTCCATTGAGCCACATGATTCTTGTGGTCGAATTACTTAAAGCTATTTCTATACGGTAAAACGATTTTGAATAGTATGACGAATATCCGAAAACTATATATTCACTGCGGGAGAGACACGGAAAAAAAACGTTACGAAGAATTGCATTTTTTAAATAATCTAGTCATGTAGAAGAAAATAAATGTATATTACGTTCGGAATAGTCGAAAATATATCACTTCAACTGTATACCGTGTGAGCTTCGATGTGTTTCAATTATTAATGAGATGTAAGAAGAAATATACCTACGCAACTCCTTATCCATTTGTCACTGCCTAAATTGTTTTTTTATTTCCCCTTTTACAGGTTGCAATTCCTTACCGACTTGGAGATCTGAATCAATATCTCGAAATTTTCTTTAATTGTGTACAAAACATTAATTACTGACTGTACATTTTGCGGACGAGGACTCTGTTTTAAATTCAGCGCTCAGCTGCGTAAGACCGTGGCGACATCTGACGTTTTTTGTTGAACTTAAGGGCCAATGTTAACTGAGTGTCGTGGAGAATTGAGGGACTACACGCTCGGTCTGTAGAAAAGCAAAGTTTTCGCCTAGGCTGATTACCTTTCGAGGAAACGAAGTGATGTACGTTATTCGCCTTTCGACAGAGCGGAAGGAGTATTTTTCCCTTGTTATCAGTTGGCTTAAAGAATGCTTGGAATTTACTGCATGAATTATTTACGGTTCTACTTGCAGAAAATGCTTAATGCGTTAATTTTTTATCCTGAACGGCCTCAACTTCCAACATCGTCTTTTCAACAGAGCACAAAAAGCGACTTCTTTTTTCGAAAACGTCAGTGTCGGAGTAACCGTGATGCGAAGTTGAATAACCTGATTGGTCGAAACCTTACGTTGCGTAAAGTGTGCACGATTTAGAGCGACAGAGTTATCGAAATTGGATCCGCACCGCCAGAATCTTCTATACCGACAGAGATGGGTAGATCTCGACGGCCGGGTTTTTAGGGCCCCTTGGGATGTGGCGCTTGTTTGTGATGGCCACCTCGAGATGTCAATTCGTACCTGCGTACTCAGTCGATGTAGCAAATTGTGCCACTTATTCCAATCGGTATGATATCGCACGAGCGCCTGATTATGTATTATTTTCGTAAGTCTGGAAGGTCACGTATCATACGCTGCGAAATTTCAACGCGGTCACGACGGTATTGCAGAATTCGTAGTTTTTGGCTACAAACCGCCGCAAACGACCATCAGATGTCGCAGCAACCGTGTGCTACTTACACACAGCAAAAAGCAGCGGCCCAATAGCGACGGTTGCTGCGAGTCTGTATGTGATGCGTGCACATGTGTGCACGTTCATTACACGGTATCGCTGCCTGTGGAGAAACCGATCCACTAGATTTTCAGAATCGTCCATAATATTTTGAGCTTCGTGGTTATAATTTTCTAGTTTTATGTGAAACAAAACTATAAACCCCAAAATCTACGCTCTTTCAGCAACAATATTGCACCTATACAATCAATTTCGTCTCAATTGGTTGTATCATATTATCGAAGTTAGGGTTCAAAATTTCGAAGTAATCGGAACGAGTGATAAAGGCTGTCTCAAAATGACCTGACATTTAAATTTATTAATACAACGTATTATTTATTCGAAAAGTACGAATATTTTTATCTTAATATAAGGTACGAACATGGAGGTTATGTGTGGAACACAATATCCGATAAATGGCATAAACGACATAGTCTTGGTAGACACCCTGATAAACAAACGTGCTGTGAAAATTCACATGTCAGCATTATAGCGGCAAGAGGACAGCATACGGCGGCGCACCGTGACACCAATATGCTGTCTTCTGCTTCCGCATTAAGGCCATGTGCCACACGCCAGAAAATTTCGACGCGGCCTCTCGTCACGTCGGTAGCGCAGATATCGTAGTTTTTAGCTACGAGTCGCTACCGACGGACAGCACAGCGATCGCGAATTCGGTCTCGATGCTTCGCACTGAGACGAAGAGTCGAAGCCAAATAGACGGCCAAGGAGACTAGAGTAAAGGAGTCCAAACTCCCTATCCTAGCCTGTATGTACGAAGTTCTTTCAATCGGTCGCAGAGATGTAGTGCTCAGTTCCGCCGCAGTCGTCGCTAGTGTTCCCCAGAGCCCATAATATGTAGTAATACAAAACTGCATAAGGTCCGAGCTCCGCCTCAACGACCAATCACAAAACTGGGGTGATCGTGTTTCTCTCTCGTACTCACTTGGAACAGTCATGGTGCGTTCTCTCTCGCACACCAGAACGATAATACACCCAAGTGGGGATTCCTTCTATTATAATATATAATAATATTGTGGACATATATAATAAATAAAATATAAGTAATATTAATGAAACAACTCGTGTTATTTTATTCACATGGGCTTATTATATAATAAGCACATCAGATATAATAATTATATAATAAGTACAACACGAGTTATTTTATTATGGAAACTTATGATTTGCCTGTTATGTTTAAAAATATAGCTAATTATTATGAAACGCGAATAAAGCGATAAACCAACCGTAATGTATCTCGTAATGTATTCATTATTCGTATGCGCGTTACTCTGTTTTCCTGTACAATAATAATAAATAATAATAATAATAACATGTACATGCAAGAAATCGGGTGAATGCAGGAATGTTGGCTCACATGCTGGGGTTATCCTTTCAACACGTGCGTATTATATGTATACCCATGAAAACTCGTTATTTGCTAGTTACGTTTAAAAATAAAGCTAAATGTGAATTAAATTAAGCGATGAACCAACCGAACAAGCCGCCAAGACTAATTGAACCCCAAGCGCGGCAATCACTTAAATATGAGAAGATTATATTTATTGGCAAATGATTGTCTGGGGAAGTTGGTAGAACGCTAGATTACTGTGTTCAAGGTCCTGAGTTCGAGCCTCGGTAGTTTTAATTGTTTTCTTTTGCATTCGTACAGGCATCTGGTTGTACGAGCGAATTGAAGCAGTTTCAACCAATGAAAGAACTCGTCCAATCCCAAAAGAAGTCGAACAAAAATAACATGGAAGAATATATTTTTTAATTTACTGCCATCAATAGTTGAAATTTGTTTTATAATTCCTAGCTAGAGCGTTTACTTTTTCCCTTTATCTCATTGACTCGCAAGGAGTCATCTCCATTATTATACACATAGTTCGATGGCTGCTGTGCTGGTGTCCACGACAGATATATTTATGTTTGACAGGCGTGAACAATTTTGCCGCCATAACACGGTCAGTTTCACCTTATGCAGTTTTGTATTACTATATATTATGGGCTCTGGGGAACACTAGCGATGCCTGCGGCGGAACTGAGCATTACACCTCTGCGACCGATTGAAAGAACTGTTTGAGGCGGGACTGTCGACTCCTTCTCTCTAGTCTCCTTGTAGACGGCGATCGCTGAGCGCACGCGCGTGTGTGTGTGTGTGTTTGCTACGCCGACCGCGTTGCAGAAAGAACGAATCCGTTCTCGCACGCCGTTCAGTCGTACGCAAGCACCTTACATCAGTGTTGCCAATCTATTACAATTGTAACAGATCTATTACTTTTTTGTATGATTTAGTACGCTATTACGCCGATGGCCGATCTATTACGTTTTTCGAAAAGTAGATGGCAGCACTCACTTTCAGGTTCCATTTTTACCACGCAGCCTCGAAGCACTTTTGAGCATGAGATTAAGAGGCAGCGTGTCAGCGTATGCATACGTATATACGCACACACGAAGCCCGTCGAGGCTTGCCGGACGCCTAGCGACAATGTTGCCTCGCGATAAGTTAGCTGTAGCTCGCACTAATTTTGTTTTACCGACGCGAGTAGAGGCTTCATCGAAGTATCGTCGTGGGTATCGCCCCCTCTTAAGTTGTAAGAGTACAACTAGCGTTATGATTGGTGGAATGTGACAGTATGGTTAAAAGGTGGACTTCTTGCCTAGCAAAAAATTCAAAAACGTGCCGACTCTTGCCATTAGTTATTCATCGACTTTGCGACCCAACTCTGCCTTCGTTTACCATTTTACCGCCAAACTGTATTTTGTGCCTGTGCGATCAATTAGAACAAGAAGTTTGAGGTGGAATTACAAAGATGAAACGGTAAGCAATACTTATCAAGTACCTAGAGTTTCATGTACAAGAGTTTTATTACGATAAAAAAACCTATCACGCGGTATGACATGATATAAGTTATATTACAAGCAAAATGTCCATTAGCTAAATGTTTTTAAGGTTATGATTGCGTCGTTGTGTGACTACAACATGCCGTTTTAATTTTTAATTTAACTTTTACGAATATATAATGAACGATCTACTCGAGCTACCGACCTGTCCTGATATGGTACCTAAAATGTCGTCATGGCTGTTTCAAACCAAATGTTATTCTGCTAATTGTCATAATATATGCGTCACATTTCTTCGTATAGGTACCTCCTTCAACCGAGGGTAAAAGATTCAGATTCTTCAGGAACTGAAAAAGCTGATCCTCTCAATGTGTCAACGTTGTCGACTTACCCTCTGTCAGTTATTTCGGAAAACCAGTACGTATGACTTAATAATATTTTTTTTAAGGGAACATAATGACAGTATTACAAGATAAGAAGTAAAGCAAAAAATTGGTTTAATCTAGTGTAACAATTTTGTGTGTCCTATTTACCTGAACCGAATTATTAAGACGATATATGTAGATCTGTAATTAGTATGTAATTCTTTTATATCTGCGAAAATATTGCCATTTCAATCTAAAACATACAGATTATAATTTCTGTAGGGACGCCAAAACGAATTCTGATGGTTCTGAAAGGACTACTACTGCTGTCGCTACTACTGGCCGAGTAGCTGAGGATTCCGATTCGGATCAGGTGGATCCGAATTGTGAACCAGCACAAAAGCGACGTAAATCTTACCATCAAAGATTTAGAGATGGTTGGCGGAACAGCTTTTCATGGCTGGAAAAAAGATCGGACAAATCGTTTTGCACAGCATGTGTCAAAACGATTCATGGTGGGATCACGCATTTGAAACGACACGAGGCTACCGATCACCACAAGGAAAACATGAAAAAGGCTGATAGAACTGTCAAGATAGATGAACATTTCACCAACAAAGGACAACGACAAGAAAAGCTGGTGAAATCGGGTGAATTGAAGCTCACGATGTTTTTGCACGAACATAATTTGCCCTTCCTCTTAATGGACCACTTGCCAAAGCTCATCGCATCTATATGTCCGGATTCGAAAGTAGCAAGCGCGATCAAATGCTGCAGAACAAAAGCGACGAACTTAACAAAGGACGTTATTGCTAAAGACCAGTTATCAACGATTTCAGAAAAATTGAGACACACTGTGTTTTCAATAATAATTGATGAAACGACCGATATAAACACAGAAAAATCGCTTGCTATCGTAGTACGCTTTTACGATAGCGGCGAATGCAAGGATCGATTTTTTGGGCTGATCAAAGTGCAATCCTGCACTGCAGAAAATATCTTCAACGCAATCTACGACTGCTTCAAAGAAAAAAACATTACTATAACAAATATGATTGGTTTGGCTGCTGACAACGCATCAGTCATGATGGGCAATATCAACGGAGTTAAAGCCCGTTTCAAAGCTCTAATACCACACCTATTCGTCCTTGGATGCGTCTGCCATTCGTTTCATCTATGCTCTTCAGCTGCAGCAAAAAAGTTGCCAAGAAGTCTGGAAGATTTAATACGAGCAATCTACTCTTACTTTGCTCACAGCAGCAATCGATCTGGTAAATTACGAGAGTTCCAAATATTCGTGGAGTTGAAACCTCACAAATTACTGCATCCGAGTGCAACACGGTGGCTGTCCCTTCAAGTAAGTGCATTGTGTCAGGTGTGTTAGAGGTGTCTACTTAATTTGTCATTGTGCATATGCTTATTTTATATTGTATGTTGGCATGTTCATTTTATGTCATATGTTAAGCCGGGCACTTGCTCAACCTCAATCTTTGCATGCATGTATTGATGTTAACATTATGTTTTAATGCAGGCTGCCGTAGATCGGGTGTTAGAGAATTGGGAAGCCCTGATCCTTTTCTTTACGCACGAATACTTCGAAGACGACTTGCCTGCAACGCAAGTCATTCTCAACCAATTGAAAAATCCGATATTCAAAGTATATTATACTTTTCTCTCATACATCCTTGAGAGTGTCAATCGCCTTAACCGGGAGTTTCAAGCGGAGAAACCTCAATTACATCTTCTTCTGAAGAGAGTTTCAGATTTATTCCGAAATATTTTGAGGAATTATATGAAAAAAGATTATCTGGATCGTGTTCCGATTAAAGATATCGCAGTAACAGATCCACGAAATTTCATTCCCTTGGAGAACATATATTTCGGGGCAAAAGTTGAAATCGCAATATCAAACAAAGATATTGATCAAAAAGAACTGCAGAACTTCAGAGTGCATGCTTTGAGTTTTTATGTCATCCTTGCAGAGCAGATAAAAAAACGATTCAACTTCAATGATCCCGTTTTAACTTTCGTCAGCTACCTCAACCCGCGCATAGTGCTATCTGGAGAAATCAGCAGTATTGCTATTCAAGCACTCGCGCTTTTTCCGCACCTCGTCGATGACATTGAAAAATTGGATAGCGAGTGGCGGCTTTTACCCGATTTAGACGAATTGACAGCCCAAAACGATCTTTCAATGGAAGAAT
The DNA here is from genome assembly GCA_944452715.1 of Ophion slaviceki. Taxonomy (NCBI): domain Eukaryota; kingdom Metazoa; phylum Arthropoda; class Insecta; order Hymenoptera; family Ichneumonidae; genus Ophion; species Ophion slaviceki. The sequence goes on from OX101789.1 coordinate 29,236,935, forward strand.
TTTGGACCGCTGTGTTCAAGTTGAGTACTCAACTGAACATTCCAATGTTCCCGAACCTGTCAAAATTGGTGAAAGGGATACTCTGTTTGCCACATTCTTCTGCGGCAGCTGAAAGAGTTTTTTCCCAACTTCATCTCATCAAAAATAAAACGCGAAATCGTCTCCATATTAGCACGTGCGAAAGTATATTGCATGCTAAAGAATCATTGAGCAATAATTCGTGCTACACGTGGGAGCCTCACGACTCGCTGTTATCGAAATAAAAATATCTACCACGTGTCGTTTTGGGCATAAGAATAGATTTTCTAACAATTAATATTTTTTTTATAACTTTCCAGCTTCATTTCTGTAAATACTATCCATTATATTAAATATAAGGAGCTTAATGCAAAGCATTGATGTATGTTTAAGGGAAAACAATAAAAATCAAATGTTAATGAATCGAAAAATTGTTCTCAAAACCGCACACACACACACACATATATATATATATATATATATATATATATATATATATATATATATATATATATATATATATATATATATATATATATATATATATATATATATATATATATATATATATATAAGTACTTCCTGTACCCCTTCCCCTTTCAGTCTATTACGTTTTAGTACGTTTTTGTGCTGCCATCTAGTACGGAATAAAGTCTTGGGCTGGCAACACTGCCTTACATGTATGTGCGTATCACACAATTCACACAACTATGCGTAGCGACCACGGTACGCTTGTGTTGGAAGCATGCGCTCGCTCGGCAGGAGAGCGGTGAAACTTTGTTGCATTTTACATTGTATATGCAGCCATCAAATCGATTTTTTTTCGACGACGGCCACACCCAAAAGACTCAGGCATTTCCCCATACTTTTTAAATTCATTTAAACAAATAAGCTCGAGCACAATTTGTAACATGGATGCCGCTCATCGTTAACGATTTCGATCCCTGCAAAAATTTCGAGCGACCGAAATTGCTCGAAACTCACTCTAAAAAGAGTGGTAAAATTTTGCAATGCTCATTATTTAAACAAATGCGTTCAGCATTTTTATCTCTGCCAGGGTTCATATTTGGCAGCATTTTTGCTGGTCAGCTTCTCGAACAATCAAGATCGCTAGCCTCGCTCTACGGATGAGCGGTGAAATTTTGCGACCGCGTATTGTTTAAACAAATGCCCTCGATTCGATTTTTTTGTCGACGGCGGTCATCGGTGAAAATTTCTTTATGGTTGAACTTTCTAACAAACAGGGTTTGCTAGAGACTCGTATGGTGGAAGGGTGCTAGCATTTCCCCACTCTTTTTTAATTAATTTAAACAAACAAGCTCGAAGACAGGGACATTTATCGGATATTGTGTTCCACACATAACCTCCATGTTTGTATCTTATATTAAAATAAAAATATTCGTACTTCTCAAATAAATAATACGTTTTATTAATAAATATGAATGTCAGGTCATTTTGAGATACCCTGTATACATGGCCTTGAGACGCTAATATCTCACATCGTCGTTTACCGTCCTTTTTTATTTGACCACGAGAAATAAACAAATCATTATCGCCCTGGCATGATACATTTCCTTTACCATGCGACAAAACATTCAATAAACAAATATTTGAGATTTTATTCGCCTCAAACTCACTAATTACAATATTACTCTCGCAGACTATTATTATTATATACAAAATTGATGTAATGTACAGATTGGCTGTTCGACCAATTCATTGTGCATTTAATTTCTTTATCGATACTTTGTAGCCATTGCACGATCGAATCGATATGTCTGTTTTAAGCCGAATATTTTCCATTTTCTCAGAAGACGAAAACCTATAACGCCGCACTATATTCACCATCATTGTTTTCATGCACATGGTCGCAAATTTTTGTCCTGCAATCATAAGAAACGTAAGATACGATATATGGTTGATGCTATTAAGGGGTCTGCTTATTATTGAAATTTCGAAAATGCAATTTTTTGTTTTGCCTAGGGTCTTATCTTTGATTTGCAACACAGATTTTGTAAAAACTCGAACATTTGACCGAGTTATGACGGTTTTGTGAAATGTCAGATGGCCTACTGCTCTACGGCAAACCGCCCCGCAGTGATTGCTCCTTTCTTCTTTTTCTCAAAACTATGTTAACGAAAATCTATTCGTCCGATTCACTTCAAATTCGGACTGCGCATAGTCTATGACGTTTACCATCGTATGACGCGATGTTTTTTATGTTTATCCACTTGTTAATAACAAACGATTAAAGTTATTTTTTGTCAAAAATCGCAATTTTTGTCTATAACTTGCCATTTGCGTAATTTTAAAAAATCCAAAAAAAACTATCCGTTCACACGAAAGTTTTAATCTTATACTGAACGTAAATTTTTTTATTTTCATTTCCGATCACCCTAGTTGCCAGAACGACCGATTGCCGATGCAGCAATAGCGGCACTTCGTTTAAATAATAATGACTCAAGTTGTTTATCAATATTTTTCACTAAAAAAACTAAAAAACTTGGCAACACTATGCATTATCTGTGCGCGAAATCCCGACGTTGTCATCCCAATACTCTCAATATAGAAAAAAATATTGAATATCGAGATGTTTTTTGGGTCCCAAGCTTATGCAGACCCGTTAAATAGGAATAAATAAAAAGATTACCCATGCAGCCTCTGGGACCACCACTGAACGCGATATTAGCGTACTGATGTCTCCCTACGGATTTTTCGGGAAGAAATCTTTCGGGAATAAACTTGTCAGGCTCTTCCCAATGCTTTCGGTTTCGATGAGTCACGAAAGGCGCCATAATTATACCGCAACCCTCGGGCAACGTGCACGAATCTATTAATTAAAGATACAATATCCATGTTTGAACATTTTTCATTCAACACAAAATTACCGTCGAATCACGACGTGTCGCAAATAAATATTTTCTTTACCGAGCGCAACGTCTCCTTTTAATTCTCGAACGAACAGAGTTACTATAGGAAATAATCTTAAGGTTTCCCGAATAACCATTTCCACATATTTGAATTTCGACAGATGGATCTCGTCGATATTTTCATTGCCGAGCACCGAATCTATTTCTTCTCGTACTTTGTCCTGCGGACAATTATTCCTGGCATGTATACCACTATTTCATATACATTTGAAAAACAGATGTACTTTTCAATTTTTTTATGAAATGTTGTTACGAACTTGTACATCGGGATGCATGGACATCATTAGAAGTGCAAATGCGACGGCACTCGCCGTTGTATCTTGAGACTTAAGAAGAAATACGTTTATTATCCGTTCGAATGTCGCCTGACGAAAAAATGAAAAGAATTCTTGCTTGTTTTAAGTATCGGTTAATTACCGCGAGATAAACGGTGTACATTTCGTCGCGAATTGCGTCGTCGTCCATGTCGTTAAATTCCTCATTGTGGGCGATAAGTCTATCGAGCAACGTGACTCGCGGTCTTTCTAAATCTCCATCTCCTGTTTTGTAAGCACAGTGATCCTTCTTCTTCTGCTCAATTGCCTGTCTCAAACAAAGAAAAAAAATTATACTCAAACAAAGAAAAAAAATTATACATCGCCAGAAAGTTAGTTTTTTTCCGTCCAATATGAGTATTTGGAACAATGTTCGTTGAATGCACAATTAGATTCATAGAACCATTGCGGACAATTCGAAATCTCTGCCTCACACTATCAAGGACGCCGTGTATCGTATCAATTGCTTTCCCATGGTCTTGTCCCAATTTCGTGAGGGAAAAGAATTTGTCGTAATACAGCCAAAGTCTCAGCATTCTGGGGTGGACGATCTCAAAAACTCTGCAGCAAGAAGTTGTTTTTTTATCGCAATCGTATTTCGGTTTAAGGGGCTATACCAGTGTGATCCTTTCAAAAGATCAATTTTTTTACCTTTCTCGACAGTTTATACTTTCAAGAATATGTGATGAGATTTTTATACTTTTAAGATTTATACTTTCAAGATTTTTATACTTTCAAGAATATGAAATGAGATTTTTCAAATTTGCTGACATTGTAACTCAAAGAGCAATTATCCGATTGACTTGAAATTTGAACTGAGTACTCTTGAATATATTTACTCTACAATGACGTAGGATATTTTTGATGGGATAAAAATTGACGATTCGGCATTGATAAAAACGACCATTATATAGGCAAGAAAACTTTTTTCATAACCACGCAATTTTGTTAGATTTTGATATTTTTCGAAAATCCTACGTCATTGTACAGGAAATACCTTCCAGTTTAATGACACTTTTTCCTTTTTCGGTTTCAGCTACTCAATCGGCCGGAATCATGCAGCAGTGGAGGAATTTTTTTTGCGCCTCCGAAGGAAGCGCACAAGTCGCTTGGATCTCAATATTTTTTTATGAAAAAATTATGTTATATAGGCCAAATATAGCCAAATATATTCTTAATTTTCCGAAACATTTAATTAAATACTTTTCTTCCAAAAAAATTCCCGAAAATCACCCAAATTTTCACACTGGTATAGCCCCTTAAGGCGGGAGCCTGAATTGAAAGGCCCAAAAAAACATTTTTTCGGGATTTTTTTTAGAAGGAAAAAAACAAGTGAGCCCATCAAACATTGAGGTATCTTTTCATGTATATTTGAAATGTATAAAAAAAATGTTCACAACGAAACAATAAATGACTGCAGATTTATCGGCCTATTACATGTGCGTCTTGCCACTGCCATCCCCAATCGGCGGGAAAGACGCATCTCGTAATTCTTGACTGAACCAAATAAACCAATAACATTTTCAATTGTCATATATTTTTCTTCTGCGTAAATTAAGAAAAAGCTAAAAAAATCGTGAAATTATAACTTTTCTGAGGTTTGAAAAAAAATGTTGAAAAAAAAGCATTTTAACGTGCTATAAAAATGATTTAAAGAGACTTTTTCAACGACGCTTTCAATTCACTTTGAAGAGATTTTCATACTGAAGAAAATAAACTTTGCTTTGATTCGATAGGTCGTTTAGTTTTTTCGCTATCACGCGCGTCAATTTGGAAAAATCGTGAAAATGAAAACTGGAGAAAACGCGCTTCAAAATTTTCAATACGAGGAAATATCAATATCAAATATCAATCGCTTCTCTGCTTTTGGCCTTGTATCTTTGAAAATATTTACAATTGGCCTCTGTAACTTTACAAATGTATTCTTGTATGGTTTATCTATCGATTTAAGCAATAAAAAAGAACGGTTTTCGGACCTTCTAATTCAGGCTCCCGCCTTAATAGTTAGGATTATTTATCATACCGTTCGGTCCAGTGCAGCAAGTCTTTGTAATCGTCTTTCTGAGTTGTTCCTGGTGTGCCAAAAATGGTATCTGGGAGAACGATCGCTGCTATTAGTTTTGAAAAAGTTTTCGCCAATACGTCTCTTGTTTTCAGCTCGATGTTTGATATACGTATACGTGTTCGAGTAAAACCAAGTAGCGGACTAACTAACCGAGCATTATGTCAATTGTGAGGGTGACCATGTACGGTAATATGTCAAATTCGCCGCGGCCAATTTCTCTCTCTAGAAGAACTGCACAAGTACGTGAGTGGAGATCGAAGTATTTCAGATGAATCGCCAACGATTTACCGTTGTTCAGTATCGGAAGTATTAGCTTTCGTCGAGCTTTCAGCTTTGGACCCGAACTGGTCACGATGCCCTTACCAAAAAGTGGCTCCATTATGCGATAGACTGAGTCCTTGTACGCAGCTTTTCCACTCCCAAGAATAACCTACCAAATTTGCCCATTACCTTACGTTTTCATTTGATGCAAAAGAAAAATATACAGGGTGTCCCTCTCATCTCTGCCACCCGAAATAACTCGGTAATTATCGACGTAACAAAAAAATGTTTCATACAAAAGTTGTACGGTGTGAAGGGAGCCATCAAATGCGACCAATCTTTTTTATTTTGGTGACGGCGCTGACGCACAGTGAAGGTGAACTCCACTTTTTAAAATGGAACAGTACATTTTTTTTCAACCATCTCGTGGAGCACCCCAAGATTATGCAAATCTAAATATCTCGGGTCACTACCAAATATTTGGTAGTGATCCGAGATATTTAGATTTGCATTATCGATACTGATCTCGGATCACTACCAAATATTTGGTAGTGTCTCGAGATACTTAGATTTGCATAATCGATACTGACCTTGAATGACTTTGAATGACTTTGACCTCCTAATGTTTTTTATGCGGCTTGGGGTGATCCACAAGATGGTTGAGAAAAAATGTACCATTCCATTTAAAAAAGTGGAGGTGACCTTCACAGTGCGTCAGCGCCTGCACCGTAATAAAAAAAATTGGTCGCATTTGATGACCCCCTTCACACCGTACAACTTTTGTCTGGAAGATTTTTTTGTTACGTCGATAATTAACGAGTTATTTCGGGTGGCAGAGATAAGAGGAACACCCTGTATAATCGTGCAATTATTGCAAAATATATATGTGCAAAGCCTAATGTTATTTCTTGGAGTAAAACTGGTTTTTTATTATCATCTTCATTTGAAAAATTATAATGACGCTTTACGTTCTTTAAATTGAATTTTCGTTAATTTTTTTACGATCGCTTTGTAAAAATGCCATATTAACGAATGCGGAATATCATGCCTCGAGGTCGCGTGGCTCCGTGATAACAATGTAGAGTCTATGACCAGTCCATAGCCGGAATGGTGATTCGTATCGAGTACCAACATCTATGATCCTGTCCAACGAGTCTGTAAAATAACTCATTCAACATAGATGAAAAATGAACTTAAATTGTAGCATACCTTGAGAATGGTTTGTACACAAAACGTGAGATCATGTGAAAAGTTATTCGCAAAGAAATAAATGAAATAAAAGAATAGAGAGAATGATACTCGCATGGCTTTTAAACAACAATGACGTGAAAAAGTTGTAAAGAATTGGTGAAAAAATCTTGTCGTGAATATTTAGAACTCTCTTCTTCTTCACACGAAATGGCTTCGTTCATTTTCTCACATGCATACGAGTGCTTTCGAAAAGGTCAAACTATTTACGGCTAAATTTTAAAAATATATTCAAAGTCAAAGTTGTAAGATTGTTCGTGTAATTGGAAACGTCTTGAGTATAATGTAGTAGTAGTAGTAAATCTCTTTATTTCGTGTACACCCTTGCGGGTTTTTTACATCTCCTTTCTTTACACGTTTTCTTATTCCTAGGCTTCGAGTCCTTACATCTACTCTATATCTTTATCTCTACCGTTCTGCCCGCGCTAAGTAAAATGAAATAAAAGATACATTATAATTTCGCACTTATTTCTTCGCAGTCAAACCCTTCTTTCTCGCGATTCTTTCAAATTGCCTCACTATTTCGCACATCTCTTCTACTAGCTCCTTTCCCTCTAGCGCCTTCCTCCACCCTCTATCTCGCTTCGTTCTTTGCTCTTTGTGCCAGTCGTCAAAATTTTGTAGGGCCTCCTCATCCATCTGCGTTCTGGCCTCCTCGCATACCCAGATGTGTGCCAGCGTCTCCTCCGCTTCCCCGCATACTCTGCAACTTGTCTCCCTGAACCCTTTTTCTCCCTGTCTCCCCACACTTTCACACCTCATTTTCGCCCATATCTCTCTAATTTCCCCCCTTGTTGTTCCTTTGTCCCAATATTCCTCCATTTCCACCTCCCTTTTTCTTTCTTTATAATCCTTACAGTAGTTGGACCTTTCAATTTTTCCCCACATCCTTTGTATTTCTTCTTGCGTCAGTTTCTCTGCCATCCTCCTGGTCTTCATCTTCCATTCTTCCTTGTTCCCTCTTCTTATAGTTTCCCCTATCTGCCCCTCGCCTGCTTGCTCCATTGCTGCCTTCAATTCTTTGCCTCATTTGCTTCCGTCGTTGTTCATCAGTCACCTCGCCTCCTCGGCCATCTTCCTTCCTCCATCTCCATGATTTTGCCGATGTAATCCCCTGCGCGCTTTACCATGATGATGTCAATTCCTCTGCACCCTGCCTCCATTTTCCAGATATACTCTGGCGTGTTTTTCCTGAGTCCCATCGCCATTTTTGTATATCTAGCCTGTGCCCTCTCCCCTCTCGCTCTCCTTTTCCACCCCCACACTTCTACTCCATACAACAGCCCACTCCTCGCTATTGCTTCCGCTATCCTCAGCCGATCCGTCAGCCTCCCGATTCTCGCTCTCTTAGCGATGCCCCAAGCTCCGTTTGCTGCCTTCCTTATTTTACTTTCCACCATCTTGATGTGCTTTTCGAACGTGTTTCCCGTCGAAAAGTGCACCCCCAGGTATTTAAAAACCTTTACCACCTCCACTGTCTTCCCGTTTATTTCCCATCCCTTTTCCTTCTTTAGCTTCCCCCCTTTCCTGAAGATCATCACTTTGGTTTTTTCAATGTTGATCTCCAGCTTATTCCTGTTGACATATTTCTCCAGCTCCTTAACCATGCTCCTTAGTCCCTCCCCCGTGTCCGCCACCAGCGCCACGTCATCCGCGTACTTCAGCGCGTATATTTTTTCTCCTCCTACCACTGTGCCTCTTTTTCTTCTTTTCCAGCCAGTCTCCATGTCCTCTATGAACAGGTTGAAAAGTGTGGGGCTCAGTGCGCACCCCTGCCTGACTCCTCTTGATGTTCTGAACCTGCTGGACAACCCCTCCGCTGTGATGATTTCATTTTGTGTCTCGCTGTAAATGCTCTTAATCATCTCCAGTAACCTTCCTTGTACTCCCGCTCTCTCCACTTTCCTTATCATTCCTTCCCTGTGTACCGAATCGAATGCCGTCCTGAAGTTTACGAAAGCAGTGTAGAGTTTTCCTCCTCTTCTCTTCAGCTTACTGTTGATAAGCGCGTTCAGCACGAATACGTGGTCCCGTGTCCCTCTGCCGGCCCTGAATCCCGCTTGCCCTTCTCCCATCACTTCCTTTGCTTCCAGCATGAACCTTACCCTGCTATTCATTATTCTGGTTAATAGTTTGTAACCTATATTCATCAGCGTTATTCCTCTGTAGTTTTTCACGTCTGTAGCGTCTCATGCCTTGTGGATTGGAAATATCCTCCCAGTTTCCCACCCCCGTGCTATTTTTCCCTCCTTCCACAGCTCGTTCAAGACGTTGGCTAGCTCCTTTCTCCCCTCCTTTGGCAGTCCCTGGAAGAATTCAATCGCCACTCCGTCTTGACCCGCCGCCTTGTCCTTTTTCATTTTCCCTAGTTCGTTTTCCACCTCTCCTAAGCTTATCTCCCGATTTGCCATTTCTTCTATTAGCTTTTCTCTGTCCTTGCTTTCGCGAGAAACTTCTTCCTCTTCCTGTCTTCTCGCCTATGCCTCTTTCCTGCCTGCTTCCATTTCTTCGTCGTAGCCTCTGCTGCCCAGTATTTTCTTGAAATGTTGAATCCATTCCTTTTCCGCTATTTGCCGGCTGCTGTTCCTTGTTTTCCTGGACCTAAAGGGTCGCAGCGCTCTCCAGAGTTCTGTGGGGTTTTCGCTTTGGCACACCCTCTCCCATCGTTCCTCGTTTTCCTCTTTCCTTATTTTCTTCAGAGTTCTCCTCGCCCCCCTTAGTTTCTCTTTCCCCTCCACCCCCGGCCTTTTGAGGAATTTTTTAAGCCGTTTCCATATCACCCCTTTCTGTTCTTTGACTCTTTCGCTTACCCTTTTTTCTTCTGCACTACTTTCCCCCACCCATCTCACCATTCCCACCTCCTCTGCTGCTTCTTTTATTGCTTCCACTAGTGCGACCCATCTGTCTAATACGTCGCTCTGCTCCTCCTTTAGACTCCAGATTGCCGTGAAGCTTCCTTCGTAATCTTCCCCTTTCTCCTGCTTCCACTTTAGCTTTTTCTCCCTCCTTCCTTCCCTTCGCTGGTTTGGTCTGCTCTGTCGCTCTTCTATCCCTTCCCTCATGCACCTCTCAAAAGTTATCACTATTGGCAAATGATCCGATTCCGTTCTCGTCTCTATTTCTATCCTCTTTAACATTTCCTCCGCTTGCCCATTTACTACTACGTAGTCGATAACCGAGCCCCCTCCCCTTGGTTTCCTACATATGTCAGGTTTCCCTGTCTGTCCCCTTCCCATCTTCCATTCGCTACTACAAGACCATTCTTACCACATACTTCTAGCATTTTCTTCCCTTCTGTGTTTTCAGTTTTATCTTTGGATATCCTCTCGTTTTCTTGCCCTTCCCTCCCTGTTATTCCCACTTGTTGGATTCCGATTCTGGCGTTGAAGTCCCCCGTTATCACTACTGCCTCTCCTCTTTCCTCTGCTTCATCTATTATTTCTTCGAGTTCCTTCCAGTTCTTTCAGGTTTTTATTATAAATGCTTATTAGCGTCCCCTTCTCGTGTCTGTTTCTTCCCAGTTGTATGTCCTTTATGACGATTCCCCCCTTCCACTGTCTAACCTTCCCATTCCCTAATATTCTTTTCCTGACTCCAACTAAATGCCCCCCTTTTGCTCTCCCTCGCCTCTTTTCTCTTATTGCTGCCTTAGTGACCCAAACAAAATTATTTTCTAACTTGTTTTTTCTGTTTTTCCCCCTCGGTTTCCTCCATCCACGTTTCTTGGACTGCGATGATGTCGAACTTCTTTAACCATTCCCAAGCTTCCGAGAAAGCCCTCATTCCCGCCACGTTCCAGGATACCGCTCGTATCTCTTTGTGTACTGCTGTCCCCAATGCCGCTGGTCCCGATGCTGAAACCCCGCTGTGGCTTCGTGTTCCTCCCGCCTGTTGCCTCCGTCTCTGCTCGCGTCTTCGACATCCCCAATCCTCTCGTTCCACGTCATCCATCTCCCTTCTATCACTATTTTGTAATAGCCGACCCTCGTCTCCTTTCCTTGATTCTTTAAGACGCTTGCATATTCCTCTATCCACCGCTGTACTTCCCATTCTCGGCAGGTTGGATCCTCCCAAATCGTTCTTCGTCCTCCCTCTATTTTTTCTGTTGCTTTCATAATCCTGACTTTGTTTTCCATCTCCCTTGTTTCTATTATTACTCCATCTCCTGTCTGCTTCCATCATAGGATCTGTGGTTTAATTCCAGTCCTTTCCCACACCGTCCTTTCGACGTCCCAGACCATGCCTCGTTCCGTTCTTCGTACTTCTTGCACTATGATGTTCTTTCTGCTTTTCCTCTCCCTCCATTCTTCCTGCCATTCTCTGTAGCTCAAACGTTTTGGCCTATTTTTAACTAGTTGTCTTATCTTCACGCTTATCCCTCGGGCCGTAGTTTTCCCCGTTCTTCTCACTTCCACCCACTCTTCTTCACTGACATGCTCCTCCTTGCGAAGCTCTTGTTGCTCTCTCACCTCTATGTCTTTTCGTTGTTCGTTTTCTACCTTATTTTGATTCTCGTCCCACCTCGACTTGCTCCTGCTTGTTTGTTGCTCTCTCCACTGTTCATCGGCTTGCGTCCTTCTCTGCTCGGGGTTCTCCAATCTTCTGTGCATCTCCTCGTTTTCCCGTTGCAGACTCTCAATTATTGCTTCTTGCTGCCTGAACCTTCCCATCCATATCTCATGTTCTCCTATTAGAACTTCCTCCATTTTCTCTCTCGGAATCATCTCCCGATCCGTTTCCTTACCCTCTGCTGCGTCTTGCATCAGCCCTTGTCCCCCCCCTCATTCTTCTCCATACCTCTTCGAGCGTTCTCTCCACCACTGTTTTTATTTTTATTTCCCAATCTTCCTCCCGTATCCCTGTCCACCTATTCTTCATTTTTTCTATTTTTTCCATGAGCTCTTTCTCCCAAATATGTCTTTCTTTTCGCCCCGTGCTGTCTCCTCGTGGGCTCTCCCGCTCTTCTCCTCCGAGCCGTCCTTCCGCGCCCAGACCTCCTTTGCTCCCTTTCGTTCTTTTTCCTGCCCCCCAGTAGTCCATCAACGACCTCGCAATGTGGATTTTCCTTTTCTTTAAACCCAGTGCCCCCCTTGGCCTTCCTCTTCTCCTCTTGCCTGTTTCCAGAACCTCGTCTGTTGTGTCTCTTTCTTCCCCCGTCTCCTCTCGCGGTGTTCCAGCATCTGTCGCCGTCCGCCATGTGCACTTCGTCGGAGTTGCGCATACTCCGTCGGTCAGGTCGTTCTCGCTTCTGCCTACCCCGATCTCGTCTTCTTGGTCGGTATTGTAGACCTCCTCTCCTGCTTGCTCCGTCGCCATCTCGCTCGCTCTTTCTCTCTGTTTCACCGTCCTCACTTCCTAACCTCTTCTCTTGTCGTCCGCCTATTTCTATATTCTCTACTCTAATTTCACCGTCTCCTTTCTCACCAACACTTCCACTTTCTCCTCTCCCTCTCTGAATGCCTTTCTCCGGTTTTCACGGTTTTTCGTTCTCTTTATAACTCGAATTTTTGCACCACACTCGCTCGCTAAAATACTGCGCGTCTGTGTACTGTGTGGTGTTCGACCCGGATCGAGTATAATGTAATACTTTTAGACATATCGAAAGAAACTAGGAAATAGGAACGTTATTTAAAAATTCATTCGAATACATTTTAAAAAATCAACCGTTTAGTTTTACACGAAAAATTATGTCTTTATTTTTCTAGTAATCGAAATTTTTCTACTTGGAAGAAAAGGCTTTCTAAAAAAATTATCCATAAAAAAAAATTGACTACATTTTCATTGAAAATCGATCTTCTTTGTATCTTCAATTGGAATAATTCTTTCCGATTTTTATTGTGTAATAAAGTCATAATAGAATTAAACCTCTAGTTACGTTTATGCATATAATACATCCTTTAAAAATCTGAGCAAAAATTAAAAATGTTCAGTTTGTGTAATAAATCTGTACCTTCCGATTTGCAAGCAAATATCAGAGCATTTCCAAATATCGGAACCGTAGGCGGTCCTGGCACCCAGATAGACAGATGTACCTCATATTGGCATCATATGTACATCATCACTGCAGCATAGAAAGTCTCACAGCTGTGTATCCCTTATGAGTGCTCCCGTTGAAGTCATATTTGCATCACATGATGATTCACAATAATACATCCAAATGAAGCAAAGTTGTTCTCACGCGAATATGCATGCAGTGAATTCATCAGACTAGCAAATTTGGCTCACGAATATCTAACAATAAGTGAGTGCATATGGGGCTCATATGGGTGTCACGGCGTGAAGAAACTGTAGTGCTCATACGGAGCTCATATTAGCGGCATGGCGTGACGGAACTATGCTGTGGTCATACGGAGCTCATATTAGCGGCATGGCGTGACGTAAATATGCTGTACTCATACGGAGCTCATATTAGCGGCATGGCGTGACGTAAATATGCTGTACTCATACGGAGGTCATAATAGCGGCATGGCGTGACGTAACTATGCTGTGCTCATATGGAGCTCATTTGAGTGTCATAGCGTGAAAAATAAAAAAAATCCAAAAATATTGATAAAAAAAATCTGGTAGGATTTTTATTATCCCCATACCCTTTATTGATGTTCCTGCCTATATGATAAATGGATTAAAAACGTATTCTGCCTAGTTAAATTTTGTACCTACCTACGGTTTGAACCACGTCTTCTAAATCGAGAGCCGAGCGCGCTACCTACCTAGCCATTCTAACACTTGTACAAATTTTCTTTGTGTCTGCGTATTTGTATCATTCTGGATTTGGATGAATATCGCCATCATATTGCGCTTATGGGATGTGTCACTGATGAATATACATATCGCCATCTTATTGCGCTCGTCGAATGTATCAATTACAAGGAGACGGCAGAGCCCGGATTTCGCGAATCGGGTTCTCCTTTCGCCTGGTGAAAGTTGAAGACCTCCGAATTAACGTCGGTTTTTATTTTTGTTCCAATAGGCCTTAGTTGCTGAGATATCGCGATTTGAAAATTTGGGAGTTTCGGCTCGCGCGTAGAGTACGTTCAGCGTTGACACTTGAGACAAGAGCCACCATAGCTAATATAGTAAGACGGCGGACTGGTACTCTGAAAGTTCACGCTTCGCGTCCCCATGCTTTTTTTTGAATTTTATTATTTTTTTTTATAATCTCTCATAAGACTTTGCATGTGCAGGTAAAGAAGTCAATTCGAAAATATGTATTACTAGTTTAATTCATCTATTATATTAAAATAACTAATCCAATAATGAAGTCACAATTACATAGCAAAATAATATTGTATAACAAATAATTAATCTAATAATCAAGTCACAATTACAAAGCAAAATAATATTGTATAACAAATAATTAATCTATTAATCACGTCACAATGAGAAAGCAAAATAATGTGGTATAAAAAATAAATAATTAATCTAATTCACACTTGCAAATTTCGCGGCAGGTAATTATTCTGATTCTTCTTCTATCAGATCAGTATGGTGACAAATTGGAGGGTGGAAACCATCGTAAAAGCAAGGGTAGCACAAAGGCTTACGACACCACGAACATAAAATGAACGTAATACCACCGCAACCATATTTAACCTTATAAATTCTATCAGGAAAGCATATTTGAAGATATAGATTTTCAAATATGCTTTCCTGTGAAAGCATATTTGAATTATTTATTTTTTATACCATATTATTTTGCTTTGTAATTATGACTTCATTATTGGATTAATTATTTTAATATAATAGACAAATAAAACTAGTAAAACATATTTTCGAATTTTCTTATTTACCTGCACATGTAAAGTCTTATGAGAGATTATAAAATTAAAAAAAAATTGAATAAAAAAAAAGCATAGGGACGCGAACCGTGAACTTTCAGAGTGCCGGCCTAACGTCTTCCCGTATTAGCTACAGCCGCTCTTGTCTCAAGTGTCAACGCTCAACGTACTCTAGGCACGAGACGAAACTCCCAAATTTTCAAATCGCGATATCTCAGTAACTAAGGCTTATTGGAACAAAAATCAAAAGCGACGTTAATTCGGAGGTCTTCAACTTTCACCACGCGAAAGGCGAACCCGATTTGCGACATCCAGGCTCTGCCTTCTCCTTGTTAGAAATATGCATATCACCGTCATAGGATGTATCACAGAAACACGCATATCGCCGTCATATTGCGCTCATGGGATGTATCACTGAGAAATATGCATATCGCCGTCATATTGCGCTCACCGAATGTATCACTGAAAACATGCATATTGCCGTCATGGAATGTAATACTGAGAAACATGCATATCGCCATCATATTGTGCTCCTGGGATGTATCACTGACAAAATATACATATCGCCGTCATATTGCGCTCAATAAATGTATCACTTAGAAACATGCATATCACCGTCATAGGATGTATCACTGAGAAACATGCATATCGCCGTCATGTTGCGCCCATCGAATGTATCACTGACAAACATGCATATCGCCGTCATATTACTTGCATGGCATGTCTACTACCAGTGCTAACCCAGTGAATTCATCAACACAGTCATTGGATGACTTCCATATGACGTAAAATTTGCAGATATTAATTGTGGACACTTGAGCACAGCGATATGAGTTCATCGTGCTTCAAACGTACGATGCATTTGTAAACGACATATTGAGATCAAAATGCTTTGTACATTCACTATACTAAATGAGTTCACGGCTTTGCATCATGACATGTAGTCAATATGCTGTAAAATTTGCTTCATCAATTGTATGCATGGCGTGATGATCACGACTGTCTATCTGGGCAGTGTCGAGGCAAATTTAATCAGTCGTGCTCTACGCCACCACCAACTCGAAATGACGTTTTTCCAACCGCCCAGATAGACAGTCGTGATCATCACGCCATGCATACAATTGATGAAGCAAATTTTACAGCATATTGACTACATGTCATGATGCAAAGCCGTGAACTCATTTAGTATAGTGAATGTACAAAGCATTTTGATCTCAATATGTCGTTTACAAATGCATCGTACGTTTGAAGCACGATGAACTCATATCGCTGTGCTCAAGTGTCCACAATTAATATCTGCAAATTTTACGTCATATGGAAGTCATCCAATGACTGTGTTGATGAATTCACTGGGTTAGCACTGGTAGTAGACATGCCATGCAAGTAATATGACGGCGATATGCATGTTTGTCAGTGATACATTCGATGGGCGCAACATGACGGCGATATGCATGTTTCTCAGTGATACATCCTATGACGGTGATATGCATGTTTCTAAGTGATACATTTATTGAGCGCAATATGACGGCGATATGTATATTTTGTCAGTGATACATCCCAGGAGCACAATATGATGGCGATATGCATGTTTCTCAGTATTACATTCCATGACGGCAATATGCATGTTTTCAGTGATACATTCGGTGAGCGCAATATGACGGCGATATGCATATTTCTCAGTGATACATCCCATGAGCGCAATATGACGGCGATATGCGTGTTTCTGTGATACATCCTATGACGGTGATATGCATATTTCTAACAAGGAGAAGGCAGAGCCTGGATGTCGCAAATCGGGTTCGCCTTTCGCGTGGTGAAAGTTGAAGACCTCCGAATTAACGTCGCTTTTGATTTTTGTTCCAATAAGCCTTAGTTACTGAGATATCGCGATTTGAAAATTTGGGAGTTTCGTCTCGTGCCTAGAGTACGTTGAGCGTTGACACTTGAGACAAGAGCGGCTGTAGCTAATACGGGAAGACGTTAGGCCGGCACTCTGAAAGTTCACGGTTCGCGTCCCTATGCTTTTTTTTTATTCAATTTTTTTTTAATTTTATAATCTCTCATAAGACTTTACATGTGCAGGTAAATAAGAAAATTCGAAAATATGTTTTACTAGTTTTATTTGTCTATTATATTAAAATAATTAATCCAATAATGAAGTCATAATTACAAAGCAAAATAATATGGTATAAAAAATAAATAATTCAAATATGCTTTCACAGGAAAGCATATTTGAAAATCTATATCTTCAAATATGCTTTCCTGATAGAATTTATAAGGTTAAATATGGTTGCGGTGGTATTACGTTCATTTTATGTTCGTGGTGTCGTAAGCCTTTGTGCTACCCTTGCTTTTACGATGGTTTCCACCCTCCAATTTGTCACCATACTGATCTGATAGAAGAAGAATCAGAATAATTACCTGCCGCGAAATTTGCAAGTGTGAATTAGATTAATTATTTATTTTTTATACCACATTATTTTGCTTTCTCATTGTGACGTGATTAATAGATTAATTATTTGTTATACAATATTATTTTGCTTTGTAATTGTGACTTGATTATTAGATTAATTATTTGTTATACAATATTATTTTGCTATGTAATTGTGACTTCATTATTGGATTAGTTATTTTAATATAATAGATGAATTAAACTAGTAATACATATTTTCGAATTGACTTCTTTACCTGCACATGCAAAGTCTTATGAGAGATTATAAAAAAAAATAATAAAATTCAAAAAAAAGCATGGGGACGCGAAGCGTGAACTTTCAGAGTACCAGTCCGCCGTCTTACTATATTAGCTATGGTGGCTCTTGTCTCAAGTGTCAACGCTGAACGTACTCTACGCGCGAGCCGAAACTCCCAAATTTTCAAATCGCGATATCTCAGCAACTAAGGCCTATTGGAACAAAAATAAAAACCGACGTTAATTCGGAGGTCTTCAACTTTCACCAGGCGAAAGGAGAACCCGATTCGCGAAATCCGGGCTCTGCCGTCTCCTTGTAATTGATACATTCGACGAGCGCAATAAGATGGCGATATGTATATTCATCAGTGACACATCCCATAAGCGCAATATGATGGCGATATTCATCCAAATCCAGAATGATACAAATACGCAGACACAAAGAAAATTTGTACAAGTGTTAGAATGGCTAGGTAGGTAGCGCGCTCGGCTCTCGATTTAGAAGACGTGGTTCAAACCGTAGGTAGGTACAAAATTTAACTAGGCAGAATACGTTTTTAATCCATTTATCATATAGGCAGGAACATCAATAAAGGGTATGGGGATAATAAAAATCCTACCAGATTTTTTTTATCAATATTTTTGGATTTTTTTTATTTTTCACGCTATGACACTCAAATGAGCTCCATATGAGCACAGCATAGTTACGTCACGCCATGCCGCTATTATGACCTCCGTATGAGTACAGCATATTTACGTCACGCCATGCCGCTAATATGAGCTCCGTATGAGTACAGCATATTTACGTCACGCCATGCCGCTAATATGAGCTCCGTATGACCACAGCATAGTTCCGTCACGCCATGCCGCTAATATGAGCTCCGTATGAGCACTACAGTTTCTTCACGCCGTGACACCCATATGAGCCCCATATGCACTCACTTATTGTTAGATATTCGTGAGCCAAATTTGCTAGTCTGATGAATTCACTGCATGCATATTCGCGTGAGAACAACTTTGCTTCATTTGGATGTATTATTGTGAATCATCATGTGATGCAAATATGACTTCAACGGGAGCACTCATAAGGGATACACAGCTGTGAGACTTTCTATGCTGCAGTGATGATGTACATATGATGCCAATATGAGGTACATCTGTCTATCTGGGCGTAATGTCCAACCAAAACTATCAATAGTAACGTCAAGTACCCTATCAAAAAAAATGTTCGTTCAGTATAGTTTAAATACTGTGGACAAATACGATCGTTTAAGTCCACCATTTAGTCACTCGCCAAAAGATTGCTAGTCTCGTAAGTTCTTCGAAATACCTAAATCTCATGGTAGACAGAATAGAATGTTTTTGATTTCCGATTAAGCTGCTGAACAATCTTTTGTTTATAACCACTTAAGGGGTCTTCTCACTTTAGACGCTAAAAAGGCTATTTTCATGAATTTTTTGATAGCTTTATTTCATAGATATTGACATGAAAGTTGTTACACTTAATAAATACACTCTCGAATTATATTTAAAAAAAATTATTTATTCAAGTCACTATTTACAAACGTAAATGGTAGTTAAAAAATGTTCTAAAAAATGGTAGGTCTGCGCTATTGATGAAATCTCGGAAATGAATCATCCGAAACAAAAAAATCAAAGGTCATAGATTCAGTA
This sequence comes from Ophion slaviceki, assembly GCA_944452715.1. Taxonomy (NCBI): domain Eukaryota; kingdom Metazoa; phylum Arthropoda; class Insecta; order Hymenoptera; family Ichneumonidae; genus Ophion; species Ophion slaviceki. The sequence continues at coordinate 29,255,912 of OX101789.1, forward strand.
TGTTAGTGGCTATAGCGCATATCGTACGTTTTTTTACATGAGCAAAAATAACAAAATGGCGCACATTTTTCGAAAAAACAAAAAAAAACGTGTCTTTTCACCGTTTTTGGCAAAAAAAGTAAATATCACAATTTTAAAAAATCCTTGGTATTCGCTATAGCTATAGTTGTAAAGAATATGCGGTTGAAATTTCATAAGGATCGGTTCGGCAGTTTCGAAGATTCGGAGATCGGTTCGGTAGTCTCGAAGACAAGCCGTCGAAAAATGTTGTTTCGAAAAAAAATGCGTTTAAAGTTTGTTTCGGTTGCATAAATATATTTAAAAAATTTTTAATGTAAGTAAGCAAGTTTAATCTAAGCAACTGCAAGTTTGTTTCGGTTACATAAATATATTTAAAAAAAATTTTAATGCATTTCGAAAGTGTATTTATTAAATGTAAAAACTTTTATATCGCTATGTATAGTATAAACCTATCAAAAAAACTTCATGGAAATAGCCTTTTTTCAGCGACTAAAGTGCTACGACCCCTTAATTTTTTTAATCAATTGGTCAGCCAGCAACTTGCGGGAATTCACCCCGAAATGTTGCAAGTTTTGCGACCCAAAGTGAGGAGTTTCCGACAAAATAAGCAAATTGCCACACCATGATCACTTTGATTTATAACAAATAGAGCATCGAAGTCTATATCCCAATAACGGCAAACGAAAGATCGTTTTCATAAAGAATAAAAATTGTAATTTTTATTTCCGATACTTAGCCACGAGAAAAGGATTTTATCGTGGCTGAAGTCGTGGTATCGTGGTCCTTATAAATTGGACGACGCGAAGTAACGAGATGTGCGCAACATAAAACGTCATCGACTGTTTTTTGCCTCATTCTTTTCTCCGCCGGGTGGCTCGAAAATAATTCTTGTAAAACTTGTTTGTAATTCAGCTCGCATATATTATCTTTGCAGAGCTCGACATCGCAAAAAATGCAGAAAGCGTCAAGTTTTTTCGAAAATATCGTGGAAACTTTTGCACGTTGTGTTTATCACAAAAAGTCCCGCCATATCCATTTTTCTACGATGAGAAGTGCCAGGTAGCGATACATTTCGAAATTTACAGATTTGTATAGGACGAGTTAGTGGACCCAGCGCGATAAATTACGTACATTAGCGACTGACCATTTGTAGAAGTGCGTGAAGTGAATGTACCAAAGACATTGAAGGTAATCCTTTAAGGGGGAGATACCTTTAGGCGTAAAAATATTTGCTGATTTATATGATTTTTTTAAAGGGAGGAGGCCACCGTAATATGTTCGAAAAATATTTTTTTTGGAAACACTAAAAAAGTCGTTTGAACCTTCAAAAGTATGATGCATATTCGTTTATAGCTGAAAAAACAGTTTCAAAGTCGTTTTCGAGCTATTTTTGAGGCGAGTCTCCGAGCGCTGAAGGCGTACCCAAAACTTCAAACACGTTTTTCTCAAAACCATGTTTTGAAATCGGCACGCAGCAGAACTCGAACAATTTGCGTCCAACCGTATTAAAATTTTAACTGTAGCTTTTCAGACTGCTTTAAGGTCTTGTACACGCGAAAAATTTGAAAATTTTTCATTTTTTAATTATTTTTTATTCCATTAGTCTGAACGGTTAGGAATATTTTAAGCTTTACAGAATTTAAAAATTCGAAAATGCTATTAAATAAGGTAAGATTTCATTTATAATAGATACCGCGCGGCGCGCCCGACCGCCAACTTCAAAGCCGTTTTTCCACGATTCACTTTTTTGAGCCTTGTGAATGTTCTAACTTTTGAACGAAGGTTTAGATCACTTTGAAATTTTTACAACATATTCTTAGTATCATTACCGATCGTGTGATCCACAGAAACAAACATTTCTATGACACAAAAAAATATAAAAAATAAAATACCGACAGAAAATTGAGTACAAAAATTTTAAGTTTCGAATTTTTATTATATTTTTTAAAAATAATATTGTCGATTCACACTGAAGATACATCCATTATGCAATTATAAATATGTTTGTTTTTTCAGACACCCACATCGATGCCGAGAACTCTCACCATCAACGCGCGCGCGCAAAAAAAAATACATTGCTTTATTACGTTATATCTCCGCCATTTGTTAATATCTCTGATTTTTTTACATATACTTAACCATGTGCATAAATGATCTGTAAAAAAATGTTGTCAATATATGCGTCATTTTTTTTAACCGCGTCCAGAAAAGTACGTTTGAAAATCGGCGAAATCGCGTATATAAGGCCTTAACAGTCAAGTACGAGCGCTTTTTTCTATTAATTGAAAATTATCAAAAATATATCACTCTTTATACAAAAATCATGCTCGAAAAAACGAACTTTGTTCAAACTCGTCTCTTTTTTTCTTTTTAAATTATTTTGTTATTTCCCCCCGTACTTGACGGTTAAAATTAATATAATTAACGAAAATATTTCACTCTCAGTTCCAGGATTACATTTACGCCAATTCTACTGCGTACCGTGGAGAGGGCTGACTGAAAACCAGCAGTGCTATAGCGACTCGTGCGCCGCCATTTTATATTCTTTTGACAAATAATTTTTTTTACATACTTCAATATATACCCCATGAAGCCTAACATTTCTTTTGGTGGTCTATTTAATTCATTCCTTAAAAAAAAACTCCAAAGCAAACGATCGAAGATGGGCAGTTACAGTGGTGTCCTCCCTTAAGGGAAGGTAATTTCCTTCAATATTTTTGAGACTTAAGATATGTTTTATTACGACTTCTCGCTGTTTTTAGAATTTTTAGAATTCTATCATTTTTCCTCGGTAATTATTGTCAAACGATTTTTTGGCTAACCGAAATGTCTTTGAATCGGAGCTCAAGGGGGAGACACCTTTAGCCGAGGAAAACATTTGCTGAAATTCATGATTTGTTTTAAGGAAAAATTTCTCCACTTCCGGCAGTTACGTGGCTTTTTAAATTTTTTATTAATCTTTAAAAATGGCGAAGGTATGGCACGGTTTTCTGAACGGAATTTTTAAAACTGGCGTGACGTATAGCTAAAAAACTGGTCGACCAATTCCGTTGACATTTGCTATAAATCTTTCTAATCTTATTGTCTAAAACATGATACTAAATGTTTTTGAAAATTAAAAAAGTGTTTTTTTTTTAATTACAAAATGTAGCCATTTTTTCGGAAAATTCAATCTTTTTGTTTCAAAGCGTACCATTTCATCGATTTCCAACATTTCGCACTTTTTCTTGGTTCATATTTTGCGTATGAGTGTTAATGAGAGAAAAATCATTGTTGATTTTTTTTTCAAATTAATCCCGTTGACGCTAGGTGTCACGCCGTATGACAACATCCGTCGCAACCCGTTTAGAAGATGTGCTATACCTCCGACATTTTTGAAGATTAATTTTTTTTAAATACCATGAAACAGCCAAAAGTAGTAATAAAATATACCCTGAGTCTCAAAAATGGTAAAGAAATCTTACCCTTCGAAAAAAATCATGGAAATCAGCAGTTTTCTCTCGCCCGAATTTCCCGCCCTCAACGCCTTTGAAAAATTTTGCATTGAAAACTCGTGGTTTGTGCTTTAGGAACGAAACGAAAAATAAAAAAAAATCGTTAAGTTTTAATTGTCAAACTAATAACTAAATTTTTTCAATGACAACCGATGAGTGTTCCAAATTCGGAAAATTTAATATAATATAATATAATAACAATATGTATAGTATATACACACATACGAAAGCACAATCTCCCTTTCGTCAAAGTGACCAACTTTAATCGCCGTACACTTGTTTATTCGCAACGAAGATATATCTATACCGGAAGCTTATGACGTTAACGTTTTTCACCTAGTTTTCTCCCTTATTAAACGCACCATTCACCGCATCGTTTTTCTCGTCTCCTTCGTCTCGTCGTCGACACTTAAATCTCAATTGAAATCGTTTCTCCTCATCGTCATATATGCATCTACGGTGGCTTGCAACTGCAGGTAGAACAAAGCCAGCCGTAGCAAAATTGTTACTCATAGATGTTTTCATACAAGAATATTTTTGCTATTAACAAAACCTACGCATTGTTACGTTTTTTTCGAACAGTATCAGTTCATGCTAATCTGTTTTAACGGGTTATCCTTCTAGGACAACCCGAAAATCAGGGTTATTTAAAAAAATTAACTTCGTAGGAATAAGTTAGACGATGGAAAAATCGTTTCGACGTTTATTTGTATGCGCACTAGGAAAGATGTGTACCAAACTTCGTTAAAAAATATTAATAATTGAAGATGTTCTAAGCAACCTCGTGAAGGACCTTCGAACGTCAGGTGCTCAACGCTGTACTTGATTCTGGCCATCCGATTTATCGCAAACAAAAAATACGAGTTTTTTTATTCTCAAAATAGATCATTTGGGCTGAGTTGTTTTTGTCATCGAGTTTCAACCATGAAAAAAAAATCTTGAAATTTTTTTCGATTTTTCGAGGAAAGGTGACATCATTATTGTTGATAACTAATGAAGCAAAAATATTAAGAAGAAAAACGTCGGTCAAGACTAAACTACTATTACACTGCATATGTGTACCAAATTTCAAGTCAATTCATCCTTTAGATGTCGAGAAAACGTGTATACCGTTTTGAAAAACATAGTTTCGAGAAAAACACGTTTAAAGTTTTACTAGCAGTTCTGTGGTTGTACCCATAAGTTTACCTTTAAACTGCGATTCCTCCACCATATGTTGGACCTTCCTGTTCAATTTGAGTTACCTCAAGCGACGAACGATTCTTTGATATTTCCACAGTAGCCCCTTACGCAGTAACCCCCCAATAAAGTACGAGCTTGCATTTGTGACTTTTTGTCGATGAAAGATAGAATTAGCAACTTGAACATCGCTTCGTCATCGTTTTTTTTGGCTCACAAGATTTGGGTGGACAAACAGGTTTTCTCAAAATTGGCTTCTTTTTTCGATTTTCACTCAATTCATTTGGAATGCCATACGCTATTGGCGTGCAGACATTTATCCAGTATCCCAAAAACTTAAACTGTTTACGTGTAGCAAAAAATACGTACACCCACACACACACACATATACGGGGTCTTCTCGCTTTGGACGCCAAAAAAGGCTATTGTCATGATTTTTTAAAATAGGTTTATATTATAGATATTGATATAAACGTTGTTACACTTAATAAATACACTTTCGAAATACATTTTTTTATGCATTTATTTAAGTCACTATTTGTAGACGAAAATGATTGTTAAAAAATGTCCTAAAAGAATTGTAGGTCTGCGTTCTTGATGAAATCTCGGAGATGGATCATCCGAAACAAAAAAATCAAACGGTTTTAGATTCTGCATGTTAATGGCTATAGCGCATACCATACGATTTTTTATATTTGCAAAAATAACACAATGGCCGACATTTTTCAAAAAAACAAAAAAAAACGTTTTTTCACCGTTTTTGGCAAAAAAAATAGTAAATATCAATATTTTAAAAAATCCTTCATATGCGCTATAGCTATAGTTGGGAAGAATATGTGGTTAAAATTTCATAAGGACCGGTTCAGTAGTTTCGAAGATTTTATCAACAAGCCGTCAAAAAACGTTGTTTCGAGAAAAACGCGTTTAGAATTTATTTGGGTTACATAAATACATTAAAAAGTGTTTGTATGTATTTCGAAAGTTTAGCAACTTTCATATCAACATCTATAATATAAACCTATGAAAATTAATGAAAATAGCCTTTTTTAGCGTGTAAACCACCATGGAAATTTATGTATGTAAAATATATGCAGAAAATATATGCTACACTCACATATATATATATATATATATATATATATATCGGTCGCATGTATAGTGACGAAAAATAGAATAATACGGATATATTCAGTATATATGCACCAAATATATGACGCATATATGACCCATATATTTTCGATATATTTTTCTGACCAAAAAAATATATGCTACGTATAAACACTATACATGATGCATATATGAGGCATATACGACGCATATATTTTCGATATATTTTCAATCTATTTTTTTGTCAGAAAAATCTATTCAAAATGTATGCGTCATATATGACGCATACATTTTTGATACATATTCCTGACAAGAAATATATGCTGTGTATAAACACTATTACAGTTAAACTTAATAAAACTTAAAACTTAAACTTAAAAAACTTAACTTACAGTTAAAGTACACTATTCCATATAAACACTATATACAGATATGCTACGCATATCTGTATATATGTGGCATATATGTACCATTTATGCAGTATATATGTAGTATGTGGCAGTGTGTATGCAACATATATGCTAAATATATGTGGTATATATTCAGGGTAAATGCTACATATATCATTGATATATGATACATTGATATACAGTAATACCACGCATATACATCTCATGTATAAAAACGTTACGAAAATTAGAATTTGGCACATATATGCAACATATATTTTCAATATATGGCATACATTTCACATATATTACAATTATTCATAAAATAAATTTGCAGTATATTTTTGCGTATATAAATTTCCATGGGGGAAGTGAGAAGGCCCCTTAAAGAGTCTTTGTTTTTTAATGAAACAAAGCTTCCTTTGCGAGTTAGGTATAGTGGCTAGAGCTTGTTCTATTACCGGTATTATTTCCATATCAAGAAATTGTAATATCGGAATACCGGGATTTCGATATTTTCCGACATTTATGTGAAACCTTGATTAAAAACGTTATAAGGTTGAAAGTGAAGGTGGAAGTTGTAAAAATCATAGTGTATAGCTGAGTGAAACTACAGTATTTATTAAAATTCACAGTCTTTAATTGAGATCTTCATTTATTATAAATTTCTAAACATACTGTGCTATGTTCTTCAATATATCCCACCCAACATAAAATAAATAAACAAAAAACGAAACTTTTATGCAAATCAAATAAGTAATAAATAAGCGAAATCAAAATCATAAAATTTTATGCAAGTCAGCGTAGTAGTAGCTACCAGATTGCAAACAAATGGCATATCTTGTGGCAGGTAGGTAACACCAAGGTCACTTAAATTAAGGGGAGGAACCTAAGTAAACGGCGAGAAAACAGGTAAACTTCGGAAATTTTTATCTCAAAAACTAATGTTTCAATTGGATCCGGGTTTTTTTTTGGAAAATATGTACATTGGGGTATGTATAGGAATTTTTAAAAATAAATCCTTGACTGGAAGCGATTCAAACGCGATTATGTCGAAACAGTTTTCAACGTCGGTGCCAGATGTATCTCGAAAACGGCTTGTCCGATTTTGTCCGATTTTGTCCAAATTTGGATACAATATTCTTCGATAGTTTTTCTCGTTCGCCACGTAGGGGTTTTTCATGTGATTGAACCATTGCTTTTTATGCAATGTGTATGCAATCCAAAATCGTCGGAAATTGCGAACGAAAAACGAATGTTAGATTAGAACGGTCGCAATTCCGTCAAAAATGAACATTTCAAAAGAATCCTACGTGGCGAACGAGAAAAACTATCGAAGAATATTGTATCCAAATTTGGACAAAATCGGACAAGCCGTTTTCGAGAGATATCTGGCACCGACTTTGAAAACTATGTTTCAAGATAATCGCGTTTGAATCGCTTCCAGTCAGCGAATTTATTTTAAAAAATTCCTAAACATACCTCAATGTACATATTTTACAATAAAAAAAAACCGGATCCAATCGAAACATTAGATTTTGAGATAAAAATTCCCAAAGTTGACCTGTTTTTCTCGCCGTTTACTCAGGTACCTCCCCTTAACGTTATTGAGATTGTTCAAACAATGACCGCAAATAACAGAGGGCATCTAAAGTTTCGTTTTTCAGAGATGACCTTATCTTATTGCAGGAGTAAGCCGCGGAAGAAAAAGCCCTTTCTGATTCCACACTCGTGGATAAATAATTTGACACTTCGGAAATATTCAACGCAGTTAATAATATTTCAAGGCTGTTGAACGTAATAAAAAAAACATGTAAAAGTAACTTGAATGGAAATAATAACAATTATAATATTTTGATTTGTTCAACTCTGTTATCCAAATATCATTATTATTCGCGTCCAATATCGGTTTTTCAATGTTGAATTTTTTGTCCGAAATTCCCGTTTTCGATGTCGTCGAAAACCGGTATGTTCAAACAGTGGCAGGTACAACAAAAAAATGACATTGCCTGTCACTTTGAAAACTGGTAGACGCACGACGATTTTGTTGGTAAGCTATCCAATCTATTGACAAATAGGATAACTATTTCCGCCATGTGGCGAACAATAAATGATCAGCCCTCTCCCCGTTGCTTTATGTTCGAGCAATATATGATAGTGGAAGTACAAGCCTAAATATAGAGTGACACTATGGCACCAATTTATCGAATGAATCCTGTAGGTGTGTGTTGACTATCTGCCTGGGGGACCGCGCGTCGCGAGATCGTTATGCTCTTCGTATAGTAACGGAAGGTCCACACCGGTTACGAATCGCAGCCTCGCTGGCTCTACGTTCGGAAGAATCTTTATCGGAAAAAATCGAGTCAACTTGTGCATTACTGCATTCGTGTGTCATCAGGCAGTTTTTTTCATTCACTTTTTTCTCTATCTCAAAAGAACGTGCGCACCCGCACATTTTTTACACCGTAATATAGTGCATCAAAGTTTGCAAACGAATCGTGGTGTTGATTAAGCCGTGCTGTTATTCTCGCACATCAATAAAAGCATCGAATCGTCGATCAATATTTTGTAGTGGATTTTTCGCTGTTGAGGATTAAGCTCCAGGTAATCATTGACGTAAGCAAACACTTTTCAAAAATATGCTAATCACAACTGCCCCCATTGTTGCATTGTTGCCTTAGGCCATAGTAAGGGGTGTAAAATCATGTGCGAATTAAACAATTTTTTTTCGTACGAAAAAGTAATTCACTCATAAAATTAATTACACATCTATTTAGTATGAATATCAAGCTGTTAGATATATATATATATATTTCTTTTTCGACGTACAAAATGGCCGACTACCAATATTTTCTTTTGTTATCTTTTTTTTAGGCGCTCCGCGGCGTGACATTTAGCATCCACAATTTTTTACCTAGAACAAAAAACAAAAATTCTCGTCGATCTACATTAGAATACCTAGAGAAGTACGTACGGAATTTAAAAAATATTGTTATATTCAAAAGTTGTAGGTATTTGAACTTAGGAAATGAATTTTCAGTGAAAGATTTCGTTATGACTGCTCATAAACTGCTCATAAAATGAAAAGTTTTCTATTAATCAGACATTTCGTACGTACTTCTCTACGAAATGCAGTTAGGAACATAACTTTTAAATTTGAAGTAAATCGAGTGAAAAGTGTTGAATTTATTTGTCACGCCAATTGGAAAAAGCTGTTTCGAGAAGTTTCGGCCATTTTGTGCATCGAAAAAAAATATATATATTTTCTAACAGCTTGATATTCATACTAAATAGATGTGTAATTAATTTTATGAGTAAATCACTTTTTCATTCGTCCTGAACAAAAAAATGTCAAAATATACTTCTGCCATCCACTTCCGTTGGCCATATTGGATTTTCACGAAACCAACGTTTTCCGCTCCACAGCTCACTCAATGCGGAGCCTAATGTCAAAATTTCGCTTTGATGAATTTCGCTGCTGACTCAGGCTGTGTAATGTCGTCAAGGTTGTTTTTTTTTATAGTTGTAACTTTAAAATACGAGAAAATGCCCGCCATCCTGCTCCGTGCAAACGTATGGACTCCAATCTTGTCTTCTGCATTCTCGTTTCCAATGTTCGGCTACAGAAACGTTGGTATAGCTTCCAAAACGCGACCGTTCGTCATGACCAAAAGGGAAAAATTATTCCGCTCTAGCGGACGCGGAATAGACGCGACGGATTTTTTTTTTCGTAAATCAAACCTCGATCTTGTGCAAAAAGTTCGAGAAGTAAGCGTAAATAATGGAAAAGTATCTGGTTTCGTGAGTCGTTCGCATGGACGGGCTACGAAATAGGACAAGGTTGCGAGCGATGGGAACAAACGTTCGTCAAAGAGTGATTCCCGGAAGTTGCTCGTTGCCCGTCATCCATCATCATCAAGACCCTTCATGCATAGATATGTGTATACTTGGTGGAGCGCGTATCGCAACGATGACCGTTGTCTGTTCGAAGCCCTTTCCTAAAATCAATTCTGCCACCTCAAGTTCGTAGGATTTGGGAGAGTGCGACGAGGCGTTATATCCCACCGACCATTCCTCAATTGACGATAATTCGCAAAAAAGGCAGCCATTGAACCGTCATCGATCTAAAGTCCGATTGGGTGGATGAGCGAAAGAAATTTCTCGTTCCTAGAGGGGACCGTTCCTCGTACATTTCGTAGCGTGTTCGTTCACCACCACTCATAAATCAATCAGATATCATTTCGCCGGTCGCACTACACATCCGGTAGTCGCGATGAGGATGTAACAGCACCAATTGAATTTATTGAATTTCTGGCGAAAGCTCCATGGGGGTGCTTTTTCTTTGACAGAATTGCCAGGCCAACGAGTCCCGTCGTTGAAAAAAGGCGTACTCGATAAACGGGGAGTGGAAAGATGAGGTGAATCGGTGATAATCGAGATTCGCGTACGAGAACGCGCGTGAAGCCAAGACGCGAGAGGGTTGACGGAGACTCCGGGAGAATTGACAATGCCTTCGTGCGAGGCAACTGGACGGGTCAGGGTGGACAGGTCGACGAGTCCTCTGCCGCAGAGACCAATTAATCCGGTGCAAGAACTCAAGGCTCTGTTTTCAGAGCCACCTATAAATAGAGTCACGAACGGAGGTAACGAACAGCAGCACGACTTCCGGTTGGAGGCTGTACAGTGTCTTCAGGTCGAAGAGGTCACTGATAAACATGACGATATACCGGAACGCGGTAGTTGGAGTAGCAAGGTAAATCAATTCACGCTGCTTCGCCGGACAATATTTATTGTGCAATAATTACATCATGGTATACGTCATACTGAACTAAATACGAATATTCATTCTTGGAAGGATGTGGTTCATCAAGACACTGGGTTTTTCTCGATCTTTCACTTTTGTCAGAGTCGCAAGTGCACTAGTCGGTAAATCAATATTTATCATTTTTCTAACCTGTGGACTCGTATTTTGTTCCGTTCAAATCTGTGTCGCAATATTGGAGATTTTATAACAAAAGGTAGCGGAATGGCGCCGAAAACAAATTACTCACGGTTGGCCCGTTGCTAAAATTGGCATCCTTTGAGTCTGTCTATTCGTGCAGTTTGGAGAGATGGACACAATAGCGGGAAATAACGAACGTATACTCATTTACGTAACGTATACTTCATAATTCAGCATATTTTTGCGTCATAGGCATAGTTAGAAAAAAAATCAAAATTTAATTTAACTAGGCATAAGAGCAAACATGTTTCACGACATAGCAAAAAATTGTGTTCTTTTGCGTTCGATCGGAAGATTCTCATTTAAGGAGGCTGCTTAGGGTCGTTGCGGGGCGGGCGGCAAGAGGGGGACGCATGGGCTTAAGGGGTTAGGCCACAGTAACGGGTATAAAATCATGTGCGAATTTAACAATATTCTTTCGTGTGAGAAAGTGATCCACTCATAAAATTAATTGCACATCTATTTAGTATGAATATCAAGCTCTTAGAATTTTTTTTTTTCGATGTACAAAATGGCCGACTACTAATATTTTCTTGTTATCTTTTTGTTAGGCGCTCCGCGGCGTGACATTTAGCATCCAGAATTTTTTAGCTAGAACAAAAAAAATGCTCGTCAATCTACATTAGAATACCTAGAGAAGTACGTGAGGAATTTAAAAAATATTATTTTATTCAAAAGTTGTAGGTATTTGAACTTCAGAAATGAATTTAGAGTGAAAAATTTCGTTATAACTGCTCATAAACTGCTCATTAAATGAAAAGTTTCCGATTAATCAGAAATTCCGTACGTACTTCTCTGCAAAATGCAATTAGGAACATAACTTTTAAATTTCAAGTAAATCGAGTGAAAATTGTTAAAGTTATTTGCCACGCCAATTGGAAAAAAGCTATTTCGAGAAGTTTCGAGTAGTCGGTACATCGAACAAAAAAGCTTTTCTAACAGCTTAATATTCATACTAAATAGATGTGCAATTGATTTTATGAGTGAATCACTTTTTCATGCGAAAAAAATTGTCAAATTTGCACACGATTTTATACCCGTTACTGTGGCCTAATCCCTCAAACACGGGCGCTTGTAACGGCTGCCAACCCCGAATAATCAAATTTTCGGTTACTTAACATAAATAAATTCCAGTTAATAAATATGTGGAATGCATATAATTGGCTGTTTAGAAATGTTATTAATCTTTTTTGTTTACTTACATCACGAATAAGTTATTAACCAAGTCGAAATGTGGCAAACGCGCAATTTAGTTCTCAGTGACTGGTATCACTGAGCTCTGATACGAACGCCACATCGTGTGCGCGTGGCTGTCAAACATCCTTCGTGAATTCCGTTTTGTCGTTCGGCGAAAATGACAAGATGGAAGAGATAAATGCGAACCAAAAAACAGTACAATCGACGGTTGGAGCAAGTACAACCTGGAAAGCGGCGGAAAAAAGTAGTTGAGCCGGAAAATGAATGCGCAGTCGAGGGACGACGCGTAATTGATTTGAAGGTTATGTCGAAACACATGCACTGCAGCTTCTGTAACGAATGATTCAAAATATTTAAATACTCTTCATGGAACCGTGGTAAGATATTTATAGCAAGGAAGCAATAGTTTGTGCGTTTCAAATTTTGGCGCCTATTCAAAATGGCCGAATTGACAGCAGCGTTGCCACATACCGTAGAGCGCTTTATCGTTTTACGCGAATGTCTCGATAACGAGACAGGCAAAACACTGTACGCTTCGTTGAAATTATTCATAAAAATGTCAAGCATTTTTTCCGCCTATTTTCATTCAATTCTTACTATTTTTATTATGTTGCGACAGTCGTATTAGAGTTCTCATGAAACTTTTGCAATGACGCCCGTGTATAAGAGTCTAACTTCAATAATTAATTGCTCAACAATCACGCAGCCGAAGTACTAGCAATTTTACCCGGAATCGTAACACCTGTTCGCAAATATCCTCAATAAATTTCAGGAAATTCTTACTATTCCGCGATAGTTGGGTAACCTCCTTAACGTGAATTTTTGAACTCTTTTTAAATCTGCTACGTACTTTTGAAAATCTACGCCGATTTTTTCTTCTTCTATTATCGAGTTATAATCGAGTTACATACTTGATTTATAATCGAGTATATAACTCGATTATATTTATACTTGATTTATAATCGAGTATATAACTCGATTATATTTATACTCGAGTTATAATCGAGTTATATACTCACAAACTAGCAGCCAAATTATTCGTCAAGATTACAACATTTTCTGTCAATCGGACTGCACTTTTGTTTCTACGCTCGAATGTAATTGCTGCTAGAACTGTATATTTTTTGGACCAAGTTGAAATTTGGCGACAGGTCCGTCAAAATCCGTCGATTGAACTTTTTTTCAGCGTACAAGAGAAAAAAAATGAAAAAAGCAGAAAGCTTGTAATTTTGGGGCCTACCGATTGTTTTACATGGAAGCACATTAATGTTATTTCGAAGGTGGAGTTTATCCTATCGGTGGTTGGGCTGGCGATCGGACTGGGCAATTTGTGGCGTTTTCCGTATCTTTGCTACAAGAATGGCGGTGGGGCCTTTCTGGTGCCTTATTTCATAGCTCTGGCTTTGGCCGGCATACCCATGTTCCTCATGGAATTATCGTTGGGCCAAATGATGACGATTGGGGGCCTTGGCGTCTTCCAAATAGCTCCAATTTTCAAAGGTTCCAATAATGATCCTCATGCCCTTCCTTGTTTACTTCAATGCGTGTTATTAATACAAATTAATTTTGGTGTTTCAAAATGAATATGCAAAAACCGAAATATCGTGTTTATCGCAAAAGTAAATAAAACTCAATGACTTGAGGGAGGACACCGCTGTGACGGACCGAAAAACGTCGTTTTTCCGATTTTTTCTTGCCTACTAGATTATTTATTTGGGATTTGGGAAAAAGGTATGTTATTGAACATACATTGAAATTATTTCGTGAATATTATTATTAAAATATTTTTTCAGCTTTTTAGGGTCTATACCAGTGTGAACGCTGAAAATTTGGGAGATTTTCGGGAATATATTGGAAAAAAAAGTACTCAATTAAATGTTTCGGAAAATTAAGAATATATTTGGCTATATTTGACCTATATTACATAATTTTTTCATAAAAAAATATTGAGATCCAAGCGACTTATGCGCTGCCTTTGGAGGCGCGAAAGAAAAAAGTTTCTCCACTACTGACATGAGTCCGGCCGATTGAGTAGCTGAAACCGAAAAAGGAAAAAATGTCGTTTAACTGGAAGGTACTTCCTGTACAATGACATCGAATTTTCGCAAATTTCAAAATCTAACAAAATGGCGTAGTTGTGAAAAAAATCTGTTTTCTTGCCTATAAAATGGTAGTTTTTTTTCAATGCCAAATCGTCAATTTTCATCCAATCAAAAATATCCTACGTCATTGTAGTAAATATATTCAATAGTACTCAGTTCAAATTTCAAGCCAATCGGATAATTGCTCTTTGAGATACAATGTCAGCAAATTTGAAAAATCTCATTTCATATTCTTGAAAGTATAAAAACCTTGAAAGTATAAATCTTGAAATTATAAAAATCTCATCTCATATTCTTCAAAGTATATACTGTCGAAAAAGGCAAAAAAACGATTTTTTTAAAAGTGTCATACTGGTATAGCACCTTCAATTTTACTTAGTTTTAAAGTTAGTTTAGTAAAAATGTAAAAGTTTTATTATACGTAAATCTCACTCCCTAAATCGTCTGGAACATGATGATTTTTCGACATTCCAACTTGATTTTTTTTCACACATTCTTGAATACGTACCTATACTTCAAGAAAATGCAAAAAATCGATTTTTTAATTCGTCACAGTTAGTGTCTCGCCTTAAATATATTATCTGTACTATTGTCTTTCTGAATATGTATCGTGTAGTTCGTTTGAAGACGTAACAATTACTAAACTTACGCATCACTGTGAAACGCTTCAGTCATTTTTCCAAAAATATTATGCCGCAAAGATGTTCGATAAAATGTATTTACTTTTTGTACAGGCATTGGATATGCAACCTGCGTACTCTCCTGTTGGACTAACATTTACTACATCATCATTTTGGCTTGGGCGCTATTTTATTTCTTAGTTTCCCTTCGCGCTGGTAAATATTGCTCATCTATCATTGTAATCCATGCATTCGAATTAAGCCAGCTTTAAATAATTTCGAGGATGGGCTGAAAGATTTTCTTCGTAGCACATGTGATAAAAATCCTCCAAGTTTTACGATGTTGAAGCTTACATCGTTGGAACGCGATGAAATTGAAAAAGAAAATACTTCGTCATTTTTATCATTAAAAATCTTATGCAGCCAATTTGGGCATCAGATTTCTTATAAGGATCCTAAAAATAAATTGCGTGTTTTTCGCAGCCCAAATTTGCCGAAAATAGTTTGGGCTACTGAACTTGCGTTGCATTCCAACGATGCAAACAACAATGTCATCAAGTTTTGGGATATAAATTAGTGATGAACGATCATTCCAGAGTATTGCTCGATGTAGACAAATCTGCATAACATTGTTATTCTTGGGATTCGAACGTGAATAATTCGTGCACATAGTGCGAACTGGATTTTTGAAATATTTTTGCATTTTAATCATCCAAGCATCAAGATTGCGATATATATCAAATTTACAAGGACGTTTTTTATCGAGCCTGTGTACCGTCTGGGACGCACACTTCGAATTCGTACATCTCCCGATTAAGGGGTTTTCTCACTTTAGACGCTAAAAAGGCTATATTCATGAATTTTTTTGATAGGTTTACATTATAGATATTGATATACAAGTTGTTACACTTAATAAATACACTTTCGAAATACATGAAAAAAATGTTTTTATGTATTTATGTAACCCAAACAAACTTTAAACCAATTTTTCTCGAAACAACGTTTTTCGACGGCTTGTTGATAAAATCTTCGAAACTACTGAACCGATCCTTATGAAATTTTAACCACATATTCTTTACAACTATAGCTATAGTAAATATGAAGGGTTTTTTTACATTTTGATATTTACTATTTTTTGGCCAAAAACGGTGAAAAAAACGTTTTTTTTTGTTTGTTCGAAAAATGTTCGCCATTTTGTTATTTTTGCATATATCAAAAATCGTATGATATGCGCTATAGCTATTAACATACTGAATCTAAAACCGTTTGATTTTTTTGTTTCGGATTATCCATCTCCGAGATTTCATTAGGAGCGCAAACCTACCTTTTTTATGAAATTTTTTAACTACCATTTTCGTCTATAAATAGTGAGTTAAATAAATAAACAATTTTTGAAAAAATATTTTTCGAAAGTGTATTTATTGAGGGTAATAACTTTTATATCAATATCAATAATATAAACCTTTCGAAAAAATCATAAAAATGGGCATTTTTAGCGTCTAAAGTGAGAAGACCCCTTAAAATATGATATAAATACAAGTCCCTGTCACTTTTGCCAGATGTGCCATGGAGGACTTGCGGCAATGAATGGAACTCGATATACTGTATTACACCAACGGAGCGCTTGGCGGCTGAATGTTGGCCCGAGGGAGGTGACACTATATGTGCAACTTCATTTGGCAATCTGAGTCACGAGTTCCTCAAAGATCCTGTCAAGGAATTTTGGGAGTGAGAACATCTATTATACAACGTTAATTAATGAGCAAATTATTTTTTTTAATGTCCTCCGATCAATTGGATTGTTAAAGGGGTTAGGCTATTGTGACGAGCAGAAAATCAGGGTTATTTGAAAAAATTAATTTTGAAGGAATAAGTAAGATGATTGAAAAATGGTTCAGATGTTTATTTGTATAAATTTGGTACACACATTAACAAATGTGTGTACCAAATTTCATTAAAAAATATTCGTAATTAAAGAAGTTATAAACAATCTCGTAAAAGACCTTTGAACGTGAAGAGCTTAATGGTGTACTTGCTTTCGGCCAGCCGGGTGATCGGAAACAAAAAAAACGAGGTATTTCTCAAAATAGATTATATTGGCTAAGGCTTGACCGAGTTCTTTTTTGTTATCGTGTTTCAATAACCCAAACAAAATGTTTGAATTTTTGCTTCAATTTTTCAAGGAAAAATAAAATGACTATTCCTAATAACTAATGAAAACGAAGTTACGAAGAAAAACATTGGTCAAGACTAAACTACTATTACACTGAATAAGTGTACCAAATTTCAAGTCAATCCGTTTATCAGATGTTGAGAAATCGTGTACACCATTCTGGAAAACACAGTGTCGACAAAAACGCGTTTAAAGTTTTACAAACAGTTCTATCGTTGCATTTATAAGTTTATCTTCGATCTCCGATTTCTGCACCATATGTTGTACCTTCCTCTTCCATTTGAGTTGCCTGAAGCGACGAACGGCAGTGTTAAAACGGTCATAGTAGCCTAATGCCTTAAGGCGGAAGCCTGCATTAGAAGGTCCAAAAAAAGATTTTTTCGCAATTTTTTTTAGAAGGGAAAAAATTAAGGGATCCCGCTAAACATTGAGGTATCTTTTCATGCATATTTGAAATGTACAAAAAAAAATGTCAACATGAAACAATATATGACTGCAGACTTATCAACCTACTCGTAATTCTTGACTGAACCAAATAAACCGAGAAAATGTTCAATTGACGTATAATTTTCTTCTGGGCGAATTAAGAAAAAGCTGAAAAAATCGTGAAATTATAACTTTTCTCAGGTTTGAAGAAAAACTGTGTTTAAAAAAACACTTTAACGGGCTATAAAAATGATTTTGAAAAACTTTTTCAACGACTCTCTTAATTCACTTTGAAAATATTTTCATACTGAAGAAAATGAACTTTGGTTTGATTCAATAGGTCGTTTAGTTTGTTTCCTATCACGCCCGCCAATTTGGTAAAATTGTGAAAATGAAAACTGGAGAAAACGCGCTTCAAAGTTTTGAATAGGAGGAAATATCAACATCAAAAATCAATCGCTTCTCTGCTTTTGGCCTTGCATCTTCGAAAATATTTACAATTGCCCTCTGTAGCTTTGTAAATATATTCTTGGATAGTTTATCTGTCGATTTAAGCAATTAACGAAAAACGATTTTTCGGACCTTCCAATTCAGGCTCGCACCTTAAGAAATGGGCTAAATGTGGGTCGGAACACGCATTAAGATACACTCGAATATTAAATTGAAACTTGCAACTAGTTACTTTCAATAAGATAGTATATCTTCCCTAATTCAACGACCGAGTTTCTCAAATACTAATAATTACAAACATTTTGTGTACATTTTTTTTAATACCGAACTAATCAACTTTTTCCGTTTTTTGTCCGCAATTGATTATTCTACTGTAACCGAAATAATTTTACTTGAGAGTACTCGCTGAAGGACATTTTCGTGAATTATCGAAGATTGAGCAAGCTCCGTTTTCGTCAAGAGAAATACATTAATGAGTGAACAACGTGGAAGTTTCTAATTTATTATGCATTCTTTGACATTTTATACAAAAACGGACGGGACGGGGAAAGAAATTACGAGCAACGCTGGCAAGGGCGGATACAGAAATTTTTTCTGGGGAGGGTATGGAGGCCAGACTGTGTCCCAGAATGTGATTATTCTAGGATTCCTTGGGTTTCTTATATAGTCGATTGGGATCTCCGAATCCGCCCTTGTATGCTGGCTATGAAATCCTAAAATGCTAGTTCACTTATTTTCGGAAATAAGCCATTTTGGCGGGTAAAACGAAAAACTTTGGGAAAAATGCCAACGATTTGGGTGTCGAAAATTGATATGCCTGTTTTGTTGCAAAAGGAAACGAACTCTTCAGATCTCGAAAGGAATCGATGACGTCGGAGGGATACGATGGGAACTCGCTGGTACGCTCGCGATAGTATGGGTAATGTGTTACTTTTGCATCTGGAAGGGTGTCAAGTGGACCGGAAAGGTACGAAAGAGTTCAAATTAAAAAAAAACACGCTCATATTTCTCCTAACAATTTACGATTGGCGTAGCGAGCATTTTTTTCTGTGGGGAACCTAGAGGGGGCCGGCCTGACAAAAAAGTTATTTCGTTCACAATCGTCTTTTTTTTAATAACATTTACACGATAGTCAATAATCACGCAACACACATAAAATATGAAGCATTAATCACACCTTCGTGTTAACATTAATATCAAACTCTTATGATACCTCAAAAAATAATCAACTCATTTTTCATCCTTCTTTAATCCAGTTACCAGTCTTTAAACTTTACTTTCAGTAGGCACTCAATTGAATAAGTCTTGGTTTTTTATTTTTTCCGCAAATCGTTCCAACACTTTCTTAGGTGAATATTTAAAATAATGTAATTCTCTATGTTCAGCAGTAACATATGAGATAATCGTTCCTGTAGCATTGTGCTTCTAAGCCACATTTTCATTCGCCTCATGGCAGAAAAACTCCTCGTTGTAATAACACGAATAACTTTTGCTGTATTCTGCATTGTATGTGTATTATAAATGAATCATTATTTGATACAATTGGTTTCAAGAACATGGCTCATAAGCTTGCAGTCTTAAAAATGCGTAAATGTATGAAAAATGTCAACTTATAAATTCATTATAAAAAAAACTAAACCTATTTTGAACTTAGCTTTGTTTTGAAAAGTTCTCTACTTTATACCCTTTCCAACAGTATGCTACAACATGTCATAGAAATCGTTTATTATTTGGTCAAAATGAAGAGAAAAAGTTTTTTTTACAATGCATTTAGGAGTTGAAATTTTTCATACATTTACATCTTTTTAAGACTGAAAGCTCAAGAGTCACTTTCTTGAAACCAATTGTATAGAATAATGATTTATTTTTAATAAGCATACATTGCAGAATACAAGAAAAGTTATTTCGTGCTATTACAACCACGATCAAAAAAGTTATGACGATTTAAAGGCGAGATTTCGAGTTATTAAAAAAACGAAAAAAAAATTATATTTTAATCACCGTGACACTTAGGACATAGGATCTAAGGGTGAAAAAAGTAACAAATGACTCTGCCAATCCCCCAAAAAAATGTGTCGGTCCATGCGCCAAACACCACGTATATATGCAACATTTTTACAGTATAAACTACTTAATTATATCCGAATGACTTTAAGGGGTCTTCTCACTCAGACGCTAAAAAAAGCTATTTTCGTGAATTTTCTTATGGGTTTATATTATAGATATTGATATAAAAGTTACACTTAATAAGTACACTTTCGAAATACATTTAAAAAAAAATTTATTCAAGTCACTATTTATAGACGAAAATGGTGGTTAAAAAAATGTCCTTAAAAAATTGAAGGTCTGCGCTGTTCTCGGAAATGGATCTCGGTTTTAGATTCAGTATGTTAATGGCTATAGCGCATATCATATGATTTTTTTATATATGCAAAAATAACAAAAAGTCAGACATTTTTCGAGAAAACAAAAAAAATGAGTAAGTTCCAAAATTAAAAAAATCCTTGATATGCGCTATAGCTATAGTTGTAAAAAATATGTGGTTAAAATTTCATAAGGATCGTATCAGTAGTTTCAAACATTTTATCAACAAGCCGTCGAAAAACGTTGTTTCGAGAAAAACGCGTTTGAAGTTTGTTTGGGTTACATAAATACATTTAAAAAAAATTCAATGTATTTCGAAAGTGTATTTATTAAATGTCAAAACTTTTATATCAATATCTGTAATATAAACCTATGAAAAAAATTCATGAAAATAGCCGCAGGGAAATTCTTCCAAATTTCAGGTCGTTTATTTCACTTCGCTATTTCCGTATGCGCTACTCGCGGTCCTTCTCGTACGTGGATTGACGTTGCCTGGTGCCACCGAGGGTCTCAAGTATTACGCGACGCCGAATCTCTCGAAACTCGGCGATCCCGAGGTAATTATTATAATTTTTTTTTTTTCAATATTTTAACGCAGTTATACTGCAGATTTTTCAAAACCCTCAAAACTTTTTTTCGCCCTCGCTTCGTACAAGGTGTGGATCGATGCGGTGACGCAAATTTTCTTCTCTTACGCTCTCGGTCTCGGCGCCCTCGTGGCTCTCGGCAGTTACAACAAATTCAACAATAACGTTTACAAGTGAGTTAACAACGTTGTACACTTTGCATACGCACTTTATGTTTGTGCAACTCAAAGCGATGTGGATCATATTGGAACACCGCATGTGTCGGTTTAAGGGGCTACATCTAATTCTATGTTCGATTCTCAATAATAATAATCAAAAATATAAATAAACAACAAATAACAATAATCGAAAAATCGATTCTAATTTCGATTTTTCTTCCTGGGAAACGGTTGGTGAAAAAGAAACGCCTTTTTTTAAACACGAAGGTACATTTATTGAGAGCTCTAAAAAAATCATCAAAAAATACATAAAAACAAGAAAATTAAATGTTTCGGAAAATTAAGAATATATTTGACCTATATTACATAATTTTTTCATAGAAAAATATTGAGATCCAATCGACTTACGCACTGCCTTCGGAGGCGCTAAAAAAAGTTACTCCACTGCTGACATGATTCCGGCCGATTGAGTAGCTGAAACCAAAAAAGAAAAAATGTCGTTAAAATGGGAGGTATTTCCTGTACAATGACGTCGGCTTTCGAAAAATATCAAAATCTAACAAAATGGCGTAGTTATGAAAAAAGTCTGTTGTCTTGCCTATAAAATGGTCGTTTTTTTCAATGCCAAATCGTCAATTTTCATCCAATTGAAAATATCCTACGTCGTTGTAGAGTAAATATATTCAAGAGTACTCAGTTCAAATTTCAAGTCAATCGGGTAATTGGTCTTTGAGTTACAATGTCAGCAAATTTGAAAAATCTCATTTCGAGAAAAACGGGTTTAAAGATTTGACTATCGATTTTTGCAAGATAAAATGATATTTACCATAAAAACTGCTAATTACAGGATATATTCTAGAAAGTATAAACTGTCGAAAAAGACAAAAAAATCGATTTTCTGAAAGTGTCACACTGGTATAGCCCCTTAAAGTTTGAAGTACGATGCTGCTACGCTCGCCCGGCCGACTGTTAGAAGCTGTAGCTCATTCAATTTTAGGAATATATCAATAAAATTTTCAGGGAATATAGCTGAAAGATGATACTATCGAATAGAAACCTTTTTGGAAAATGCAATTTTTTGACACACCTAGGTAGATGTAGCCCGTTAACAAGACATCATTTACGCCGTTAAATTTCTTATTCGTTTGTTCGAACAGGGATGCGCTGCTCGTGTGCATGGTCAATTCCGGCACGAGTATGCTCAGCGGTGTCGTCATTTTTTCCGTCGTCGGTTTCATGGCTCACGAGCAACAAAAACCAGTTGCTGATGTCGCAGCATCGGGTAATCAATTATATATTCGTATTTGCCAAAAAAAAAACTAAGGAGTTAGAAATAAAAGAAAAAGAGCGATTTTCAGGTCGCTCGAAAATGGGGGGAAAAAGATCGCGATTTTTTTTCTCTAACTTATAAAATATGTGCATATAGAAATAGATGGAGGCAAAAAAATGCAGACGATGTCAAATAACAAAGACGAGACCTTTTGATCCCTGCCGAATAAATCGCTTTTCGTCTTATTTTTAGCAATGTGTAAAGATGCAATTCCAGTTGCGGAAATATAAGAAATTGGTGATTTTTTCTCAACCCCTTAAGCGGTAGAAACTCAATTGTGTTAAAATTGCCAAAAACGTTGTTTGAACTCTGTTATGATGGGATTATTTCAGAAATAAAAAATAGCTCGTTCAATGCTCAGGTACAAAAATATATTTAGTAAAAAAACAGCCTTGGTGGTTTTATATCAGATAATACGAAAATAAGTAGTTAGGTCCACCGTTCGATACTTCGGCAAAAGGATTAGCGGTGCCTTCCTAGGACGACATTTATTATTCTTTAATCATTATTGTCGTCCTTTACGTTTTATAATATATTTCATTATTCATTCACATTTTCAACGTGATTTTTTGGGTATTAAATTTAGAGAAACGGTTGAATCTACAGTGTTAATATTTCACAGTTATATTTATACATGTTTGAACTAACATCTTTAATTTTTTCAAAACATTTAATTCGAAATCATACATTGATATTGCGCAGGTCATGTCGCGACAACATTTTTCAAATCGGGCGTGTATTTTTTTCAGAAACTACTAAGCCGATCGACTTGCAATTGTGCACATATGTAAAG
Source organism: Ophion slaviceki (assembly GCA_944452715.1). Lineage (NCBI taxonomy): Eukaryota > Metazoa > Arthropoda > Insecta > Hymenoptera > Ichneumonidae > Ophion > Ophion slaviceki. The sequence goes on from OX101789.1 coordinate 29,279,304, forward strand.
TACATGTCGGACTATCGTTCGGCCCTCTATCTTTTTGATTGCTTTAGAATTACTATTTTTCCGGGCCATGGGCCAGCGAGTACTCTGAATTTTACAATCAAATATTCACTTCTCACGGCCCGGAAAAAATAGTATTTATAAAGCAATCCAAAAGGTAGCAGGCCAAACGATAGCCCGATATGTACTCTACATGTGTGCGAAATCGCAAGTCGATCGGCCCAGTAGTTATTGAGAAAAATGCACGCCCGATTTGAAAACGTTGTCGGGACATGACCTGCGCACCGTCAAATATCACGTACAATTTTGAATTAAATGCTTTCAAAACAATTAAGATGTTACTTTAAACTTGTATAAACATAACTGTGTAATACTAACCCTGTAAATTTAACGGTTTCTCTAAATTTAAGTTATAAAAGTCACCTTAAAAATAGGTCATTACACTAGAATACGGCCTTAAAGCACAAAACCGTAAACTATTCGGAAGTTTAATTTTTCTACATACTGTATCTGAAAATGAGAGTATTCTGATCCCTTGAACATTGTCGAAAACCAAAAATCATCGTTATAATGTTTTTTAAATAAAAAATTTACCGCATGCTTTAAAGCTTTCCGAATTTTTCGTTTAACTCTCGTGGTTCGCAACTTTAATTACCCTTGTCACCTAAGCTATCACATTGAATCGGCTGTTTTCGCGCACCCGAATTTCGACCTTGAATTCCTGGTCGCCAAGCAAAAAAACCTGAGCCTGCCAGATTTCGCAAAAATCAAGTGACACTTGACATTTTGGTCGATCGATTCTCGAATTATAACTTACTTTCATTTCAACTAAATTCCTATGCAACGAAATGCATTTTTTTTCCTGAGCTTCTGAACGCCCATAATGAGACTTTCCTCGTCGCTCGAGGGGTTGCCAGCTAAATCGAAAAAAAACGACTTGTCGGATTCACGAAAACTATCGAACTCCGTATCTATAGAGAACAAAAAATGATACTCCTTGGATAATTTATTTCAACCGGTTCTCTATTACGTTCCACAGGACCAAGATTGAGGTTTCTGGTTTATCCTTCAGATGTGCTTCTCTTTAATATGTTTTTTAATTTTATTTCGAGCACTTACCGTAAAATGGGGTTACTTTGAACAGGTTATGGATTTATTTAAATGTTTTATTTAATTTGATCCATTTATGTAATTTATTTAATTCAATTTATCTATTTAATCCATAACAGGTTATGGATTAATTTTAACATCCTAAATTCGAACTTTTTTTGCTTCATTAGAACAATGTGTCGTTTGGCTATCAAATGTATATGAAAATCAAGCCCCCCCCCCACAATTATATATATACACATATATATATTTTTTTTAACGCATCATAGTAACCTCGAGTGTGGGGTTTCTTTGACAAGGCATTGAACCAAGGACAAGGCGTTGACACCATTTTGATAACAAAAATTAATATTTTATGCATCATACATGGTATTCAATTTAAAAAACAACGATTTTTACAATCAAAGTGTCATCTTTATTAAGGAAACAATTTACATAAAAATATTAAGTACCTAGGGTACTAGTATAGGTACTTAATCAGTTTTATAAATATGATTGATATCAAAATTAACTTGATCAACATTACAATCAACTTTAGCAACATTATAAGAAACTTGGACAACAAACTTTGAGCACAATAGAAAAAAATAAAAAAAAAAAGAATTCGTCAAAACCGTATTTTGGCGCTTTGTTAAAGCAACCCCAAAAGTTGTCATAGTTACCCTTGATGTCAATTTAGCCACGTTTTACAGTATTTCATCATTTTTAAATTAAAGTATATTTTTCGTGACCATCGCTTTGGTTTCTAAGGCTGAGGTATTGATTATTAAGGTTTTTCGATAAGTATTGATGGAATCTCCGCTCTTCATATGCAATTTCAAAATTGCGTCGACTGCATGAGCTAACGGTGGATTCTCAAATCGACGTTTTAGATTTACAATGATATCATCTATGGCTTGGTAGTCAATGTTGAACTTCCAACATTCTTCTGCGTGTGTATCGGCTGGCAATTCTAATGTACTTCTGCCCACAGTTAACTTAAGGGGTTACGTGGGTTTCGAAGCCAAAAAGAAAGCATATTTTCTCTATTAAAAAAAAATATTACATATAAATTATTTTATTCAAAATGTTAAAAGAGCAACATTTCGACAATTTTTGTAAAAAATTTCATAACAAAAATTGGGAAATTCAGCCGGTGGGACCTGGTTTTCGGAGACCCCTTAAAAAAAGGGTCCTCGTGGTGGTCAGGATAACTCATCATAGCTTTATCTGAAATTGAAAAACCAATTTTTTTCTGTTAGTTGATAAGTCTAGCTCGTGATTGAACGAAGGATTTAAAAAAAAATTGAAATTTGAACTTTTGGCAGAGCTGTATGCAAAATGGTTCAATTTTTGGTACAATTTACACAACGTATAGCCTTGTAAAATTAGTTGTAGTCGAAAAAAAACCTTCGTTCAATCACTAGTCAATGCTATTTTGGAGAAGTGTGCAAAATTTCAATAAGATCGGTGCATTTATTTTTGAGAAATCGTGTCCACCGACTTCAAAAATAGTGTTTTGAGAAAAATGTGATATAGCTGCGTCGCTCCCAGCCGGTCATTCCCAACGGGGGAATTCCCAAAGGCTCTCTCTCCTAGACTTTTACTCCGATTGACTCAAAACTTTGGGAGAATATTCTAAACATATTGTACTATTAGATAATAAAATTAAAAAATGGATTTCTTTCAATTTTCAAACCCATGTAACCCCTTAACTGTAAAATTTGAATACCTATTTAATTTCCATAAAGGAATAACTACTTTTTATACAAGTTGGGAAATTACGATACAGAAATAGTTCAAGGTTTATTAAATTATTTCGTTATGCTTGCTTGGGTGAAGCAAGTAAAATTAATAGATTATTTGGATTATGTGGATACAGGACCGGGATTGGCGTTTCTGGTTTACCCTTCGGCTGTGCTCCAATTGCCCGGAGCGTCCGTATGGTCCTGTCTCTTCTTTCTGATGTTGATCCTCATCGGGTTAGACAGCCAGGTGAGACAGTAATTGAGAAACATAATGGCGGGACTGAAGTCAAACGTTTTGAGCGGAATGGCGGAATATCTCAGAAACTGTATCCCTGATTGAAAATTTTTCGAACACAATTTGAAGAGTTTTTGCGGGAGAAATGCCATGTTCAAATAGGCGGAGCAAAATAGCAACATAGAGTGTTTCACCACGACGTTAAACTTTTCATCGTTGGGATGCAATGATATTTCATTTTCATTTTTCACTTATTTGTTTTTGTCATTACCCGAAACCTTTTTTGGCAAATTGAGGCCGTCAATTTCTAATAAAAATACGAATGAACGTTTGAGCGATTTTCACAGCGCAAATCGGCCAACAAAAATTGAGTAATTAAACTGAGAAATAATTATTCTACAATTATCAAACTTTGGATATACTTTGATAGTATATTTAAATATACTATCAAAGTATACCTAAAGTACAAAACAATTTTTACAAATACGAAACAATTTATTAAAATTAATCCATCATCAAAATGGCGTAGCGTTTTCAGTAAGAACATGTATAGTTTCTATGTGATGGTAATTAAAATAAAGAAAAATTAAAAAAAATGGCACGCATTTACAAAAAAAAATCAACATTTCACGCAACATTTCTGTAAAATGTGGATTAAAAAAGTAGTTTTTTTTCCAATTTTTCAAAAACAATTCTCGTCAAGTAGAAGGTACCAATACTATCAATATTTCTACCAAGTTTCAACTCAATCGGCTTAATAGTTTTTGAGTAATCCTGCACGCCAATTTCGATAATGGAGTTTTGAGAAAAACGCGTTTGAAGCTCACGCCCGCTCCGAATCCGAGAGGTGAGGCACAGCGTTGACGGGCTGTAACGTTTGATGTTTTTCGAATTTCGCTTTGAAACTTTGGGAAAATATTCTACATGTATAGTTCTATCGTTTAAAGAAGAAAAAAAAGAAATCGATTTTTTGATCGTTGTAAATGTATATTCCGCCTTAAGAATAATTAATTTTCGTTGCGTTCCAACGATGCAAACTTTAACGCCACCGTTCCACCCTCTAAGAATTGAAAGGACTGTCCAGATATAAAAACGGACGATGTTGAATTGTGCATCGTTGGAATGCAACGAAACATTTTTTAATTCAATTTCTTCATCATCAAAAATCTTATCCAGCAAATTTGGGCTTCAGATTTCTTATGGGGATGTTGAAAAAACATTTCAGTGTTTTTTCTAGCCCAAATTTACCAAAAAACAGATCGGGTACTGAACTTTCGTTGCGTCCCAACGATGCAAACTTCAATATTGTTGAAAACGGACCATCGGACGTCGTGAAATGATTCGCGTCTCAATTGCGATATTCAAGGTCCCGTAGCTCATTGATGAAACGATCAGCTATGGAAAAAATCTCTTTTTTTTACAGTTTTGCACCGTCGAGGGATTCATAACAGCTGCGGTGGATGAGTGGCCAAAACTCTTGAGGAAACGCAAAGAAATATTCATAGCGATTGTGTGTTTCCTGTCATATCTGATTGGTCTGTTTTGTGTCACCAACGTGAGTATCCACCCACTATCTCCGTTGTTCAAATGGGGCCGGATTGAAATTCCGAACTTTGAATGATCAGAACGTTCAAAACTCCGAAAAAATGCTACCCCGAAAGAATTTTACCCGAAAGACCAAAACTCCGAAAGTACGAACGGGGCCGGGTTGAAATTCCGAACGTTGAATGATCAGAACGCTCAAAACTCCGAACGAATTTTACACGAACGACCAAAACTCCGAAAATCTGAACACCGTCAAAATAATTCGGCTATGAAAGTTTTAAAAGTTTCAAAATTATCAATAAATCGACGAATTATTTCAAGAATTTTTTGTTATTAAGAAGTGATTATACGTAAATTTTGAAATTTCCTAGAAAATGTTATATGTTCTACATAATTTACAGTCATCTGTGTAGACTTTCGCTGGCATAATCTTGACGAACCTTGTAATTTCGGAACATTAAAATTAAGAATTTTAAACCGTCGGCGCATTCAAAGTTCGGACTTTCAACCCGACCCTCATGTGAGATCGTGCCAGCGAAAGTCTACAAAGTTGACTGTAAATAATGTAGAACGTATGACATTGTCTAGACAAATTTCAAAATTGACGCAAAATCACTTATTAATAAAAAAAAAGTCTTGAAATAATTCGTCGATTTATTGAAAATTTTGAAACTTTTAAAAGTTCCATAGCCGAATTATTTTGACGATGTTCAGATTTTCGGAGTTTTGGGCTTTCGTGTAAAATTCTTTCGGAGTTTTGATCTTTCGGGGCACTATTCTTCCGGAGTTTTGAGCGTTCTGACCATTCAAAGTTCGGAATTGCAACACGGCCCCATCTTGAATTTCGGAACATTAAAATTCGGAACTTCAAACCGTCGGAGCATTCAAAGTTCGGAATTTGAACCCGTCCCCGTTCAAATAAAATTCCGGTGAGTCAGCAAACGGCGCAAAGACGAATCGTATTAAAAAATGTGATATCAGGTCCGAATAGCGACAAAAATTGATAAAGCGATTGACAAATTGTATATAAAAAAAAAAACATTTTAAAACAAGATTTAATTCGATGTACTAAAAAGTAGGAAAGGATTTTGTTTACCAAGTCACCTATATGTGACTACAAATAAAAGCTTATGGCGCTCAACTTTTTAAATGTTTCATAAATTTGATCAATTCAGTTTCATTAACCGTATTTAATTTGGCACAATAGTAATTAGAGAAATTATTATCACACGTTTATACTCAGTTTCAGGATTTTTATTTAAGAAATCTAAGGTTATTTTGCAGTAAATTAAATACAGTTGATATGTTAAGGCCTTAGGTCACTATAGAGGCCGAAAAAATAGGCTTTTTGGAGATTTTTTTTCAGAAAAACTACAAAATAAATTGAGATTACAAAAAAAGATGCTTATCATACATATAAGTGACTGTATACAATCATTTTTTTGAAGCGATTAATTTTCAAAATTCCGGCTGTGCAGCGATTATCTCAAAACTGCATTTTTTAATTTGGCCGGAAACATAACTCAGACAATTTTCAACCGATTCACTTGAAATGTTGAATATATCTTGAATAATACATTGTCTATGGAAGTACGTAGGATTTTTTTTATATTGCTTAGTTAATTTTTTATTAACAATTATCTGACAATTTTTTAGGCAAATTTTTAGAAAGTGAAAAATTTGCCTAAATGTAGTTTCGAGATAAACGCTGCACAGCCGCGATTTTGAAAAAAATCGCTTTAAAAAAATTATTGTATACAGTCACTGATGTGTATGATAAACACCCTTTTTTGTAATCTTGATTTATTTTGTAGTTTTTCTGAAAAAAAAAATCCCCAAAAAGCCTATTTTTCCGGGATCTAGAGTGGCCTAACCCCTTAACGGATTTATGTAAAGTAAAGATTGTATGTCTAAATTTTGAGCGCCCCAAACTTTTATTTATAGTCACATATAAGTGACGTGGTGACAAAAAATGATTTTCTACTTTTTAGCACATTGCATAAAAACTTATTTTTTAAAATATTTTCCTACCACTAAATATTCCTCTACTTTTAAGTCTATAATTGATTTCACTAGTTAGTTGTTACTAGTAGTTTACTAGTTTACGAGTTTCTACGTTAGGAACATGGAATGCTTGTAAAAAATCACAGCGACTGTAATTGGGATTGAAATTACGACTTATTGCTGGATATAAACTTTTCACATACAAACACAGTCGGCTACGAATTTGTTTCAATGCGTCGGTGAGACTTTATATGGATGATTAGATATCGCTAATTTTACATAAAAAGTTGAAAATTTAACGTCTATTTATTTTTTAAGTTAAATCATGCATTTAGATGCATGTTTGCAAAATTTCAAAGCTCTAAGTAGTCGGGAAGTGGGTGAAATATCGATTTTCCGTTTCGCGTCTCACAGAAAGTCAAGTTGAATGAAAGCTTGTAAAAAACAAGATTCTGTGCAAAGAATGGGATTGCACATTCGAGTAAAATCCTAACCGTGAAGAAAATCGAGAAAGTTGCAACGCGTGGAAAACTGTTTTTGTTTATTTGCCCCCAGGGTGGAATGTACGTTTTCCAATTGTTGGATTCGTACGCGGTGAGTGGTTTCGTCCTACTGTTTCTTATGTTCTTCGAGTGCATCGCCGTTTCTTGGGCCTTCGGTGTCAACCGATTTTACGACGGTATACGCGACATGATCGGTTACTATCCGTGCTTCTGGTGGAAAATTTGTTGGACCTTCACCACTCCGGCAATTTGCATAGTGAGCTTTCAAAGCGTATATCGATATGGCGGTGGGTCGAGCAAATTGACAGGGGATTATGAAAGAACGAAATTTACGAAATATCGACAATTTCTCGGTAACGATTTGAATCATCTAACGAACACGTAGATGACTTATAGGTCGGTTTAGATTGTGCTGATGGAACTTTTGTTTTACATGTGCACATGTGGCGTAGCAGGTGCTGCGTGAGAAGATATTAAGGCACAACACCACTGTGACCCCCTGCTTTTTTGCCATTTTTCAAGAATTCTTTTTTGTGGGAAAAAAAGAGATATTCGAACATTTTTTTTTGTTTTGTTCGTTGTTTATTGAAGATACATAAAAAAAATGTTTCAAATTTTTCACGCCCCATGGTGACGCTGGGGAAGCTCCCGCGTCAGGTACTGTTGCCTCTGCAGTGGTTCGCGGCACGCAGCAGAACTCTCTTCAAAGTCGATCTGAAAAAAAATACCGAGTGTTTTCGTTAATAATATGATATTTTGAAGAGAAGTACATAGGGATTTGAAAAAATACTGATTTTTAAGAAATAGGCACGCTTTTGAAATTAAAGGACGATTTTCGAGCAAAATTTCTCGTCGAAAATAGGCTATAACTTTTTTTATTATTGAGATATCGAAAAAATCCTAGGTACTTCTTTAGATAATCTAGTTTTATTGATGCAGTCCAAATTTGAAGTCGATCGGATAAAAATTACTCGAGTTCTGCTGCGTGCCGCACTCAAAAAAGTGGTTTTGAGAAAAACGCGTTCAAAGTTTTAGGTTTGTTAATTTATGCGATAAATTGGAAAAAAAAAATTTTACCTTTAATCAGCGATGCCGGCACCATATAGCTGGCCTTCAAGAAGCAAATCATTGTCCCTAGCATCTTTTCTCGAACTTGTAGAGGCTCTTCTTGCCTCTTATGCAGCGTCTGTGAACGAGCGCTCCGCCAGCTCGATCCGCGCTGCGTCGGTTTCAACGCAAAAATTGAAACAATTTGGGCCGATAGTTATCCCTAACGTCTCCAAAACTTTCATGAAGCTTCTCAGGCCATCATTGAATAATAATACCGCGATATCAGCTGCAATATCGACGATTTTTTTGCTCCCGGACTGACACTTGGGGGCTATTGCCCAAACTGATTTGTTGTAGCTTTCGTTGTTGTTTTGCGTGAAGCCGCCCAAACAACGCTGCAGCAAATCGTCTCTGCTCAAATTTATATATCCCGGTATACATGCCGACCCTGAGGCGCGCAGCTGCGCGGGACCCCGAGCGTCACGGAGCGCTGCACCGCTCCACAAAATATTCAATATCTCCGAAAATAATTATTTTTTCGACCTGGGTCCAACGGCATCTTAATCTTAAATGTATTTTAGATTTTTCTAGATGGTTTTCAAAAAATCGATTTTTTGAAGCCGTCACAGTGGAAGCCGTCACCCTTAACGAAAGAACATAAATAATATGGAGTTGAAGCTTGCATCGTTGGAATGCAACGAAAGTTGTTTTTTACATTTTCAATATTTTTATTATTATAGAAGATCTTTTTTCTATGCATTTTTGTTGTAGACCGCTAGAAGAATGTCTTAAAAAATGGTTGAAGGCTTTTTGTAGGCAAAATCTGCCAAAAGAAATTAAACGGGTTCAAAAATGTTAATTTTCGTTGCATTCCAACTAAGCGAACTTCGACTTCATTGACCCTTCGACTGGACGATTCCGCCATGAACCTCCGATTGCATACGGGGTCGATCGGACCCCGGACGTTTTTCAAATCGTCGTATTTCGGTAGATATGCATTTTTCTTTGTAGACCCATTTTTTGTAGTCAATGATCCGTTTTTTATGGCCCAAAATTTATTTACTAAGAAAAACAAAAATCAAGTGCCCGAACATTCGTTCGAAGTGGGAGATGCGTTGAAAAATACGTACTTGCACGAAAAGGATCATAATTTTTCTTTTCAAAATATAAAAAAAATCCTATGAGGTTTTTAAGGGGCTATACCAGTGTGAACGCTGAGAATTTGGGTGATGTTCGGGAATTTTTTGGAAGAAAAGTACTCAATTAAATGTTTCGGAAAATTAAGAATATATTTGGCTATATTTGATCTATATTACATAGTTTTTTCACAGAAAAATATTGAGATCCAAACCTCGACGGATTTTCGAAAAATATCAAAATCTAACAAAATGGCGTACTTATGAAAAAAAGTCTGTTTTCTCGCCTATGAAATAGTCGTTTTTTTCAATGCCAAATCGTCAATTTTTATCCAATCAAAAATATCCTACGTCATTGTAGAGTAAATATATTCAAGAGTACTCAGTTTAAATTTCAAGTCAATCGGATAATTGCTCTTTGAGTTACAATGTCAGCAAATTTCAAAAATCTCATTTCGAGAAAAACGCGTTTAAATATTTAACTATCAATTTTTGCAAGATAAAATTATAGAGATACGGCCTTGAAATTTTTACAGGATATTCGTGAAAGTTTAAACTGTCGAAAAAGGCAAAAAATAGATTTTTTGAAAGTGTCACACTAGTATAGCCCCTTAAAGAGGAAAGTTTGTAGATACGAAAAAAGACAGTGTCGACCGTCTTTCCAAAAAGTATATTTATTCGGAGGTTTGAATTTGAGCATTTTCGGGATCGTGAATAATGGATAAAATCGACTCCTTCGGCAGATTAATTGTCAAAAACGTATATTTTCCGCATTTTTTTTACTTCGATGACATTATTATTGACATTTACCGCGATCGACGCATAATTATATTCGGTGCTCGTTGCACATAGTCCTCCTGCATAACGGACATTTGCTTTTAGTTTTATGATCGGCGTTCTAAGTACATAATTTACTGTAGTAGCGCAAAATAAAAAATATCTATGAGCATTTTTTAATGTAACTCACTTACATGCAGTAACAAAACACCAAATGTCACCAAAAAAAATGTTTGCATTTTCACCGCACTACTGCATAAACGGGGTCGACTCAACCTCAGGTCCTTTTTCGACAGTTGTCTTCGGTACACGGGCAGGATGTAGGATGGGGGCCGAGTGTCCACCTACAGAGTAGGAGTGGCTTAACATCCGAGCGCCGCACTGCGGCCGAATAGATTACCCCGTTTTGCGATACAGTCAGTTGAAAAAAACAATGGGGTCAAAACGACCCGGTGTGCAGTCGAAGGGTTAAATTATTGCACAATTGAAGTGTCATACTATTGGGCTTGACGATATTCCGAAGTAGCATTTACACTAGCACGTTTACAGACGCAGCAATTTGCATGCCGTCGAAGTTTGCATCGTTGGAAAGCAACGATTTTCTCGTTTGTTCCATTTCTTTATTTTACAAGAAGGTTCTGCCTTGTTGGGCCTAAAAATGTTCGATTTTTGACCAATTTTTAATGCGAAAAGTATTAAATATAAAATGTTGATATTTGGTATGTTGACTAAGCGGTCTTTATTGAACATCAAAATATTTTTTAAAATTTGACAAAACATGGTGGTGGGAGTGGGAGGAGCCACGTCTGTCGGTTCGCGGGCCATGACATTCTTCGCTTGCGGAAGTCCTAAGTCCCGGACAGGTGATCTGAAGAAAAAAAATCAAACATATTTTTACTTTGTACAATATTGTGTATAAGTTGACCTAGAATCAAGAAGAAAAATTGAAAAATAAAAAAATAGTGAGCGATCGGAAGGAAGTTTGTTTTTTCCCAAAAATTTTCGCAGTTTTTTGCTCACTATTTTTTTATTTTTCAATTTTTCTTCTTGATTCTAGGTCAACTTATGCACAATATAGTACAAAGTAAAAATATGTTTGATTTTTTTGCTTCAGATCACCTGTCCGGGACTTAGGACTTCGGCAAGCGAAGAATGTCATCGCCCGCGCACCGACATACGTGGCTCCTCCGACTCCCACCACCATGTTTTGTCAAACTTTAAAAAATATTTTGATGTTCAATAAAGACCGCTTAGTCAACATATCAAATATCAACATTCTATATTTAATACTTTTCGCGTAAAAAATTGGCGAAAATTCGAACTTTTTTGGCCCAACAAGGCGAACCTTCACTTAATGCATGTGCAAAGCCTTCTTTTTGTAGTAAATCTCTTAAATCTTCTTAAATCTAAAAAATCTTAAGGTAGTAAATCTCTAAGAAGCATACATAAAAAATGTTAACGATTTTCGGAGTCAAAGTAAATTTGAACAATTAGAATTGACTCTCATTGCGGTCCAACGATGCAAACTTTAACACCGCGCAATTTGCAGAATTTCAGACTTTTATAATCCCTGGATCAATTGATCAATCATGTTTGCAAGTTGGCTGATTCGTTTTTTTCTCGGACGCTCGTTCGTCCGTTCGCAGAGCGTGTTCATCTTCAACATTGTGAAATTTTCGCCGGTGAAATATTTGACGTACGAGTATCCTTGGTGGAGTCACGTGCTCGGCTGGATGGCTGGGTTGTCATCAATGATGTGTATCCCGGTCTACATGATTTACATATGGTGTGTAACGCCCGGTACAGCCTCGCAGGTCAGTCGAATCCGTCTGCAAATGTGTGCTTCGTTAAGGGATCATCACAGTGTAACGCGTCCAAAAATAGCTGATTTTCGATTTTTTTCATTCGATGGTTATAACACGCTAATCAGTCTGATTTTTTTTATCTCAAATCAAAGCACTCAAGAAGAACGGAAAATCAATTTTTAAACGTTTATTTTTATTTTTTAACATTTTTTTAACGGTTGAAAATGTCGTCGAATAAAAAGGAGTCCTCACGGTGTACACGGTTGTGGCCGTGAATATTATCCGAAACAAAATTTGTAAAAAGATTATTGAGGGATATTGTCATTTTAGACGCTAAAAAAGGCTATTTTCATGATTTTTTACATCGGTTTATGATATAGATATTGATATAAAAGTTGTTACACTTTCGAAATACATTTTTTTTTAATGTATTTACTCAAGTCACTATTTATAGACGAAAATGGTAGTTAAAAAATGGCCTTAAAAAATTGTAGGTCTGCGCTGTTGATGGAATCTTGGAGATCGATCATCCGAGACAAAAAAATCAAACGGTTTTAGATTGAGTATGCTAATGGCTATAGCGGCGCGATTGAGATATCTCTGGCGTCTTAATATGACCGCGAATTTTTAATATTTGGCCCAAAAGAAACACTTTTTGAAGAAAAAAAAATCGCGATTTTGGCTTCCTTTAGAAGATACAGGACATTTTACGAATTATTCGTTATTAAGCGATTTAACTGGTTTACGTTAATGTAGCTTTCTTCGGAATACGCTAAGGCGCGAAAAAAAAACAAGAACAAACCCAAACAAGCAAACAAACCCAAACAAAGTACGACGAAGCAATGTAAAACACGCGGAAAATTCTATTTACATCGAAAATCGAAAGAATACATTTTTTCTCTTCGAAGCGCTGTAAATCCAAAACTAAGGCTCAAAACGAAAAAAGTTATTCTTGTTTTTCGTATTTTTTTCGGCGATATTTCATAATCCAATGGTCCAATTGAGGCGCCAGAGATCGCTATATCGCTAATCTCCCCGCTATAGCGCATGTCATACGAAATCATTTTTCGAAAAGACAAAAAAAACCTGTTTTTTACCGTTTTTTGCAAAAAAAAGGTAAATATAAAAAAAAAATCAATCCTTGATATTCGCTATAAAAATAGTTGTAAAGAATTTGTGGTTAAAATTTCATAAGGATCGGTTCAGTAGTTTCGATGATTTTATCAACAAGCCGTCGAAAAACGTTGTTTCGAGAAAAACGCGTTTAAAGTTTGTTTGGGTTACATAAATACATTAAATTTTTTTTTATGTATTTCGAAAGTGTATTTATTAAGGCCTTGGGCCACTCTAGGGGCCGAAAAATAGGCTTTTTGGGGATTTTTTTTTCAGTAAAACTCCTACATAAATCAAGATTACAATAAAGGGTGTTTATCATACATATCAGCGACTGTATACAATAATTTTTTTGAAGCGATTAATTTCAAAATGGCGGCTGTGCAGCGTTTATCTCGAAACTACATTTTTTAAGTTGGCCGGAAACATAACTCAGGCCATTTTCAACCGATTCACTTGAAATGTTGAATATATCTTGAAAAATACATTGTCTATGGAAGTACGTAAGATTTTTTTTTATTGCATCGTTCATTTGTTATTAACAATTATCTGACGATTTTATAGGCGAATTTTTGGAAAGTGAAAAATTTTCCTAAAAAATCGTCCGCTTTAAACAATTATTGTAGACAGTCACTGATATGTATGATAAACACCGTTTTTGTAAGCTCGATTTATTTTGTAGTTTTTCTAAAAGAAATACCCAAAAAGCCTATTTTTCGGCCTCTAGAGTGGTCTAACCCCTTAGGTGTAACAACTTTTGTATCAATATCTATAATAGAAACCTATCAAAAAAATTCATGAAAATAGCTTTTTTTAGCGTCTGAAGTGAGAAGACCCCTTAATCAGTAGGAAAGCCGCAATCTTGGTATGAAGGTTTTTCTAAAATCAAAATTGATAAAATGATGGCGGTTTTAAAAAAAAAGTATCGAATTTAGACTAATTCTTCGACTGTTTTTCGCTGAAAAAATATGAAGTTAAAAAGCGCTTCCATAGCAAGATGAAGAATGGCGTGAAGAATGTTGTGTCAAAGTTTGAGACGGATAGCTCGAAAACTCTTCCTTCGAGAGTGTACACCGTTTTGAAAAACGACATTTCGAGAAAAACGCGTCCGTCCGCGCCAGGTCTCACGCAGCCGGTCGAATCCCTTTTTCTGAGAAAGGCTTTAGCAACCGGAATAATTCGAATTTCGCCCCAAAAATGGAACAGCATGTTTATAACCGTCTATACTATGGATAATTAAAAAAAAAACGGTTTTTTGACGATTTCACACTGTGATCCCTCAAGGCCTTAGGCCACAGTAACGGGTATAAAATCATGTGCGAATTTAACAATTTGTTTTCGTATGAAAAATTGATTCACTCATCAAAATAATTATACATCTATTTAGTATGAATATCAAGCTGTTAGAAAATATATATATTTTCTTTCGATGTACAAAGTGGCCGACTACTAATATTTTCTTTTGCTATCTTTTTTAGGCGCTCCGCGGCGTGACATTTAGCATCCACAATTTTTTACCTAGAACAAAAAACAAAAATTCTCGTCAATCTATATTAGAATACCTAGAGAAGTACGTACGGAATTTAAAAAATATTGTTTTATTCAAAAGTTGTAGGTATTTGAACTTAAGAAATGAATTTTCAGTGAAAAATTTCGTTACAACTGCTCATAAACTGCTCATAAAATGAAAAGTTTTCGATTAATCAGAAATTCCGTACGTACTTCTCTGCGAAATGCAATTAGGAGCATAACTTTTAACGCGGTCCTCTAGTTTCTCGGCTGTTTTTTTACGGCTTTTTCAATAATTTTTTACGGGCAAAGCATCGAAATTATCAATCTCATTGTTTTTGCATAATCTTTATTAACATTTAAATAAGCTTTACAAATTTTTTGAAGTCAAAATATATAATAGAATAAAAGTTATAGTGGCCGACAGGAAGACATCAAGTAAAAGAGGTGCTTGACGGTGACCAAGATTGCGGCTGTTCTGCTTATCTGAAATCAAAAAACCAAACGGCATTTTAATCTTCATATTTAAGACTAGCGATTGAACTAGAGTGAATTCTAAATTACAAAAACTGACTTTTTTATATACTTTTGAAAATTACATTCTATTTTTTACTCATTTTTTCTTAAGTTTTTCGCTCGTACAAAAAAAAACTATCGAAGCAATCATGATAATCCTAGTTCAATCGCTGGCTTATAACATATTAAAGATGCTGTATAAATTTGAACAAGATCGGTGCAGTAGTTTCTGAAATATCGTGGTCACCGTTTCGAAAAATGGTGTTTCGAGAAAAACGCGTTTGAAAGTATACCTGCTCCGTTCCAGGGCCGTAACTTGTGAACCACTTCGAATATCGAAAAATCCTTTGGCACACATTTTCTACACGTGTTGTAGATGTGATTTATGAAGAAAAAAAATCGATTTTTTTCGACCCGAGAAACTAGAGAACTGCCTTAAATTTGAAGTAAATCGAGTGAAAATTGTTGAAGTTATTTGTCACGCCAATTGGAAAAAAGCTGTTTCGAGAAGTTTCGAGTAGTCGGCAATTTTGTACATCGAAAAATAATATATATTTTTTCTAACAGCTTGATATTCGTACTAAATAGATGTGTAATTCATTTCATGAGCGAATCACTTTTCCATACGAAAAAAATTGTTAAATTCGCACATGATTTTATGTCCGTTACTGTGGCCTAAGGCCTCAATTTACAAAATGTCTACAACGCCCGGCCTTTAGCTCCATCGTTATTCAACGGCGATTTCCGTTTCAGAAATATCGCAAATTAGTGAAAATCGACGACGACGTGGCGACTCTGAGGGCTAAACTGAATCCCGTCAAGGCTGCTGCGATAAAAACCGAGTACAATTTGTAGCGCACGTTTCGTCGTAACATGAGACTATACAAATCGAACGTATGTTTGCCGGTGTTTGCGGTGCAGAGGCGCGTCTTGTAAAGACCACAAGAGTTCGAAAAATGTTGACTATGCACTTTGAGCGCAGCGGCGCGAATTCCAATTTACCGCGTGCACGTGTTTCGAAATATAATCGAAGAGCGTGAAAAACGTGGCAGGCGAGACAGTCGTGAAATTCGTGACAGCTTTTTTTTAACATCCTTAATATTTTATTTATGCAGTGAATGATCAATGAAAAAGACGTAACGACAATTTATTCACAGACGATAAATTATTGTCGATTGGAGGGCGAAAAAAAATTGTTGAGAGACGAAAAAGTTTGTTTGGGTTTGTTTGGGCGAGGCACGAATGAAGTTGTCGCGAATTCGCACGCCTCCGCACCTTTATTTAACAAAGCACATCGTATGAAACAAAGTGACAGGATCTCACGATCGAAAGAAACGTTAAGGTTGGACGCGGATAACGGCCAGCGAAGGCCGATCCGTCATATTTTTCTCGTACCTCCGAACGAGCGATAATTCATAGATCTATTTGTGTTTAATGAAGCTTTGCCGATCGATTGAAAGTCTCCTACGTCTCTCTGTTTTGTATCTCCTTGATGCGATCTATCAGCCGCTCCTTCCATTGTTCCTCAGAAATTGCATTGGCCCATTCCGGTATCGCCGTTACCGGCAACGTAAAACTAGCCATCATGGATTTCACTTGATCTATCTTGTCGGGATCCAAGTCTATGTTCGATCTATTACAGAGCGCGGTCCACACTCGAATAGTCTCCGAAGGGCCTTCCTGTATGTGGAAAAATGAAGAAAAACTGATTACGAATAATTTCTGCGCCAACGTTACAGCGTATTTATTTATACGAAAATTGTATTCCCGAGTATTTCTATATAGTTGAATAAAAAGAAAAATTGATCGTTTGGATTTCGTCATGTCCTGTATTCGACGGTTAAGGGCATGTACAAGGTCAACATAACCTCACAAATTTTCCAATCCAATTTTCTCATAGATGGTTACATTTTTTAGGAAAAACAAAGCATTAGGCTTTGGAGAATTTCCTGACGCAGAGCTTGATGAGTTCCTTTTGCCCTAAATATTATTCATCTATGAGGAATCTCTGTTCGAAAATTTCAGCTATCTCTCTCGCACTCATCTGTCACGTGGTACATCTTCTACTTCGCCTTAAGGGCATTTACGACGTTGGAGTGTGCATCTTTGGAATACAACGATTTTACTTTTGTATTCTTCGTTTCTTTATTTTTACTATTATCGATTTACTTTTTTGCATGACGTTGAAGTTTGCATCGTTGGAATGCAACGAAAATGATTTTCTTTTAAGGCGTTAGGCCACAGTAACGGGAGTATAATTATGTGCGAATTCAACAATTTTTTTTCGTATGAAAAAGTGATTCACTCATAAAATTAATTACACATCTAGTTAGTATGAATATAAAGCTGTTAGAAAATATACATTTTTTTTTTCGATGTATAAAATGGCCGACTACTTTCATTCTTCTATGAAATTTTCTTTTGTTATCTTTTTTTTAGGCGCTCCGCGACGTGACATTTAGCATCTACAATTTTTTACCTAGAACAAAAAAAAATTCTCGTCAATCTACATTAGAATACCTAGAGAAGTACGTACGGAATTTAAAAAATATGGTTTTATTCAAAAGTTGTAGGTATTTCAACTTGAGAAATGAATTTTCAGTGAAAAATTTCGTTATAACTGCTCATAAACTGCTCATAAAATGAAAAGTTTTCGATTAATCAGAAATTCCGTACGTACTTCTCTGCGAAATACAATTAGGAACATAACTTTTGAATTTGAAGTAAATCGAGTGAAAATTGTTGAAGTTATTTGTCACGCCAATTGGAAAAAAGCTGTTTCAAGAAGTTTCGAGTAGTCGGCCATTTTGTACATCGAAAAAAATATATATTTTCTAACAGCTTGATATGCGTACTAAATGGATGTGTAATTAATTTTATGAGTGAATCACTTTTTCATGCGAAAAAAATTGTTAAATTCGCACATGATTTTATACCCGTTACTGTGGCCTAACCCCTTAATTTCCCGAAGTCCCTCTGGCAGATTTGGGCTACGAAAATGACGCAAACATTTTTTAGGATACGTATTTAGCGATCTGCAAAAAATTTGCACGATATGATTTTGGATAATAATGCAAATGAGAAATTGAAAAGAATTTTCGTCGCATTGCAACGGTGCAAACTTCCATGTCATTTTTTGGGCACACTGAGATCGTAAATCTCTAATAAGGATACGCATAAAGGTTGGAGTGATTTTCATAATCCGAATTGGCCGAAAGAAAAATTCCGATCATGACAACAATCAATTTCCGTTGCGTTCCAACGATGCAAACTTCAACATTATGGGTAATGAAGGTGTTGAAGTTTGCATTGTTGGAATGCAACGAAAATTCTTCGTTGTCTTTCATTTCTTTATTTTCATTACTTTCAATGTTTTTTTGCAGGTTTAGTTTATAAATGCTTAGTATGGATCTTTAAAAATCTTACAGTAACTTTTGTAGGCTAAATATGTCGAAAAAGCATTGAGCGATAAGAAAACAAATTATTTTCGGTGCATTTCAACGATGGAAACTTCAACATCATAGGTAATGCCATTACGAAGGGTTGGAGAGAAACGAATTCTGTTCAGCTTCAAATTATACTTCAGGGTCGAAGCAAAAACGTGCCAACGGTCTGATGCTGCTAAATCACTATTTTAACTATCGCTCATTTTTCTGTCGATTCAAAATAATCTGAGGCAAAACTTTAGAAGCCGGCACACCGATGTAAGTTTTTTTTATTCTGCACGCAGCACAACTTACACAAATTCTATCCGATGCATTTCAAATTTTCAGTCTCTTCTAAACTAAATGCAGAATTTGGTTTAGAAATTTTAAGAATCTCCTAAACAGAAATAACTAGCGATATCTTTATTTATTGAAAATCTCTCTCGTTATAAACAATTTTTCTTTAAAAACTGGATATTGTTCAACCTCTCACTATTTCTATGAAAAACGCTATTTAAAAAATTACCTATTATCGGCATAGCCGCCGCAAAAAAATCCCGGTGGTCTCCCAGAAAAAAAATCGATCCAAAATAATTAAATTCACATAATTGATTAACTTCGTTCGTTTCACGCAAGCAGGCATAACAAAGGATTGTAATAAAACTTGAGCTATTTTCTTCGTTGTAATTTCGTAACTTGTATAAAAAGTGGCTATTTAATAATTAAATTAAATAGATATTCAAATTGCACCATTAAGTTAAATGTGGGCAAAATAAATACTTGCCGGCCGATACACAACCAGAAGCAAGGAAGATCAACATTTACTACCAAGTGAAATGCCGATTTGAGAATGTACCGCTAGATTGTGTAGTTTACGCATTTTTTAAATTGAATATGAAGAACGGAGAGGATTTCATCAATAATTATTAAAAAATCTAAACCATTGATAGACCAGCCTTAGAAGCTGAAACGATGTTCACAAAAAAAAAAACACTTACATTCAAAATTGATGACATAAGTGCCGGAAATTTGAGAAGGCATATTACAGAGTAGTACTGCCCTAGCTTATATAAACTTGAGTCGGCTGTGAGTGGAGTTTCTTCACCATGAGGCCGATGAAAATCTGGTTTAGATGCACAGTACTACAGGAACGATTTTCTCATACCTCACTGCTAATCATAGAGACTAATATTTCGAAAAAATCCAACTAAAATAGATCTGGGTCGATTTGTAGAAAAAAAATAGTAAACTAAGACTCATTTAATCGAATGAGGTTGACGTTTGCATCGTTGGCATGCAAAGAAACTTAATATTTCAGAATACCATGAATTTGTTTTTGGTCGAATATGCCTCCAAAAATCCCTCAAGCATATTTTAAGCTATTTATTTATCGATTTACAATATAAATCGATAAAAAAAGATTTTCAACAAGGATGAAATTGAAGGCAAAAATAATGGATTTCTTTTTACTATACCTAGTATACTAAAAAAATATTTTTTTCAAATCTTCGTTGCCATCCAACAATGCAAACTTCAACAGCAAAGTAAAGTTTCAAGATGGGTAATTGAATTGAAGAATAATTTAAAAAATGGTTTATACCTTTCTAAGGTATTTTGAGTGTTTGACATTAATGTTAACACGAACATGTGATTAGAGCTTCTTATTTTATATGTGTTACGTGATTATCGACTATTATGTAAATGTTGTTTTCAAAACAGATGATTGTGAACGAAACAACTTTTTCGTCAGGCCAGCCCCCTCTAGGCTTCGTCCAGAAAAATCTTGACTACACCAATATCCTCAATCCATTTATCTAGCCATTTCTATAGATTGGAATGAATTTTTCTTTTCCGTTCAACATCAAAGTTTGGCACCTGCTGCAAAAAAAACGTCTACAAGGGTCCGAAGTTGCCACTTGGGGTTCATTTTAAAAATGGTGTCATACACTGAAATACATGTCCAATAGAATCCTATAAATAGTTCCCCAGTTGCTACCTGTTTGGAACAACAAATTCTTAAAGTTAATCCTACTTTTGGAGCTTCCGATTTATCGTTGTCCCTTATGAACGTCATGTGTGCTCACCTGGGCTTCGTCGGGTGGTGCGATCGACAGTTCCTGAGATCTATCAACCGAGGCGGAGATCCATTCTTCGTCCTGTAACGTTTTCATATGCATAAAGATTCGAACGTCTTGTCGCGGCTCGGATCGAAAGACGAACCTCGAAATCGTCGTCATCGTCGAGCATGGGATCCGCGTCTGTTGGTATTTGGGAGAGCGGCATGTAGCCCGTCATTCCGGCGTCTTCATCTTCGCTGTCGGAATCGTTGATAGCCCTTGCGCCGACTGCTAAATTTGGCGCGCTTAAGTTTTGCTCCATGGGCTCCTGGGTCGGCTCTGGTGACATTTTTCGCTTCGTATTACAGTGCGCTACGGAGGAAAAGCGTAGGTCGCTGAAGTTCGAGCCGAATTGGCCCTAACCTCACATTGAATATTGTTAAATGCGAGTGACAAAGGGACGGGGCAGTTAAACTTTTTATTTTTTCTCTCAACGTCAATCAACGATGCGTGTGTGATATTTAAGTGAGAAAGAAAATGTTTAGCTGCTTTTCAGAAAGTTGCGTGAAATCTGACGTTTCTAAGCGGTTGATTTGACAGATCAACGGAAGACAGGATCTTACATTATAGCCGTATTTGTAACTGCGATCTTTGGCCGTAAGGCGCGCAATCGTACCCAGTGCAGCCAGATCGCGCGTAAAAGTTACCCCCTCTCTAGTCTCTTGCGCGCCGATCACACAATCATAGTAGCGCGTGTCCGTGAGCGAGCGACGCTCGGGACATCTTCGGCAAGAGCCGAGCGGGGTCGAAGTTTCCCGACCGCGCCTTCGGCAGCTACACCAACACATGGACGCTGAGCACGTTCATGTGCGGCCAAGCCGAAACGAAGGCTTCAAGGGAAAAAGCAATCTGAGCACGACTCGCGCGTGACGTCTCCCGACGACACGCGCGAGGCTTTTAGATGATTTCAATGCTTATTTAGCTCTTGATTCTGTGCGTTATTAATGTATACAATGAAATGTATCGCGCACTCTGATCGCTTATTTTTTTGGTTTATATGTGAATTTAAATATAATAATAAATCAAATTACAACTTATTCATCTTCTGAAAAATTGTTTACGCTTTACTCACACCCGTCCTTATGCCAAATAAATTATAATTCATAAAAGTAAGCGGAAATATATTTATATTCGTATTATTATCTTAATTCTCATACTTTCATCAAGCGATAAAGCATTATCCCCAAAAACAAGCCAATCATCCATCCGGCCGCGAATCGTAAGTACCAGAAAGTGCACATATTCTACAAGCGATGAGATGGTCCCGTTGGTAGCGTTCCTGGCTTCGGTCCGCAGGGGCCCCTAGGGCAAATTTTTCTCTAAATTTTTCATAATTTCTCATAATTTAGTCATATTTGAGATTTTCGGAGAAAAAATGATTTAAAACAGATTCAAGTATTGGTGTATTTCCAAAAAACACATTTTTTTTTACTGAAAATTCATGATTTCTCATTTTTTTTCTCCGGAAATTTCTCTTTTACCTATGACCTGAGGCTGCGGAGATATTCGGAGAAAAGTTAAAGATAAAAATAAATGAGATTTTCGTAAAAAAACGTATTATTGTTATTTTTTTCGGAAATTTCCCTTTTCCTTATTACCTGAGTGAACGGCTGCGGAGATATTCGGAGAAAAGTTATAGATGAAAAAAATTAGATTTTCGTACAAAAAACTTATTACATTTTTTGATCCCTCATAATTCTGAGAAATAATGAATTTCCGAAATTTTTGCAAACGTTATTTTCCTTAAGAGGTAACACCACTGTAACGGCCTGCCACGAAGCGTTTTAGACAAATAATACTTGGGGTAATTATTAAGCATATATTGAAGTATATTGCAAAAAAATGTTATGGGAAAATATTACAAAATGACGACACTGCAGCAAATTCTTCCGAGGCACGTTGAACTTAAAGTGCTCTGCGGCACGCAGTATAACTTGTGCCAATTTTAATCTGGACAAAATAATTTTTAAAAAATTAAATCTCGGTGAGTGTAGCTAGTGAAAACCACATAGGGGATTTTAGAAATATTGATTTTTGAGTAATTGCCGAGTATGTGACTAAAAATGTTCATTTTTTTTAAGACAGTTATTTGTTAATAAATATTGTTTAAATTAACTTATCAAAAATCCCCTACGTGGTTCAGTAGCTACACTCATGTAGACTTAATAAAACGAAATTCTTTTTTTTAGATTAAAATTGGCACAGTTACACTGCGTGCCGCAGAGGTTCGACATGCTTCGGATAAATTTCTGCAGTGTCGCCATTTTGTAATATTTTCGGATAAAAATTTATAGCAATATACTTAAATATATGCTCAATAAATACCGCCAGTATTATTTGTTTATCACATTTTCTTCCGCCAAAAAAAAAATATCAAAAAATACGCTTCATGTAAGGCCGTTACAGTGGTGTTACCCCTTAAAGTCTTCATTTAATTTCCGAGATTTTCCCGTGATCATAATTAAAATGATGAAATATTCGGAAAAATTCGGAGAAACTCGAATATTTGCGTAAAAATAATTGTCCGCAAAACTCCGAATCCTTCATATTTGTTCCAATTCATAGAAAAATTTGGAAAAATTTTGCGGAAAAAATCGGAGTTTTTCAGAAAAAAAATTGCACTAGGGGCGCGGGATCGTTCCGCGCGCTCAATGCTTTTTTTAAAATTGTTATTACTATTAATTCTTATTTGATTAGTTATTTTTATTAGTTATCATTATTATTTTAATTAGTTATCTTTTAGTGTCGAAAAATTTATCGCGCACTCTGACCGCTTATTTTATTAGTTTGTACGTTAAATTCAATATAATAATAAATCTAAATTACAACTTAATTATCTTCTAAAAAATTGTTTGCGCTTTACTCACACCCGTCCCTATGCCAAATAAATTGTAATTCATAAAAGTAAGCGGAAATATATTTATATTCGTATTATTATATTAATTCTCATACTTTCATCAAGCGATACAGCATTATCCCCAAAAACAAGCCAATCATCCATCCGGCCGCGAATTGTAAGTAGCAGAAAGTGCACATATTCTACAAGCGATGAGATGGTCCCGTTGGTAGCGTTCCTGGCTTCGGTCCGCAGGGGCCCCTAGTGCAAATTTTTCTCCAAATTTTTCATATTTTAGTCATATCTGAGATTTTCGGAGAAAAAACGATTTAAAACAGATTCAAGTACTGGTCTATTTCCCAAAAACACATTTTTTTTTACTTAAAATTCATGATTTCTCATTTTTTTCCCGGAAATTTCTCTTTTTCCTATGACCTGAGTGAACGGCTGCGGAGATATTCGGAGAAAATTTAAAGATGAAAAAAAATGAGATTTTCGTAAAAAAAACTTGATATTATTTTTTTTCCGGATCTTTTTCTTTTTCCTATTGAGTGAACGGCTGCGGAGATATTCGGAGAAAAGTTGTAGATGAAAAAAAATAAGATTTTCGTAAAAAAAACTTATGAAATTTTTTTATCCCTCATAATTCTGAGAAATAACGAATTTCCGAAATTTTTGCAAACATTATTTTCCTTAAGGGGTAACACCACTGTAACGGCTTACCACGAAGCGTTTTAGACAAATAATACTTGGGGTAATTATTAAGCATATATTGAAGTATATTGCAAAGAAATTTTATGGGAAAATATTACAAAATGGCGACACTGCAGCAAATTCTTCCGAGGCATGTTGAACTTAAGGTGCTCTACGGCACGCAGTATAACTTGTGTCAATTTTAATCTGGACAAAATACATTTTTTTAAATTAAATCTAGATGAGTGTAGCCAGTGAACCACGTAGGGGATTTTAGAAATATTGATTTTTGAGTAATTGCCGAGTATTTGACTAAAAATGTTCAATTTTTTTTAAGACTGTTATTTTTTAATAAATATTGTTTAAATTAACTTATCGAAAATCCCCTACGGGGTTCAGTAGCTACACTCATGTAGACTTAATAAAACAAAATTCTTTTTTTTATATTAAAATTGGCACAGTTATACTGCGTGCCGCAGAGGTTCGACATGCTTCGGAAGAATTGCTGCAGTGTCGCCATTTTGTAATATTTTCGGATAAAAATTTATAGTCATACACTTAAATATATGCTCAATAAATACCGCAAGTATTATATGTTTATCACATTTTCTTCCGCCAAAAAAAAAATATTAAAAAATACGCTTCCTGTAAGGCCGTTACAGTGGTGTTACCCCTTAAAGTTTTCATATCATTTTCAAGATTTTCCCATGATCGTGAGTAAAATGATGAAAAATTCGGGAAAAATCCAA
The DNA here is from genome assembly GCA_944452715.1 of Ophion slaviceki. Taxonomy (NCBI): domain Eukaryota; kingdom Metazoa; phylum Arthropoda; class Insecta; order Hymenoptera; family Ichneumonidae; genus Ophion; species Ophion slaviceki. Next base: position 29,304,151 of record OX101789.1, read on the forward strand.
AAAAATTCGGAGAAACTCGGATGTTTGCGTAAAAATAATTGTCCGCAAAACTTCGAATTCTTTATATTTGTTCCAATTCATAGAAAAAATCGGAAAAATTTTCCGGAAAAAATCGGAGTTTTTCGGAAAAAAAAATTTGCACTAGGGGCGCGGGATCGTACCCCGCGCTCAGTGCTTTTTTTAAAATTATTACTACTATTAATTCTTATTTGATTAGTTATTTTTATTAGTTATCATTATTATTTTAATTAGTTATCTTTTAATGTCGAAAAATTTATCGCGCCCTCTGACCGTTTATTTTATTAGTTTGTAGGTTAATTTAAATACAATAATAAATCTAAATTACAACTTATTTATCTTCTAAAAAATTGTTTGCGCTTTACTCACACCCGTCCCTATGCCAAATAAATTGTAATTCATAAAAGTAAGCTGAAATATATTTATATTCATATTATTATATTCATTCTCATTTACTTTCATCAAGCGATAAAGCATTATGATAATGCTTTATGGCTTGATGAAAGTATATGAGAATGTTCGTGGCAGGCCGTTACAGTGGTGTTACCCCTTAAGGAAAATAATGTTTGCAAAAATTTCGAAAATTCATTATTTCTCAGAATTATGCGGGATAAAAAAATGCCACGAAGCGTTTTAGACAAATAATACTTGGGGTAATTATTAAGCATATATTGAAGTATATTGCAAAAAAATGTTATGGGAAAATATTACAAAATGACGACACTGCAGCAAATTCTTCCGAGGCACGTTGAACTTAAAGTGCTCTGCGGCACGCAGTATAACTTGTGCCAATTTTAATCTGACCAAATAATTTTTAAAAAATTAAATCTCGGTGAGTGTAGCTAGTGAAAACCACATAGGGGATTTTAGAAATATTGATTTTTGAGTAATTGCCGAGTATGTGACTAAAAATGTTCATTTTTTTTAAGACAGTTATTTGTTAATAAATATTGTTTAAATTAACTTATCAAAAATCCCCTACGTGGTTCAGTAGCTACACTCATGTAGACTTAATAAAACGAAATTCTTTTTTTTAGATTAAAATTGGCACAGATAAATTGGCACAAATAAAATTGGCGAAAAAAATTTATGGGAAAATATTACAAAATGGCGACACTGCAGAAAATTCTTCCGAGGCATGTTGAACTTAAGGTGCTGTGCGGCACGTAGTATAACTTGTGCCAATTTTAATCTGGACAAAAATTTTTTTTAAATTAAATCTGGATGAGTGTAGCTAGTGAACCACGTAGGGGATTTTAGAAATATTGATTTTTGAATAATTGCCGAGTATTTGACTAAAAATGTTCATTTAGACTTAATAAAGCAAAATTCTTTTTTTTTAGATTAAAATTGGCACAGTTATCTGCGTGCCGCAGAGGTTCGACATGCTTCGGAAGAATTGCGGCAGTGTCGCCATTTTGTAATATTTTCGGATAAAAATTTCTAGCAATATACTTAAATATATGGTGAATAAATACCGCAAGTATTATTTGTTTATCACATTTCCTTCCGCCAAAAAAAAAATTTCGAAAAATCCGCTTCTTGTAAGGCCGTTACAGTGGTGTTACCCCTTAAAGTCTTCATATAATTTCCGAAATTTGCCTGTGATCGTAATCAAAATGATGACATATTTGGAGAAATTCGGAGAAACTCGGATATTTGCGTAAAAATAATTGTCCGCAAAACTCCGAATTCCTCATATTTGTTCCAATTCATAGAAAAATTCGGAAAAAATCTAAAAAATTTTTCGGAAAGCATTATCATTTAAATTAAATTTTAAGCCATAAAGCATTATCATAATGCATTATCATAATGCTTTATCGGTTGATGAAAGTAAATGAAATTGAATATAATAATATGAATATAAATATATTTCCGCTTACTTTTATGAATTATAATTTATTTGGCATAGGGACGGGTGTGAGTAAAGCGCAAACAATTTTTTAGAAGATAAATAAGTTGTAATTTAGATTTATTATTGTATTTTAATTAACGTACAAACTAATAAAATAAGCGGTCAGAGTGCGCGATAAATTTTTCGACACTAAAAGATAACTAATTAAAATAATAATGATAACTAATAAAAATAACTAATCAAATAAGAATTAATAGTAATAATAATTAAAAAAAAAAACACTGAGCGCGGGGTACGATACAGCGCCCCTAGTGCAAATTTTTTCCCGAAAAACTCCGATTTTTTCCGGAAAATTTTTCCGATTTTTTCTATGAATTGGAACAAATATGAAGAATTCGGAGTTTTGCGGACAATTATTTTTACGCAAACATCCGAGATTCTCCGAATTTTTTTCGATTTTTTCCGAATATTTTATCATTTTATTCACGATCACGGGAAAATCTTGGAAATTATATGAAAACTTTAAGGGGTAACACCACTGTAACGGCCTTACAGGAAGCGTATTTTTTAATATTCTTTTTGGCGGAAGAAAATGTGATAAACAAATAATACTGGCGGTATTTATTGAGCATATATTTAAGTATATGGCTATACATTTTTATCCGAAAATATTACAAAATGGCGACACTGCAGCAATTCTTCCGAAGCATGTCGAACCTCTGCGGCACGCAGTATAACTGTGCCAATTTTAATCTAAAAAAAAGAATTTTATTTTATAAGGTCTACATGAGTGTAGCTACTGAACCCCGTAGGGGATTTTCGATAAGTTAATTTAAACAATATTTATTAAAAAATAACAGTCTTAAAAAAAATTGAACATTTTTAGTCAAATACTCGGCAATTACTCAAAAATCAATATTTCTAAAATCCCCTACGTGGTTCACTAGCTACACTCATCTAGATTTAATTTAAAAAAAATTATTTTGTCCAGATTAAAATTGGCACAAGTTATACTGCGTGCCGTAGATCACCTTAAGTTCAACATGCCTCGGAAGAATTTGCTGCAGTGTCGCCATTTTGTAATATTTTCCCATAAAATTTTTTTGCAATATACTTCAATATATGCTTAATAATTACCCCGAGTATTATTTGTCTAAAACGCTTCGTGGCAGGCCGTTACAATGGTGTCACCCCTTAAGGAAAATAATGTTTGCAAAAATTTCGGAAATTCATTATTTCTCAGAATTATGAGGGATAAAAAATGTCATAAGTTTTTTTTACGAAAATCTTATTTTTTTTTCATCTACAACTTTTCTCCGAATATCTCCGCAGCCGTTCACTCAATAGGAAAAAGAAAAAGTTCCCGAAAAAAAATAATATCAAGTTTTTTTTACGAAAATCTCATTTTTTTCATCTTTACATTTTCTCCGAATATCTCCGCAGCCGTTCACTCAGGTCATAGGAAAAAGAGAAATTTCCGGGAAAAAAATGAGAAATCATGAATTTTAAGTAAAAAAAATGTGTTTTTGGGAAATAGACCAGTACTTGAATCTGTTTTAAATCGTTTTTTCTCCGAAAATCTCAGATATGACTAAAATATGAAAAATTATGAAAAATTTGGAGAAAAATTTGCACTAGGGGCCCCTGCGGACCGAAGCCAGGAACGCTACCAACGGGACCATCTCATCGCTTGTAGAATATGTGCACTTTCTGGTACTTACAATTCGCGGCCGGATGGATGATTGGCTTGTTTTTGGGGATAATGCTGTATCGCTTGATGAAAGTATGTGCATTAATATAATAATACGAATATAAATATATTTCCGCTTACTTTTATGAATTATAATTTATTTGGCATAAGGACGGGTGTGAGTAAAGCGTAAACAATTTTATATAAGATAAATAAGTTGTAATTTAGATTTATTATTATATTTAAATTAACGTATAAACTAAAAAATAAGCGATCAGAGTGCGCGATACATTTTTTTGTATACATTAATAACGCAGAGAATCAAGAGCTAAATAAGCATTGAAATCATCTAAAAGCCTCGCGCGTGCCCCTCGGGTGACGTCACGCGCGAGTCGTGCTCAGATTGCTTTTTCCCTCGAAGCCTTCGTTTCGGCTTGGCCGCACATGAACGTGCTCAGCGTCCATGTGTTGGTGTAGCAGCCGAAGGCGCGGTCGGGACACTTCGACCGTGCTCGGCTCTTTCCGAAGATGTCCGAGCATCGCTCGCTCACGGACACGCGCTATTATGATTGTGTGACGGGCGCGTAAGAGACTAGAGAGGGGGTAACTTTTACGCGCGATCTGGCTGCACTGATCGTACCGGAGCGTCTTCCTGTCTCTCTCGCTCTGTCGTCAGCACCTCGTCAAAGTTAGCCCCCCCAATTCGACTAATCGAACTTTTTTTTTTGAATCGTTTGGTGGTCGTTTGGTAACGTTTGGGTAAACCATTGAAATCGTTTGGTAGTCTTCCGTTTTTCGAAAAATCGATAAACTTTGACGAGGTATTAAGCATGGTCTTACATACAGGTCTGACAACGGCGGTAGTGGGGGTAGGCACCCTTAGCGGTTCTGTTTTTTATTCCCATTTCTGCCGCTTGGTGCGTGACGGCAAGGGGAAGTAGCGGTGCGACGAAGAGAGAAATAACTCTTCTGTCCTTTTCCCTCCTGAACGCAACGCATGCGCCGTTTGCCCTAACTTAATTTACCGTACTGTCGTGTAAACTGCAAAATATACGAAACCAATAAAAAAAATTTGTTGATTAAAAAAAAGATGACTACTTTCATCGAAAAAAAAAACTGAAAACTTTTTGAATACATTAATTCATACCAGCACATATTACGACCATTTACATCCTTTTTTCTCCAATGTCTCACAATACATCGTTCTTCCAAATGTTTTTCGCACACGTACTGAGACTCTTTCAGTCCCGGAATAGCATCGAGCCATTTTTTGTATCGTTCGACGTTTCCGGGCACGCGAAACACGGAGCATTTCTGCTTACAATTTTTGTACCCCGTTTTACAATTGCGAACCGCGCAACCCTTAGCCATTTCGCATTTTTTTCGCAAACACTACCAAAAAAAATCCACACTCATGCGCAAAAACATGATAAAAAATGTATTACGGTAAATCGCGTAGAACCTTATGGTATATGGTCGCAAATAAAGGTTATTTCGACAATCGTGCCACAAAAACATACGTAAACCCCATGGACCCGTTCGCCGGTAAGAGGTAAGGGGGAAACTCCTTCCCCTTGCTAGTGGCGACGCGTAGCGACGCCTAGTGAATCGAAAAGTGAAGCCGATAAGCGTGCCTACCCCCACCATGAAAATTTAGCTTCGTTGCAAGACCTGTATGTAATACCTCGTCAAAGTTAGCCCCCCCACTTTGACTAATCGAACTTTTTTTTTACGAATCGTTTGGTAGTCGTTTGGTAGCGTTCGGTAAACCATTGAAATCGTTTGGTAGTCCTCCGTTTTTCGAAAAATCGATAATCAAAAATTGGGCAGTAAGTTAGCCCCCCCACTTTGACTAATCAAACTTTTTTTTTTACGAATCGTTTGGTGGTCGTTTGGTAGCGTTTGGTAAACCATTGAAATCGTTTGGTAGTTCTCCGTTTTTCGAAAAAACGATAATCAAAAATTAGGCAATAAGTTGGCCCCCCCACTTTGGCTAATCGAACTTTTTTTTTTACGAATCGTTTGGTGGTCGTTTGGTAGCGTTTGGTAAACCATTCAAATCGTTTGGTAGTTTCCCGTTCTTTCGGAAAATCAAAAAGAAAATTCCGATCCATGAGATAGGACGATGGGCAGCGGAAAAAGACTCGATAACCAACGCCATCTGTCGCAAAAACGTCGTATATTATCACGACCAATCACAGCTCGCTATTCCTGATACGCACGTATCTTGTGTTATCGTATTTGAATAATCGACTACCAAACGTCCCGAATAGAATACCAAACGCTACCGGATGTTTTTCCATCGATCGCGGCCCATTAGAACGTAATCGGACAAGAAATAAGGAGTGAATCTACGCTAATATATAATTCTGTCAGTGCGGCTTATGGCGACCAATCCCAGCGCTCCATTTCCGATTCGCTGTATTTTGCGTTGGCATTATTGATTGATCGACTACCAAACGACCTGAATGGAATACCAAACGCTATGATTTTTTTTTCTATCGAATAAATCTCATCACAATGAATTAGCCACAAAATAATGGGTGAATTTTTTTGAGAATTTCCTTTTTTCGCTGCGGCTTCTAACGACCAATAGCGGCTCGCCATGATCAACTGAACGGTGAGCTGTGATTGGTCGCCACAAGTCGCGGCGGACAAAGAAACTATGTACGCACGCACGACTACAAAACGATTCGTGGATGAAAGCTCGATAAGTCAAAGTGAGGGGGGAGGGTGCTAAATTGTGGACGGATTTTTTAATCTAAAAAAATTACGGGTGAATTTGCGTTAATCAGCCGTTCTAGGACTACGGCTTCTGGCAACCAATCAGAACCGTCCACTGAGGATTCACATGTATTTTGCGTTTACATAATTTAGCGATCAACTACCAAACGTCCTGAATAGAATATCAAACGCTATTAGATGTTTTTCTATCGATTAAGTCTTTCCACAATGAAATTAGCCGCAAAATATGTCACGAATCGTTTGGTAACGTTTGGTAAACTATTGAAATCGTTTGGTAGTTCTCCATTTTTCGAAAAAACGATCCTCCCCCCTCACTTTGACTAATCGAGCTTTCATCCACGAATCGTTTAGTAGTCGTGCGTGCGTACATAGTTTCTTTGTCCGCCGCGACTTGTGGCGACCAATCACAGCTCACCGTTCAGTTGATCATGGCGAGCCGCTATTGGTCGTTAGAAGCCGCAACGAAAAAAGGAATTTCTCAAAAAAATTCACCCATTATTTTGTGGCTAATTCATTATGATGAGATTTATTCGATAGAAAAACAAATCATAGCGTTTGGTATTCCATTCAGGTCGTTTGGTAGTCGATCAATCAATAATGCCAACGCAAAATACAGCGAATCGGAAATGGAGCGCTGGGATTGGTCGCCATAAGCCGCACTGACAGAATTATATATTAGCGTAGATTCACTCGTTATTTCTTGTCCGATTACGTTCTAATGGGCCGCGATCGATGGAAAAACATCCGGTAGCGTTTTGTATTCTATTCGGGACGTTTGGTAGTCGATCATTCAAATACGATAACACAAGATACGTGCGTATCAGGAATAGAGAGCTGTGATTGGTCGCGATAATATACGACGATTTTGCGACAGATGGCGTTGGTTATCGAGTCTTTTTCCGCTGCCCATCGTCCTATCTCATGGATCGGAATTTTCTTTTTGATTTTCCGAAAGAACGGGAAACTACCAAACGATTTGAATGGTTTACCAAACGCTACCAAACGACCACCAAACGATTCGTAAAAAAAAAGTTTGATTAGTCAAAGTAGGGGGCTAACTTACTGCCCAATTTTTGATTATCGATTTTTCGAAAAACGGAGGACTACCAAACGATTTCAATGGTTTACCAAACGCTACCAAACGACTACCAAACGATTCGTAAAAAAAAAAGTTCGATTAGTCAAAGTGGGGGGGCTAACTTTGCCGAGGTGGCAACCAGAACTCTGAGAAAAAATTCAATTTTCCGAAAAAAAAGTTTGGTCTCATCTAAAGCATTCAATCAAGCGTTCAATCTACTGCTCAGTCGAAAGAAAAAAAATCCGTTCTGGTTGTCTCTCACATAGTTTTGGATTTCCAGGTACTTTTTATTGAAATTTCAAATGGTACTAACGGTTTTTTTCTTTCGTTAGGGGGGGGGGGGGCAACTCTAGAAAATTATCTCGAGTGTTCCGATGAAAATATTTGTCTGACGCGGTAAAGTTATAAAGATATTCGACAGAATCCTTGCGGGGGCCACCAGAATTCTGAGAAAAAACTCAATTTTCCGAAAAAAAAAATTTGGTCCCATCTAAAGCATTCCATCGCGCCATTGATCTACTGCTCAGCCTACGCATAAAAATCCTTTCTGGTTGCCTCTCACATAATTCTGGAGTTCTATGTACTTTTTATTGATTGTTCAGTTGTTACTCACGATTTTTTTCTTTCGTTGGAGGGGGGTGGGGGGCATCTTCACAAAATTATCTCGAGTGTTCCGTTGAAAATACTTGTCTGACGAGGAAAAGTTCTAAAGATATTTGACAGAACTCTTACGAATGCAACCAGAACTCTATGAAAACATTTAATTTTCCGAAGAAAAAAAAGTTGGTCTCATCCAAAGCATTCCATCGCGCCTTCGATCTACTGCTCAGTCGACAGAAAAGAAATCCGTGTTAATTGCCTCTCACATAGTCTGGAGTTCTATGTACTTTTTATTGATAGTTCAGTTCTTGCTTACGATTTTTTTCTTTAGTTAGGGGGGGGGGGGGCCACTTCACAAAATTACCTCGAGTGTTCCGTTGAAAATATTTGTCTGACGAGGAAAAGTTGTAGAGATATTTGACAGAACTCTTGCGGCGGCAACCGGAACTCTGAGAAAAAATTCAATTTTCTGAAAAAAAAGTTTGGTCTCATCTAAAGCCATCGTGCCATCGATCTAGTGCTCAGTCGACGCAAAAAAATCCGTTCTGGTTACCTCTCACATAGTTCTGGAGCTCTATGTACTTTTTATTGATAGTTCAGTTGTTCCTAACAATTTTTTTCTTTCGTTAGGTGGGGGGGGGGGGGGGGGGCAAATTCACAAAATTATCTCGAGCGTTCCGTTGAAAATATTTGTCTGACGAAGAAAACTTGTAAATATATTTGACAGAACTCTTGCGGGGTCAACCAGAACTCTGAAAAAAAATCAATTTTCCGCTGAAATAAAAAGGTCTCATCTAAAGCATTCCATCGCGCGATCGATCTACTGCTCAGTCGACGGAAAAAAATCCGTTCTGGTTGCCTCTCACTTAGTTCTGGAGCTCTATGTACGTTTTATTGATACTTTAGTTGTTACTAACGATTTTTTATCTTTCGTTAGGGGGTGGGGCAACTTCACAAAATTATCTCGAGTGTTCCGTTGAAAATATTTATCTGACGAGGAAAAGTTGTAGAGATATTTGACAGAACTCATGCGGGGGCAACCAGAACTCTGAGAAAAAATTCAATTTTCCGAAAACAAAATTTGGTCTCATCTAAAGCATTCCATCGCGCCATCAATCTACTGCTCAGTCGATGGAAAAAAAATCCGTTCTGGTTGCCTCTCACATAGTTTTAGAGTTCCATGTATTTTTCATTGAAATTTCAGTTGGTACTAACGATTTTTTTCTTTCGTTAGGGGGGGGGGGGGCAATTTCACCAAATTATCTCGAGTGTTCCGTTGAAAATATGTGTCTAACGAGGAAAAGTTGTAGAGATATTTGACAGAACTCTTGCGGGGGCAACCAGAACTCTGAGAAAAAATGCAATTTCCCGAAAAAAAAATTTGGTCTCATCTAAAGCATTCCATCGCACCATCAATCTACTGCTCAGTCGACGGAAAAAAATCCGTTCTGGTTGCCTCTCACATAGTTCTGGAGTTCTATGTACGTTTTATTGATAGTTCAGTTGTGACTAACGATTTTTTCTTTCGTTAGGGGGGGGGGGGGGGGGGGGAACTTCACAAAATTACCTCGAGTGTTCCGTTGAAAATTTTAGTCTGACGAGGAAAAGTTGTAGAGATATTTGACAGAACTCTTGCGGGGGCAACCAGAACTCTGAGAAAAAATTCAATTTTCCGAAAAAAAAGTTTGGTCTCATCTAAAGCATTCAATCAAGCGATCAATCTACTGCTCAGTCGAAAGAAAAAAAATCCGTTCTGGTTGTCTCTCACATAGTTTTGGATTTCCAGGTACTTTTTATTGAAATTTTAAATGGTACTAAGGGTTTTTTTCTTTCGTTAGGGGGGGGGGGGGGGGGCAACTCTAGAAAATTATCTCGAGTGTTCCGATGAAAATATTTGTCTGACGCGGAAAAGTTATAAAGATATTCGACAGAATCCTTGCGGGGGCCACCAGAATTCTGAGAAAAAACTCAATGTTCCGAAAAAAAAATTTGGTCCCATCTAAAGCATTCCATCGCGCCATCGATCTACTGCTCAGCCTACGCATAAAAATCCTTTCTGGTTGCCTCTCACATAATTCTGGAGTTCTATGTACTTTTTATTGATTGTTCAGTTGTTACTCACGATTTTTTTCTTTCGTTGGAGGGGGGTGGGGGGCATCTTCACAAAATTATCTCGAGTGTTCCGTTGAAAATACTTGTCTGACGAGGAAAAGTTCTAAAGATATTTGACAGAACTCTTACGAATGCGACCAGAACTCTATGAAAACATTTAATTTTCCGAAGAAAAAAAAGTTGGTCTCATCCAAAGCATTCCATCGCGCCTTCGATCTACTGCTCAGTCGACAGAAAAGAAATCCGTTTTGGTTGCCTCTCACATAGTCTGGAGTTCTATGTACTTTTTATTGATAGTTCAGTTCCTGCTAACGACTTTTTTCTTTCGTTAGGAGGGGGGGGGGGGCAACTTCACAAAATTACCTCGAGTGTTCCGTTGAAAATATTTGTCTGACGAGGAAAAGTTGTAGAGATATTTGACAGAACTCTTGCGGCGGCAACCGGAACTCTGAGAAAAAATTCAATCTTCTGAAAAAAAAAGTTTGGTCTAATCTAAAGCCATCGTGCCATCGATCTAGTGGTCAGTCGACGCAAAAAAATCCGTTCTGGTTACCTCTCACATAGTTCTGGAGCTCTATGTACTTTTTATTGATAGTTCAGTTGTTCCTAACGATTTTTTTCTTTCGTTAGGTGGGGGGGGGGGGGGGCAACTTCACAAAATTATCTCGAGCGTTCCGTTGAAAATATTTGTCTGACGAGGAAAACTTGTAAATATATTTGACAGAACTCTTGCGGGGTCAACCAGAACTCTGAGAAATAAATCAATTTTCCGCTGAAAAAAATTGGTCTCATCTAAAGCATTCCATCGCGCGATCGATCTACTGCTCAGTCGACGGAAAAAAATCCGTTCTGGTTGCCTGTCACTTAGTTCTGGAGCTCTATGTACGTTTTATTGATACTTTAGTTGTTACTAACGATTTTTTATCTTTTGTTAGGGGGTGGGGCAACTTCACAAAATTATCTCGAGTGTTCCGTTGAAAATATTTATCTGACGAGGAAAAGTTGTAGAGATATTTGACAGAACTCATGCGGGGGCAACCAGAACTCTGAGAAAAAATTCAATTTTCCGAAAACAAAATTTGGTCTCATCTAAAGCATTCCATCGCGCCATCAATCTACTGCTCAGTCGACGGAAAAAAATCCGTTCTGGTTGCCTCTCACATAGTTCTGGAGTTCTATGTACGTTTTATTGATAGTTCAGTTGTTACTAACGATTTTTTTCTTTCGTTAGGGGGGGGGGGGGCAACGTTACAAAATTACCTCGAGTGTTCCGTTGAAAATATTTGTCTGACGCGGAAAAGTTGTAGAGATATTTGACAGAACTCTTGCGGGACCAACCAGAAATCTGAGAAAAATTCAATTTTCCGAAAAAAAAGTTTGGTCTCATCTAAAACATTCCATCGCACGTTCAATCTACTGCTCAGTCGAAGGAAAAAAAATCCGTTCTGGTTGCCTCTCACATAGTTTTGGATTTCCATGTACTTTTTATTGAAATTTCAAATGGTACTAACGATTTTTTTCTTTCGTTAGAGGGGTGGGGAACTTCACAAAATTATCTCGAGTGTTCCGTTCAAAATATTTATCTGACGAGGAAAAGTTGTAGAGATATTTGACAGAACTCATGCGGGGGCAACCAGAACTCTGAGAAAAAATTCAATTTTCCGAAAACAAAATTTGGTCTCATCTAAAGCATTCCATCGCGCCATCAATCTACTGCTCAGTCGATGGAAAAAAAATCCGTTCTGGTTGCCTCTCACATAGTTTTAGAGTTCCATGTACTTTTCATTGAAATTTCAGTTGGTACTAACGATTTTTTTCTTTCGTTAGGGGGGGGGGCAACTTCACAAAATTATCTCGAGGGTTCCGGTGAAAATATGTGTCTAACGAGGAAAAGTTGTAGAGATATTTGACAGAACTCTTGCGGGGGCAACCAGAACTCTGAGAAAACATGCAATTTCCCGAAAAAAAAATTTGGTCTCATCTAAAGCATTCCATCGCACCATCAATCTACTGCTCAGTCGACGGAAAAAAATCCGTTCTGGTTGCCTCTCACATAGTTCTGGAGTTCTATGTACGTTTTATTGATAGTTCAGTTGTGACTAACGATTTTTTCTTTCGTTAGGGGGGTGGGGGGCAACATCACAAAATTACCTCGAGTGTTCCGTTGAAAATTTTAGTCTGACGAGGAAAAGTTGTAGAGATATTTGACAGAACTCTTGCGGGGGCAACCAGAACTCTGAGAAAAAATTCAATTTTCCGAAAAAAAAGTTTGGTCTCATCTAAAGCATTCAATCAAGCGTTCAATCTACTGCTCAGTCGAAAGAAAAAAAATCCGTTCTGGTTGTCTCTCACATAGTTTTGGATTTCCAGGTACTTTTTATTGAAATTTCAAATGGTACTAACGGTTTTTTTCTTTCGTTAGGGGGGGGGGCGGCAACTCTAGAAAATTATCTCGAGTGTTCCGATGAAAATATTTGTCTGACGCGGAAAAGTTATAAAGATATTCGACAGAATCCTTGCGGGGGCCACCAGAATTCTGAGAAAAAACTCAATTTTCCGAAAAAAAAATTTGGTCCCATCTAAAGCATTCCATCGCGCCATCGATCTACTGCTCAGCCTACGCATAAAAATCCTTTCTGGTTGCCTCTCACATAATTCTGGAGTTCTATGTACTTTTTATTGATTGTTCAGTTGTTACTCACGATTTTTTTCTTTCGTTGGAGGGGGGTGGGGGGCATCTTCACAAAATTATCTCGAGTGTTCCGTTGAAAATACTTGTCTGACGAGGAAAAGTTCTAAAGATATTTGACAGAACTCTTACGAATGCGACCAGAACTCTATGAAAACATTTAATTTTCCGAAGAGAAAAAAGTTGGTCTCATCCAAAGCATTCCATCGCGCCTTCGATCTACTGCTCAGTCGACAGAAAAGAAATCCGTTTTGGTTGCCTCTCACATAGTCTGGAGTTCTATGTACTTTTTATTGATAGTTCAGTTCTTGCTAACGATTTTTTCTTTCGTTAGGGTGGGGGGGGGGGCAACTTCACAAAATTACCTCGAGTGTTCTGTTGAAAATATTTGTCTGACGAGGAAAAGTTGTAGAGATATTTGACAGAACTCTTGCGGGGTCAACCAGAACTCTGAGAAAAAAATCAATTTTCCGCTGAAAAAAATTGGTCTCATCTAAAGCATTCCATCGCGCGATCGATCTACTGCTCAGTCGACGGAAAAAAATCCGTTCTGGTTGCCTCTCACTTAGTTCTGGAGCTCTATGTACGTTTTATTGATACTTTAGTTGTTACTAACGATTTTTTATCTTTCGTTAGGGGGTGGGGCAACTTCACAAAATTATCTCGAGTGTTCCGTTGAAAATATTTATCTGACGAGGAAAAGTTGTAGAGATATTTGACAGAATTCATGCGGGGGCAACCAGAACTCTGAGAAAAAATTCAATTTTCCGAAAACAAAATTTGGTCTCATCTAAAGCATTCCATCGCGCCATCAATCTACTGCTCAGTCGATGGAAAAAAAATCCGTTCTGGTTGCCTCTCACATAGTTCTGGAGTTCTATGTACGTTTTATTGATAGTTCAGTTGTGACTAACGATTTTTTCTTTCGTTAGGGGGCGGGGGGCAACTTCACAAAATTACCTCGAGTGTTCCGTTGAAAATTTTAGTCTGACGAGGAAAAGTTGTAGAGATATTTGACAGAACTCTTGCGGGGGCAACCAGAACTCTGAGAAAAAATTCAATTTTCCGAAAAAAAAGTTTGGTCTCATCTAAAGCATTCAATCAAGCGATCAATCTACTGCTCAGTCGAAAGAAAAAAAATCCGTTCTGGTTGTCTCTCACATAGTTTTGGATTTCCAGGTACTTTTTATTGAAATTTTAAATGGTACTAAGGGTTTTTTTCTTTCGTTAGGGGGGGGGGGGGGCAACTCTAGAAAATTATCTCGAGTGTTCCGATGAAAATATTTGTCTGACGCGGAAAAGTTATAAAGATATTCGACAGAATCCTTGCGGGGGCCACCAGAATTCTGAGAAAAAACTCAATGTTCCGAAAAAAAAATTTGGTCCCATCTAAAGCATTCCATCGCGCCATCGATCTACTGCTCAGCCTACGCATAAAAATCCTTTCTGGTTGCCTCTCACATAATTCTGGAGTTCTATGTACTTTTTATTGATTGTTCAGTTGTTACTCACGATTTTTTTCTTTCGTTGGAGGGGGGTGGGGGGCATCTTCACAAAATTATCTCGAGTGTTCCGTTGAAAATACTTGTCTGACGAGGAAAAGTTCTAAAGATATTTGACAGAACTCTTACGAATGCGACCAGAACTCTATGAAAACATTTAATTTTCCGAAGAAAAAAAAGTTGGTCTCATCCAAAGCATTCCATCGCGCCTTCGATCTACTGCTCAGTCGACAGAAAAGAAATCCGTTTTGGTTGCCTCTCACATAGTCTGGAGTTCTATGTACTTTTTATTGATAGTTCAGTTCCTGCTAACGACTTTTTTCTTTCGTTAGGAGGGGGGGGGGGGGCAACTTCACAAAATTACCTCGAGTGTTCCGTTGAAAATATTTGTCTGACGAGGAAAAGTTGTAGAGATATTTGACAGAACTCTTGCGGCGGCAACCGGAACTCTGAGAAAAAATTCAATCTTCTGAAAAAAAAAGTTTGGTCTCATCTAAAGCCATCGTGCCATCGATCTAGTGGTCAGTCGACGCAAAAAAATCCGTTCTGGTTACCTCTCACATAGTTCTGGAGCTCTATGTACTTTTTATTGATAGTTCAGTTGTTCCTAACGATTTTTTTCTTTCGTTAGGTGGGGGGGGGGGGGGGCAACTTCACAAAATTATCTCGAGCGTTCCGTTGAAAATATTTGTCTGACGAGGAAAACTTGTAAATATATTTGACAGAACTCTTGCGGGGTCAACCAGAACTCTGAGAAATAAATCAATTTTCCGCTGAAAAAAATTGGTCTCATCTAAAGCATTCCATCGCGCGATCGATCTACTGCTCAGTCGACGGAAAAAAATCCGTTCTGGTTGCCTGTCACTTAGTTCTGGAGCTCTATGTACGTTTTATTGATACTTTAGTTGTTACTAACGATTTTTTATCTTTTGTTAGGGGGTGGGGCAACTTCACAAAATTATCTCGAGTGTTCCGTTGAAAATATTTATCTGACGAGGAAAAGTTGTAGAGATATTTGACAGAACTCATGCGGGGGCAACCAGAACTCTGAGAAAAAATTCAATTTTCCGAAAACAAAATTTGGTCTCATCTAAAGCATTCCATCGCGCCATCAATCTACTGCTCAGTCGACGGAAAAAAATCCGTTCTGGTTGCCTCTCACATAGTTCTGGAGTTCTATGTACGTTTTATTGATAGTTCAGTTGTTACTAACGATTTTTTTCTTTCGTTAGGGGGGGGGGGGGGGCAACGTTACAAAATTACCTCGAGTGTTCCGTTGAAAATATTTGTCTGACGCGGAAAAGTTGTAGAGATATTTGACAGAACTCTTGCGGGACCAACCAGAAATCTGAGAAAAATTCAATTTTCCGAAAAAAAAGTTTGGTCTCATCTAAAACATTCCATCGCACGTTCAATCTACTGCTCAGTCGAAGGAAAAAAAATCCGTTCTGGTTGCCTCTCACATAGTTTTGGATTTCCATGTACTTTTTATTGAAATTTCAAATGGTACTAACGATTTTTTTCTTTCGTTAGAGGGGTGGGGAACTTCACAAAATTATCTCGAGTGTTCCGTTCAAAATATTTATCTGACGAGGAAAAGTTGTAGAGATATTTGACAGAACTCATGCGGGGGCAACCAGAACTCTGAGAAAAAATTCAATTTTCCGAAAACAAAATTTGGTCTCATCTAAAGCATTCCATCGCGCCATCAATCTACTGCTCAGTCGATGGAAAAAAAATCCGTTCTGGTTGCCTCTCACATAGTTTTAGAGTTCCATGTACTTTTCATTGAAATTTCAGTTGGTACTAACGATTTTTTTCTTTCGTTAGGGGGGGGGGCAACTTCACAAAATTATCTCGAGGGTTCCGGTGAAAATATGTGTCTAACGAGGAAAAGTTGTAGAGATATTTGACAGAACTCTTGCGGGGGCAACCAGAACTCTGAGAAAACATGCAATTTCCCGAAAAAAAAATTTGGTCTCATCTAAAGCATTCCATCGCACCATCAATCTACTGCTCAGTCGACGGAAAAAAATCCGTTCTGGTTGCCTCTCACATAGTTCTGGAGTTCTATGTACGTTTTATTGATAGTTCAGTTGTGACTAACGATTTTTTCTTTCGTTAGGGGGGTGGGGGGCAACATCACAAAATTACCTCGAGTGTTCCGTTGAAAATTTTAGTCTGACGAGGAAAAGTTGTAGAGATATTTGACAGAACTCTTGCGGGGGCAACCAGAACTCTGAGAAAAAATTCAATTTTCCGAAAAAAAAGTTTGGTCTCATCTAAAGCATTCAATCAAGCGTTCAATCTACTGCTCAGTCGAAAGAAAAAAAATCCGTTCTGGTTGTCTCTCACATAGTTTTGGATTTCCAGGTACTTTTTATTGAAATTTCAAATGGTACTAACGGTTTTTTTCTTTCGTTAGGGGGGGGGGCGGCAACTCTAGAAAATTATCTCGAGTGTTCCGATGAAAATATTTGTCTGACGCGGAAAAGTTATAAAGATATTCGACAGAATCCTTGCGGGGGCCACCAGAATTCTGAGAAAAAACTCAATTTTCCGAAAAAAAAATTTGGTCCCATCTAAAGCATTCCATCGCGCCATCGATCTACTGCTCAGCCTACGCATAAAAATCCTTTCTGGTTGCCTCTCACATAATTCTGGAGTTCTATGTACTTTTTATTGATTGTTCAGTTGTTACTCACGATTTTTTTCTTTCGTTGGAGGGGGGTGGGGGGCATCTTCACAAAATTATCTCGAGTGTTCCGTTGAAAATACTTGTCTGACGAGGAAAAGTTCTAAAGATATTTGACAGAACTCTTACGAATGCGACCAGAACTCTATGAAAACATTTAATTTTCCGAAGAGAAAAAAGTTGGTCTCATCCAAAGCATTCCATCGCGCCTTCGATCTACTGCTCAGTCGACAGAAAAGAAATCCGTTTTGGTTGCCTCTCACATAGTCTGGAGTTCTATGTACTTTTTATTGATAGTTCAGTTCTTGCTAACGATTTTTTCTTTCGTTAGGGTGGGGGGGGGGGCAACTTCACAAAATTACCTCGAGTGTTCCGTTGAAAATATTTGTCTGACGAGGAAAAGTTGTAGAGATATTTGACAGAACTCTTGCGGGGTCAACCAGAACTCTGAGAAAAAAATCAATTTTCCGCTGAAAAAAATTGGTCTCATCTAAAGCATTCCATCGCGCGATCGATCTACTGCTCAGTCGACGGAAAAAAATCCGTTCTGGTTGCCTCTCACTTAGTTCTGGAGCTCTATGTACGTTTTATTGATACTTTAGTTGTTACTAACGATTTTTTATCTTTCGTTAGGGGGTGGGGCAACTTCACAAAATTATCTCGAGTGTTCCGTTGAAAATATTTATCTGACGAGGAAAAGTTGTAGAGATATTTGACAGAATTCATGCGGGGGCAACCAGAACTCTGAGAAAAAATTCAATTTTCCGAAAACAAAATTTGGTCTCATCTAAAGCATTCCATCGCGCCATCAATCTACTGCTCAGTCGATGGAAAAAAAATCCGTTCTGGTTGCCTCTCACATAGTTCTGGAGTTCTATGTACGTTTTATTGATAGTTCAGTTGTGACTAACGATTTTTTCTTTCGTTAGGGGGCGGGGGGCAACTTCACAAAATTACCTCGAGTGTTCCGTTGAAAATTTTAGTCTGACGAGGAAAAGTTGTAGAGATATTTGACAGAACTCTTGCGGGGGCAACCAGAACTCTGAGAAAAAATTCAATTTTCCGAAAAAAAAGTTTGGTCTCATCTAAAGCATTCAATCAAGCGTTCAATCTACTGCTCAGTCGAAAGAAAAAAAATCCGTTCTGGTTGTCTCTCACATAGTTTTGGATTTCCATGTACTTTTTATTGAAATTTCAAATGGTACTAACGGTTTTTTTCTTTCGTTAGGGGGGGGGGGGGGCAACTCTAGAAAATTATCTCGAGTGTTCCGATGAAAATATTTGTCTGACGCGGAAAAGTTATAAAGATATTCGACAGAATCCTTGCGGGGGCCACCAGAATTCTGAGAAAAAACTCAATTTTCCGAAAAAAAAATTTGGTCCCATCTAAAGCATTCCATCGCGCCATCGATCTACTGCTCAGCCTACGCATAAAAATCCTTTCTGGTTGCCTCTCACATAATTCTGGAGTTCTATGTACTTTTTATTGATTGTTCAGATGTTACTCACGATTTTTTTCTTTCGTTGGAGGGGGGTGGGGGGCATCTTCACAAAATGATGTCGAGTGTTCCGTTGAAAATACTTGTCTGACGAGGAAAAGTTCTAAAGATATTTGACAGAACTCTTACGAATGCAACCAGAACTCTATGAAAACATTTAATTTTCCGAAGAAAAAAAAGTTGGTCTCATCCAAAGCATTCCATCGCGCCTTCGATCTACTGCTCAGTCGACAGAAAAGAAATCCGTTTTGGTTGCCTCTCACATAGTCTGGAGTTCTATGTACTTTTTATTGATAGTTCAGTTCCTGCTAACGACTTTTTTCTTTCGTTAGGGGGGGGGGGGGCAACTTCACAAAATTACCTCGAGTGTTCCGTTGAAAATATTTGTCTGACGAGGAAAAGTTGTAGAGATATTTGACAGAACTCTTGCGGCGGCAACCGGAACTCTGAGAAAAAATTCAATCTTCTGAAAAAAAAAGTTTGGTCTCATCTAAAGCCATCGTGCCATCGATCTAGTGGTCAGTCGACGCAAAAAAATCCGTTCTGGTTACCTCTCACATAGTTCTGGAGCTCTATGTACTTTTTATTGATAGTTCAGTTGTTCCTAACGATTTTTTTCTTTCGTTAGGTGGGGGGGGGGGGGCAACTTCACAAAATTATCTCGAGCGTTCCGTTGAAAATATTTGTCTGACGAGGAAAACTTGTAAATATATTTGACAGAACTCTTGCGGGGTCAACCAGAACTCTGAGAAATAAATCAATTTTCCGCTGAAAAAAATTGGTCTCATCTAAAGCATTCCATCGCGCGATCGATCTACTGCTCAGTCGACGGAAAAAAATCCGTTCTGGTTGCCTCTCACTTAGTTCTGGAGCTCTATGTACGTTTTATTGATACTTTAGTTGTTACTAACGATTTTTTATCTTTTGTTAGGGGGTGGGGCAACTTCACAAAATTATCTCGAGTGTTCCGTTGAAAATATTTATCTGACGAGGAAAAGTTGTAGAGATATTTGACAGAACTCATGCGGGGGCAACCAGAACTCTGAGAAAAAATTCAATTTTCCGAAAACAAAATTTGGTCTCATCTAAAGCATTCCATCGCGCCATCAATCTACTGCTCAGTCGACGGAAAAAAATCCGTTCTGGTTGCCTCTCACATAGTTCTGGAGTTCTATGTACGTTTTATTGATAGTTCAGTTGTTACTAACGATTTTTTTCTTTCGTTAGGGGGGGGGGGGGCAACGTTACAAAATTACCTCGAGTGTTCCGTTGAAAATATTTGTCTGACGCGGAAAAGTTGTAGAGATATTTGACAGAACTCTTGCGGGACCAACCAGAAATCTGAGAAAAATTCAATTTTCCGAAAAAAAAGTTTGGTCTCATCTAAAACATTCCATCGCACGTTCAATCTACTGCTCAGTCGAAGGAAAAAAAATCCGTTCTGGTTGCCTCTCACATAGTTTTGGATTTCCATGTACTTTTTATTGAAATTTCAAATGGTACTAACGATTTTTTTCTTTCGTTAGAGGGGTGGGGAACTTCACAAAATTATCTCGAGTGTTCCGTTCAAAATATTTATCTGACGAGGAAAAGTTGTAGAGATATTTGACAGAACTCATGCGGGGGCAACCAGAACTCTGAGAAAAAATTCAATTTTCCGAAAACAAAATTTGGTCTCATCTAAAGCATTCCATCGCGCCATCAATCTACTGCTCAGTCGATGGAAAAAAATCCGTTCTGGTTGCCTCTCACATAGTTTTAGAGTTCCATGTACTTTTCATTGAAATTTCAGTTGGTACTAACGATTTTTTTCTTTCGTTAGGGGGGGGCGGGGCAACTTCACAAAATTATCTCGAGGGTTCCGGTGAAAATATGTGTCTAACGAGGAAAAGTTGTAGAGATATTTGACAGAACTCTTGCGGGGGCAACCAGAACTCTGAGAAAACATGCAATTTCCCGAAAAAAAAATTTGGTCTCATCTAAAGCATTCCATCGCACCATCAATCTACTGCTCAGTCGACGGAAAAAAATCCGTTCTGGTTGCCTCTCACATATTTCTGGAGTTCTATGTACGTTTTATTGATAGTTCAGTTGTGACTAACGATTTTTTCTTTCGTTAGGGGGGTGGGGGGCAACTTCACAAAATTACCTCGAGTGTTCCGTTGAAAATTTTAGTCTGACGAGGAAAAGTTGTAGAGATATTTGACAGAACTCTTGCGGGGGCAACCAGAACTCTGAGAAAAAATTCAATTTTCCGAAAAAAAAGTTTGGTCTCATCTAAAGCATTCAATCAAGCGTTCAATCTACTGCTCAGTCGAAAGAAAAAAAATCCGTTCTGGTTGTCTCTCACATAGTTTTGGATTTCCAGGTACTTTTTATTGAAATTTCAAATGGTACTAACGGTTTTTTTCTTTCGTTAGGGGGGGGGGCGGCAACTCTAGAAAATTATCTCGAGTGTTCCGATGAAAATATTTGTCTGACGCGGAAAAGTTATAAAGATATTCGACAGAATCCTTGCGGGGGCCACCAGAATTCTGAGAAAAAACTCAATTTTCCGAAAAAAAAATTTGGTCCCATCTAAAGCATTCCATCGCGCCATCGATCTACTGCTCAGCCTACGCATAAAAATCCTTTCTGGTTGCCTCTCACATAATTCTGGAGTTCTATGTACTTTTTATTGATTGTTCAGTTGTTACTCACGATTTTTTTCTTTCGTTGGAGGGGGGTGGGGGGCATCTTCACAAAATTATCTCGAGTGTTCCGTTGAAAATACTTGTCTGACGAGGAAAAGTTCTAAAGATATTTGACAGAACTCTTACGAATGCGACCAGAACTCTATGAAAACATTTAATTTTCCGAAGACAAAAAAGTTGGTCTCATCCAAAGCATTCCATCGCGCCTTCGATCTACTGCTCAGTCGACAGAAAAGAAATCCGTTTTGGTTGCCTCTCACATAGTCTGGAGTTCTATGTACTTTTTATTGATAGTTCAGTTCTTGCTAACGATTTTTTCTTTCGTTAGGGTGGGGGGGGGGGGGGGCAACTTCACAAAATTACCTCGAGTGTTCTGTTGAAAATATTTGTCTGACTAGGAAAAGTTGTAGAGATATTTGACAGAACTCTTGCGGGGTCAACCAGAACTCTGATAAAAAAATCAATTTTCCGCTGAAAAAAATTGGTCTCATCTAAAGCATTCCATCGCGCGATCGATCTACTGCTCAGTCGACGGAAAAAAATCCGTTCTGGTTGCCTCTCACTTAGTTCTGGAGCTCTATGTACGTTTTATTGATACTTTAGTTGTTACTAACGATTTTTTATCTTTCGTTAGGGGGTGGGGCAACTTCACAAAATTATCTCGAGTGTTCCGTTGAAAATATTTATCTGACGAGGAAAAGTTGTAGAGATATTTGACAGAATTCATGCGGGGGCAACCAGAACTCTGAGAAAAAATTCAATTTTCCGAAAACAAAATTTGGTCTCATCTAAAGCATTCCATCGCGCCATCAATCTACTGCTCAGTCGATGGAAAAAAAATCCGTTCTGGTTGCCTCTCACATAGTTCTGGAGTTCTATGTACGTTTTATTGATAGTTCAGTTGTGACTAACGATTTTTTCTTTCGTTAGGGGGCGGGGGGCAACTTCACAAAATTACCTCGAGTGTTCCGTTGAAAATTTTAGTCTGACGAGGAAAAGTTGTAGAGATATTTGACAGAACTCTTGCGGAGGCAACCAGAACTCTGAGAAAAAATTCAATTTTCCGAAAAAAAAGTTTGGTCTCATCTAAAGCATTCAATCAAGCGTTCAATCTACTGCTCAGTCGAAAGAAAAAAAATCCGTTCTGGTTGTCTCTCACATAGTTTTGGATTTCCATGTACTTTTTATTGAAATTTCAAATGGTACTAACGGTTTTTTTCTTTCGTTAGGGGGGCGGGGGGCAACTCTAGAAAATTATCTCGAGTGTTCCGATGAAAATATTTGTCTGACGCGGAAAAGTTAGAAAGATATTCGACAGAATCCTTGCGGGGGCCACCAGAATTCTGAGAAAAAACTCAATTTTCCGAAAAAAAAATTTGGTCCCATCTAAAGCATTCCATCGCGCCATCGATCTACTGCTCAGCCTACGCATAAAAATCCTTTCTGGTTGCCTCTCACATAATTCTGGAGTTCTATGTACTTTTTATTGATTGTTCAGATGTTACTCACGATTTTTTTCTTTCGTTGGAGGCGGGTGGGGGGCATCTTCACAAAATGATGTCGAGTGTTCCGTTGAAAATACTTGTCTGACGAGGAAAAGTTCTAAAGATATTTGACAGAACTCTTACGAATGCAACCAGAACTCTATGAAAACATTTAATTTTCCGAAGAAAAAAAAGTTGGTCTCATCCAAAGCATTCCATCGCGCCTTCGATCTACTGCTCAGTCGACAGAAAAGAAATCCGTTTTGGTTGCCTCTCACATAGTCTGGAGTTCTATGTACTTTTTATTGATAGTTCAGTTCTTGCTAACGATTTTTTTCTTTCGTTAGGGGGGGGGGGGGCAACTTCACAAAATTACCTCGAGTGTTCCGTTGAAAATATTTGTCTGACGAGGAAAAGTTGTAGAGATATTTGACAGAACTCTTGCGGCGGCAACCGGAACTCTGAGAAAAAATTCAATTTTCTGAAAAAAAAGTTTGGTCTCATCTAAAGCCATCGTGCCATCGATCTAGTGCTCAGTCGACGCAAAAAAATCCGTTCTGGTTACCTCTCACATAGTTCTGGAGCTCTATGTACTTTTTATTGATAGTTCAGTTGTTCCTAACGATTTTTTTCTTTCGTTAGGGGGGGGGGCAACTTCACAAAATTATCTCGAGCGTTCCGTTGAAAATATTTGTCTGACGAGGAAAACTTGTAAATATATTTGACAGAACTCTTGCGGGGTCAACCAGAACTCTGAGAAAAAAATCAATTTTCCGCTGAAAAAAATTGGTCTCATCTAAAGCATTCCATCGCGCGATCGATCTACTGCTCAGTCGACGGAAAAAAATCCGTTCTGGTTGCCTCTCACTTAGTTCTGGAGTTCTATGTACGTTTTATTGATACTTTAGTTGTTACTAACGATTTTTTATCTTTTGTTAGGGGGTGGGGCAACTTCACAAAATTATCTCGAGTGTTCAGTTGAAAATATTTATCTGACGAGGAAAAGTTGTAGAGATATTTGACAGAACTCATGCGGGGGCAACCAGAACTCTGAGAAAAAATTCAATTTTCCGAAAACAAAATTTGGTCTCATCTAAAGCATTCCATCGCGCCATCAATCTACTGCTCAGTCGACGGAAAAAAATCCGTTCTGGTTGCCTCTCACATAGTTTTGGATTTCCATGTACTTTTTATTGAAATTTCAGATGGTACTAACGATTTTTTTCTTTCGTTAGAGGGGTGGGGAACTTCACAAAATTATCTCGAGTGTTCCGTTCAAAATATTTATCTGACGAGGAAAAGTTGTAGAGATATTTGACAGAACTCATGCGGGGGCAACCAGAACTCTGAGAAAAATTCAATTTTCCGAAAACAAAATTTGGTCTCATCTAAAGCATTCCATCGCGCCATCAATCTACTGCTCAGTCGATGGAAAAAAAATCCGTTCTGGTTGCCTCTCACATAGTTTTAGAGTTCCATGTACTTTTCATTGAAATTTCAGTTGGTACTAACGATTTTTTTCTTTCGTTAGGGGGGGGGGTGGGGGGCAACTTCACAAAATTATCTCGAGTGTTCCGTTGAAAATATGTTTCTAACGAGGAAAAGTTGTAGAGATATTTGACAGAACTCTTGCGGGGGCAACCAGAACTCTGAGAAAAAATGCAATTTCCCGAAAAAAAAATTTGGTCTCATCTAAAGCATTCCATCGCACCATCAATCTACTGCTCAGTCGACGGAAAAAAATCCGTTCTGGTTGCCTCTCACATAGTTCTGGAGTTCTATGTACGTTTTATTGATAGTTCAGTTGTGACTAACGATTTTTTCTTTCGTTAGGGGGGTGGGGCAACTTCACAAAATGACCTCGAGTGTTCCGTTGAAAATTTTAGTCTGACGAGGAAAAGTTGTAGAGATATTTGACAGAACTCTTGCGGGGGCAACCAGAACTCTGAGAAAAAATTCAATTTTCCGAAAAAAAAGTTTGGTCTCATCTAAAGCATTCAATCAAGCGTTCAATCTACTGCTCAGTCAAAAGAAAAAAAATCCGTTCTGGTTGTCTCTCACATAGTTTTGGATTTCCAGATACTTTTTATTGAAATTTCAAATGGTACTAACGGTTTTTTTCTTTCGTTAGGGGGGGGGGCGGGGCAACTCTAGAAAATTATCTCGAGTGTTCCGATGAAAATATTTGTCTGACGCGGAAAAGTTATAAAGATATTCTACAGAATCCTTGCGGGGGCCACCAGAATTCTGAGAAAAAACTCAATTTTCCGAAAAAAAATTTTGGTCCCATCTAAAGCATTCCATCGGGGCCATCGATCTACTGCTCAGCCTACGCATAAAAATTATTTCTGGTTGCCTCTCACATAATTCTGGAGTTCTATGTACTTTTTA
Organism: Ophion slaviceki; assembly: GCA_944452715.1. Classification (NCBI taxonomy): domain Eukaryota; kingdom Metazoa; phylum Arthropoda; class Insecta; order Hymenoptera; family Ichneumonidae; genus Ophion; species Ophion slaviceki. Next base: position 29,329,202 of record OX101789.1, read on the forward strand.
TTGATTGTTCAGTTGTTACTCACGATTTTTTTCTTTCGTTGGAGGGGGGTGGGGGGCATCTTCACAAAATTATCTCGAGTGTTCCGTTGAAAATACTTGTCTGACGAGGAAAAGTTCTAAAGATATTTGACAGAACTCTTACGAATGCAACCAGAACTCTATGAAAACATTTAATTTTCCGAAGAAAAAAAAGTTGGTCTCATCCAAAGCATTCCATCGCGCCTTCGATCTACTGCTCAGTCGACAGAAAAGAAATCCGTTTTGGCTGCCTCTCACATAGTCTGGAGTTCTATCTACTTTTTATTGATAGTTCAGTTCTTGCTAACGATTTTTTTCTTTCGTTAGGGGGGTGGGGGGGCAACTTCACAAAATTACCTCGAGTGTTCCGTTGAAAATATTTGTCTGACGAGGAAAAGTTGACCTCGTCAAAGTTAGCCCCTCCGCTTTGACTAATCGAACTTTTTTTTTTACGAATCGTTTGGTAGTCGTTTGGTAGCGTTTGGTAAACCATTGAAATCATTTGGTAGTCCTCCGTTTTTTCGAAAAATCGATAATCAAAAATTGGGCAGTAAGTTAGCTCCCCCACTTTGGCTAATCGAACTTTTTTTTTTACGAATCGTTTGGTGGTCGTTTGGTAGCGTTTGGTAAACCATTCAAATCGTTTGGTAGTTTCCCGTTCTTTCGGAAAATCAAAAAGAAAATTCCGATCCATGAGATAGGACTCTGGGCAGCGGAAAAAGACTCGATAACCAACGCCATCTGTCGCAAAAACGTCGTATATTATCACGACCAATCACAGCTCGCTATTCCTGATACGCACGTATCTTGTGTTATCGTATTTGAATGATCGACTACCAAACGTCCCGAATAGAATACCAAACGCTACCGGATGTTTTTCCATCGATCGCGGCCCATTAGAACGTAATCGGACAAGAAATAACGAGTGAATCTACGCTAATATATAATTCTGTCAGTGCGGCTTATGGCGACCAATCCCAGCGCTCCATTTCCGATTCGCTGTATTTTGCGTTGGCTTTATTGATTGATCGACTACCAAACGACCTGAATGGAATACCAAACGCTATGATTTCTTTGTCTATCGAATAAATCTCATCACAATGAATTAGCCACAAAATAATGGGTGATTTTTTTTTGAGAAATTCCTTTATTCGCTGCGGCTTCTAACGACCAATAGCGGCTCGCCATGATCAACTGAACGGTGAGCTGTGATTGGTCGCCACAAGTCGCGGCGGACAAAGAAACTATGTACGCACGCACGACTACTAAACGATTCGTGGATGAAAGCTCGATTAGTCAAAGTGAGGGGGGAGGGTGCTAAATTGTGGACGGATTTTTTAATCTAAAAAAATTACGGGTGAATTTGCGTTAATCAGCCGTTCTAGGACTACGGATTCTGGCAACCAATCAGAACCGTCCACTGAGGATTCACATGTATTTTGCGTTTTCATAATTTAGCGATCAACTACCAAACGTCCTGAATCGAATATCAAACGCTATTAGATGTTTTTCTATCGATTAAGTCTTTCCACAATGAAATTAGCCGCAAAATATGTCACGAATCGTTTGGTAGCGTTTGGTAAACTATTGAAATCGTTTGGTGGTTCTCCATTTTTCGAAAAAACGATCCTCCCCCCTCACTTTGACTAATCGAGCTTTCATCCACGAATCGTTTAGTAGTCGTGCGTGCGTACATAGTTTCTTTGTCCGCCGCGACTTGTGGCGACCAATCACAGCTCACCGTTCAGTTGATCATGGCGAGGTGCTATTGGTCGTTAGAAGCCGCAGCGAAAAAAGGAATTTCTCAAAAAAATTCACCCATTATATTGTGGCTAATTCATTATGATGAGATTTATTCGATAGAAAAACAAATCATAGCGTTTGGTATTCCATTCAGGTCGTTTGGTAGTCGATCAATCAATAATGCCAACGCAAAATACAGCGAATCGGAAATGGAGCGCTGGGATTGGTCGCCATAAGCCGCACTGACAGAATTATATATTAGCGTAGATTCACTCGTTATTTCTTGTCCGATTACGTTCTAATGGGCCGCGATCGATGGAAAAACATCCGGTAGCGTTTGGTATTCTATTCGGGACGTTTGGTAGTCGATCATGCAAATACGATAACACAAGATACGTGCGTATCAGGAATAGAGAGCTGTGATTGGTCGCGATAATATACGACGATTTTGCGACAGATGGCGTTGGTTATCGAGTCTTTTTCCGCTGCCCATCGTCCTATCTCATGGATCGGAATTTTCTTTTTGATTTTCCGAAAGAACGGGAAACTACCAAACGATTTGAATGGTTTACCAAACGCTACCAAACGACCACAAAACGATTCGTAAAAAAAAAAGTTTGATTAGTCAAAGTGGGGGGGCTAACTTACTGCCCAATTTTTGATTATCGATTTTTCGGAAAACGGAGGACTACCAAACGATTTGAATGGTTTACCAAACGCTACCAAACGACTACCAAACGATTCGTAGAAAAAAAAGTTCGATTAGTCAAAGTGGGGGGGCTAACTTTGCCGAGGTGGCAACCAGAACTATGAGAAAAAATTCAATTTTCCGAAAAAAAAGTTTGGTCTCATCTAACGCATTCAATCAAGCGTTCAATCTACTGCTCAGTCGAAAGAAAAAAAATCCGTTCTGGTTGTCTCTCACATAGTTTTGGATTTCCAGGTACTTTTTATTGAAATTTCAAATGGTACTAACGGTTTTTTTCTTTCGTTAGGGGGGGGGGGGGGGCAACTCGAGAAAATTATCTCGAGTGTTCCGATGAAAATATTTGTCTGACGCGGAAAAGTTATAAAGATATTCGACAGAATGCTTGCGGGGGCCACCAGAATTCTGAGAAAAAACTCAATTTTCCGAAAAAAAAATTTGGTCCCATCTAAAGCATTCCATCGCGCCATCGATCTACTGCTCAGCCTACGCATAAAAATCCTTTCTGGTTGCCTCTCACATAATTCTGGAGTTCTATGTACTTTTTATTGATTGTTCAGTTGTTACTCACGATTTTTTTCTTTCGTTGGAGAGGGGTGGGGGCCATCTTCACAAAATTATCTCGAGTGTTCCGTTGAAAATACTTGTCTGACGAGGAAAAGTTCTAAAGATATTTGACAGAACTCTTACGAATGCAACCAGAACTCTATGAAAACATTTAATTTTCCGAAGAAAAAAAAGTTGGTCTCATCCAAAGCATTCCATCGCGCCTTCGATCTACTGCTCAGTCGACAGAAAAGAAATCCGTTTTGGTTGCCTCTCACATAGTCTGGAGTTCTATGTACTTTTTATTGATAGTTCAGTTCTTGCTAACGATTTTTTTCTTTAGTTAGGGGGGGGGGGGCAACTTCACAAAATTACCTCGAGTGTTCCGTTGAAAATATTTGTCTGACGAGGCAAAGTTGTAGAGATATTTGACAGAACTCTTGCGGCGGCAACCGGAACTCTGAGAAAAAATTCAATTTTCTGAAAAAAAAGTTTGGTCTCATCTAAAGCCATCGTGCCATCGATCTAGTGCTCAGTCGACGCAAAAAAATCCGTTCTGGTTACCTCTCACATAGTTCTGGAGGTCTATGTACTTTTTATTGATAGTTCAGTTGTTCCTAACGATTTTTTTCTTTCGTTAGGTTGGGGGGGGGGGGGGCAACTTCACAAAAATATCTCGAGCGTTCCGTCGAAAATATTTGTCTGACGAGGAAAACTTGCAAATATATTTGACAGAACTCTTGCGGGGTCAACCAGAACTCTGAGAAAAAAATCAATTTTCCGCTGAAAAAAATTGGTCTCATCTAAAGCATTCCATCGCGCGATCGATCTACTGCTCAGTCGACGGAAAAAAATCCGTTCTGGTTGCCTCTCACTTAGTTCTGGAGCTCTATGTACGTTTTATTGATACTTTAGTTGTTACTAACGATTTTTTATCTTTCGTTAGGGGGTGGGGCAACTTCACAAAATTATCTCGAGTGTTCCGTTGAAAATATTTATCTGACGAGGAAAAGTTGTAGAGATATTTGACAGAACTCATGGGGGGGGCAACCAGAACTCTGAGAAAAAATTCAATTTTCCGAAAACAAAATTTGGTCTCATCTAAAGCATTCCATCGCGCCATCAATCTACTGCTCAGTCGATGGAAAAAAAAATCCGTTCTGATTGCCTCTCACATAGTTCTGGAGTTCTATGTACGTTTTATTGATAGTTCAGTTGTGACTAACGATTTTTTCTTTCGTTAGGGGCGCGGGGGGGGGGCAACTTCACAAAATTACCTCGAGTGTTCCGTTGAAAATATTTGTCTGACGCGGAAAAGTTGTAGAGATATTTGACAGAACTCTTGCGGGGCCAACCAGAAATCTGAGAAAAATTCAATTTTCCGGAAAAAAAGTTTGGTCTCATCTAAATCATTCCATCGCACGTTCAATCTACTGCTCAGTCGAAGGAAAAAAAATCCGTTCTGGTTGCCTCTCACATAGTTTTGGATTTCCATGTACTTTTTATTGAAATTTCAGATGGTACTAACGATTTTTTTCTTTCGTTAGAGGGGTGGGGAACTTCACAAAATTATCTCGAGTGTTCCGTTCAAAATATATATCTGAAGAGGAAAAGTTGTAGAGATATTTGACAGAACTCATGCGGGGGCAACCAGAACTCTGAGAAAAAATGCAATTTCCCGAAAAAAAAATTTGGTCTCATCAAAAGCATTCCATCGCACCATCAATCTACTGCTCAGTCGACGGAAAAAAATCCGTTCTGGTTGCCTCTCACATAGTTCTGGAGTTCTATGTACGTTTTATTGATAGTTCAGTTGTGACTAACGATTTTTTCTTTCGTTAGGGGCGCGGGGGGGGGGGCAACTTCACAAAATTACCTCGAGTGTTCCGTTGAAAATTTTAGTCTGACGAGGAAAAGTTGTAGAGATATTTGACAGAACTCTTGCGGGGGCAACCAGAACTCTGAGAAAAAATTCAATTTTCCGAAAAAAAAGTTTGGTCTCATCTAAAGCATTCAATCAAGCGTTCAATCTACTGCTCAGTCGAAAGAAAAAAAATCCGTTCTGGTTGTCTCTCACATAGTTTTGGATTTCCAGGTACTTTTTATTGAAATTTCAAATGGTACTTACGGTTTTTTTCTTTCGTAAGGGGGGGGGGGGGCAACTCTAGAAAATGATCTCGAGTGTTCCGATGAAAATATTTGTCTGACGCGGAAAAGTTATAAAGATATTCGACAGAATCCTTGCGGGGGCCACCAGAATTCTGAGAAAAAACTCAATTTTCCGAAAAAAAAATTTGGTCCCATCTAAAGCATTCCATGGCGCCATCGATCTACTGCTCAGCCTACGCATAAAAATCCTTTCTGGTTGCCTCTCACATAATTCTGGAGTTCTATGTACTTTTTATTGATTGTTGAGTTGTTACTCACGATTTTTTTCTTTCGTTGGAGGGGGGTGGGGGGCATCTTCACAAAATTATCTCGAGTGTTCCGTTGAAAATACTTGTCTGTAACATGCCAAATGTAATCGTATAATAAGCCGCCGCGACCGAGATCCGTCTGCGTGATGGAAGGGGGGAAACCTCAGTCTTGCCCCCCACCCCTTTACGTCGTTTCACTTGGCGTGTGGGAAAAAGGGAGCGACTCTCTTTGCTCCGGGACCGCTCACCTGTGAGGACGTCTTCCAAAATTCGGACCGTATCCCGAGGGCGCCTGTGCTTCAAGGGCCCCCAGACTCCTGGACATTGCATATCTCTGATTATACATAACGAGGAGTGGAGTCGGCTTGATCACCCGAAAGCTCCAATGTCCGCACTAAGAAGCTGGTAACCAGAGATGCCGTGACCGGGTCTCGGAGCGTAAAAAGAGTCAACGAGGGAAACTAACGATAACGCGGCGTTTATGTGTAGAAGATAAGTACAAGAAATGTTAGAATAAAATAATGCTATAAACGTTATACCTGAACGTCATGTAAATTCCATCGCCCGCGGTATAATAATTGTCGGCAATAAAAGTAAAATGTTACAAATGGCGCCCAACTAAGTGGCACGATGTCAGAAAAATTATGTTTAATTGTGATATCGTGAACCTATAAGACATCGAATGGAACATACATAGAAGTTATTGCTGAATTAAAACGTGCGTTCCAGAACTGTGTACGTTGATGATTGTTCCATTTTTGTAAACGATTATGGTGAATGTATGGCCGACGAGCATGAAGAGATTTACGTAACCAAATCAGGGCGAAGTGCGAAACAAAAATTTACTAATTATAATTTTACAGAAAAAAGGAAGAATACTCGTTCGAAAATGCCGTTATTACACGACGATAGACAAAATAATCCTGGAGCGTCACAAATGTGTGAAATCGAGCAGGAGAGAGAGACCCTGAGTCGACTTCGACGACAATTAGAAGAAGAGCGTCGAGCTTTAGAGGCTCAACGACGAGAAAATCAACAACGAATCGATGATCAAGGACAACGAAACGTCAATACCGAGGAGATTTCGTCGATTATAAGTAACGTACAAAATCTCAATCTCGATATAAAATTACCGAAATTCAGTGACGAATCGGAATCAAATCCGGTAGAATACTTGGAAAAGTTGGAAAAATTTTTTAACGCGAAAAATATAAAGCCTGAAAGAAAAATATTGGTAATTGAACATTCGTTAGAAGGTAGAGCCAGTTTATGGAAAGATTTACAAAGTGCCATTGGAAGTTATGAAATATTTAAAGAACGTTTTCTTGAGGAGTTTTATTCGGTGCCAGTGAGAGTGAGGTTTAAGAAAATTTGGATGGATAGACGCTGTGATGCGCGCATAGAGTCACTACAAACGTATTTTTATCGACAATTAAAAGAGTCGAAATATTTTATCCCTCAATTAACGGAATACGAAATCAATTATCAGATCATACAGCAATATCCAAATTGGGTAAAAGAAACGTTAGCGACGATAAATTATCATGATACCGGGATTATAGGACAAACGATGGCAAATTTGGACAGTATAAGGCACGAACGTGAAAGTAAATATACTCGTGACCAGGCGGAGAAACGCGAAAATAAATACTCGAACATTAAAGTAAGACGAATCGAAGTGCGAGAGAGACATTTCGATGGGCACAATAAAAACAACCGTCGTACGAACGATTATCCTCGATATAAACAGATACAGGATAGTGTCCCGTATTATAATGATTATACCTCGAATTCTTCTCAGAATTTTAACATGCCCGATACGCGTTTTCCACCTCCAACGCTGGCGTACGGTACAAACGTTCAACCACGGAATTCACACAATCATTTAAACTGAAATGCGGTGCGTTGCATTCGGGTCCTTCATCGCATCGGCAGGGTTTCGACTTTATAGAAGAATTACGGGTAGGAATCGACGGAAACGAGGACCTAAATATTAATGAAGAGGAACTGACATTATCGCAGTGTCCCCATTTAAGATTGAATATTGGTGATCAAAGTCAAATAGCGCTTCTCGATACCGGTAGCCAAATTACAGCGGTGTCTGAATCATTTTATCAGAATTTGAAGTTGAACGGATCGATAAGAGAACTACCGGTAACGAATTTAGTAGTTTCTACAGCAATTGGGAAAAAGGCTACAGCGATAAAACGTCAAATTTTTCTGGAAACCTGTATCGAAGACATAAATATTAGTTGTACGTTCTTAGTCGTTCCATATTTAACATCTGACGTAATATTAGGAAATGATTGGTTTCTAAGGAATCAAGTAATTTTGGATTATAAAAACGGGTTTATAGAAGTTCGTAATAAACGCCTATCAAGTTCTTCGGCAATATTTGATTTTTGTGCACCAGAGAAACTAGTTTGCTCTCAAAAGAATGATACAATTTACGTTTTTGTAATTAAATTTCAAGAAGCCTCTATCCAAGAGGAGTCAAAGCAAAAGCGAATTGGAAACGCCGATATTAAGGAAAGAAACAATCTAAATAAAGAAAGAAAACAAGATTTGCCGAAGAGTACAAACGACAACCCGAATACCGTAGAAAGGGCAATTGAAAGGACGACTAATAAGCAGAATATTTCTGAAATACATGAGGGTCAAAAACAGACAAAGGACGAGGAAGTAGATACTGATACAACATTGAGTGACAATATAGGTGATGAGAAAACGGGGAACGAGATTAAAGAGACGGAGGAAAATGTAAGCAAATATGCCGAACAAAACAATGGGAAAGGAGAAGCCATTTTGACTGTTAAACAAGTTGTCCTCAAAGAATCAACGGATAATTCAGACGAAATTTTAAGTATTGTGAGTGATATTAAGTTGCTCAACGACGTACAAAAAAACATTTTATATGATATGTTGTTACGATCGCGAACATTATTTTCGGACAAAGCTGGGTGTGCTAAAGGGTATGAACATCGACTCAAAATGACAACGGATAATCCAAGTATCAGGCATTCATACCCAATTCCATTGCTAGTTCGGGAAGCCACGAATCGCGCGATTGAAAAAATGATATCCGAGGGAATAATTGAGCGAGGAATTAGCCAGTTTTGTAATCCTCTCCGAATAGTGAAAAAAGAGGACGGAACAGTGAGGGTTTGTTTGGACGCTAGATTTCTAAATAAGGCCATAGAAGATGATCACGAATCACCGCCATTAATTAACGAGCTTTTACAAAAATATTATGATTGTCGATGGTTTTCTAAGATGGATCTTACTCATGGTTATTGGCAGGTGCCATTACACAAAGATTCGAGGCCTTATACCGCCTTTTTATTCGATTCTCATACTTACCAATTTTGTCGGATCCCTTTCGGGCTAAAAACTGCAGGCAGCGGTTTTATACGGGCCTTGAGTTTTGCTCTAAGGAATGATTTTGATAAAAACGTCTCGTGTTATATCGATGATATATTAATTGGAACTAAAACCTTCGATGAACATATCCAAGTTATGGAGGGGATATTTAAGCGATTACTTGATCATAACTTTACACTGAGATTATCAAAGTGTATGTTTTTTCAAGAGTGCGTCCCTTTTCTTGGGTTCATGGTTTCATCAAACGGTATTGAGCCAGAACCGCGAAGACTGGATTCGATTTTAAATTTTGAAGAACCTAAGAACAAAAAACAACTACAGCAATTCTTAGGTGTGTGTAACTATTATCGGCAATTTAACGCGAAGCACAGTAAGTCGGTTGATCCTCAAAGAGAACTATTAACGAAAAATAAGGCGTGGCAGTGGTCGACGATTCATTCACAAGCATTTTACAGCATGAAAAAAGATTTTAGCAATTGTATTGCCCTTAGACACGTTATTCCAAATGCACCATTTAGAGTTCAAACAGATGCAAGTGACCGTGGTATAGCTGGAATTCTCTATCAAGTAAACCAAAATGAACACCATAACGTAATAGCAGTAGTTAGTCGATGCTTATCGCGATGCGAAATAAATTATACAACCACAGAAAAAGAATTGTTAGCGATTGTTTATGCGGTTGAAAAATTTAGAGTGTATCTCATTGGAGCCAGTTTTGAAATAGTTACAGATCATAAAAGTTTAACATTTTTACGATCGTCTACATTTCAAAATGCTCGCATTATAAGATGGAACCTACTGCTACAGCAGTATACATTTACAGTATCTTATTGTCGTGGTATCGATAATACCGTTGCGGATTTTTTCAGTAGGAATCCCGAATGCAAATTTGAAGAGGAAGTTCAAGAAAAGATCGTAATCTCGTCAATGCATCAATATCTTCTACCGGTAAAAAATTTGGAGGATACGTCATTAATTTCAATCGCCATGTTGAAATATGATGCGAATCTGAAGCGGAATTTTAAAACTTTAGGTGAATGGCAACTTAAAGACCCTTATATTAAGAGCAGAATTGATGTATTGAACGAGAGTGGAGGGGATGAATTGGGATTTATAATACATGCCGGTATATTGTTTCACCGAAATAAGAATGGCGAGAATTGGAGGATAGTAATTCCAGAAAAGATGCAGTGTCTAATGATTGAGGCTATACATACAAGATTGGCACATCCGGGGGTTTACAAGACGATAGGATATCTAAAACAATTTTATTATTGGCGAGGAATGGCCGCACAAGTAAAACAATTTATTATGTGTTGTGATTTGTGCCAACGTGTAAAATATTTGACAAAGTGTATGGAAGGAGAGTATAATTGGGTGGCGACAACAAAGCCAAATGAACTAGTCACAGTAGATTTTTATGGCCCTCTACCAATGGGACGAGGAGGAGTCCAGTATATTTTTGTTGTATTAGATGCATTCTCCAAATTAGTCAGTCTTTTCCCAATGAAAAAAGCAACCACTCGGGCATGTTTGAAAAAGATTTTGGAGGATTATATCCCGAAAATAGGGAAGCCGGAGCGAATACTGTCTGATCATGGTAGTCAATTTACATCGGAAGTTTGGAAAACGGAACTCGAAAAGCAGGGAATAAAAACTCTTTTCAGTTCAATTAGACACCCGCAATCAAATCCAGCAGAACGAGTGATGAGAGAGTTAGGACGTTTATTTAGAACACTGTGCGCACAGAAACATACGAAATGGGTAAACGTGATCCCACAGATACAGGAAATATTAAATATCACCATCCATCAAAGTACCGGTATCACACCTCAAGAATTGCATTTCGGTAAATCGATAAAAGACGAGATCCATAACTTCATCCAATTTCCTTCAAATAAAAAACCTACACATGAATATCTCATAACTTTGGCTCGAGAAAATCTAAAGAAGAATTTTGAATACCGCAAGAAGGGGCAACATAGTATAACGAAAGTTCAATTATCGGTAGGAGATTTAGTATTATTGCGTGTCAGACATTTGTCTAATGCCTTGGATAAGGTGATAAAAAAGTTTTTCCATCTTTTCGAAGGGCCGTATAAGATCTCGCGTCAAATTGGGGAGAATGCATTTGTGCTTGTAGATCCAAAAGATGATAAAAAGAAGATTGGGACATATAATCGGCTGAATCTCCGAAAATATTACGTAGACGTAAAAAGCTAAATAATAAAGCTGATGTGGGGTTGAGATGTGCGACTCAGGGGCTCTCAAAAAAAAAAAAAAAAAAAAAAAAAAAAAAAAATCAAAGAATTGTAAATAGGATTGAAAGAGATTTTATAAACGTTAAGCGAATATCTGTATTAGGTTTAAGCCGTGTACTAGAAGGATGACATGCTGAATTCAACGGAGATCAGACATTGACGTGAGCGTTACGTATGTTCAAGGATAGGAATAAGCGAGTGAAGGAAGCTGCGTGCTTTTCTGTTAATTGACGATCGGTTTTACAAATGGAAGCGACGAATTCTTATGGGAATGAGAGATCTATGTGTGTAGCATTATCGTTTTTTTTTTTTTTTTTTTTTTTTTGTTGTAATAGGTCTTGTATGGACTTTCTGTATTGTATTTTGTATATAATTGAGCGAAGTGTGGTCACGCAGACCATCGAACGGATATGCCTATTGCATCCAGATGATCGCACTTTTGGCCGAACCCCTCTATTTGGCCACTGACCCGTCAAGTGTTCTCTTCGAGCATTGAAAGGGTTTTTTTTTTTTTTTTTTTTTTTTTTTTTTTTTTTTTTGACTGTACGGCGATGGAGCGGTTCTCGCTTTTGGCCAGGAGAAAGGTCTCTGGATTCTGTAATTTGTTTTTATCGGGATTTCTGTGGTGATCGAACAATAACTTTGCCGGATGTGCTTCTATGATGTATTGAGTGCGATTAAGGATGAATAAGGGCATGTATTGTCTATGTCTGAGCGCCTATTTGGTGTCATCATGCGCCCCAACTATCGAAGATGTGTCGCATTCGAGGGAGGGTTCTGTAACATGCCAAATGTAATCGTATAATAAGCCGCCGCGACCGAGATCCGTCTGCGTGATGGAAGGGGGGAAACCTCAGTCTTGCCCCCCACCCCTTTACGTCGTTTCACTTGGCGTGTGGGAAAAAGGGAGCGACTCTCTTTGCTCCGGGACCGCTCACCTGTGAGGACGTCTTCCAAAATTCGGACCGTATCCCGAGGGCGCCTGTGCTTCAAGGGCCCCCAGACTCCTGGACATTGCATATCTCTGATTATACATAACGAGGAGTGGAGTCGGCTTGATCACCCGAAAGCTCCAATGTCCGCACTAAGAAGCTGGTAACCAGAGATGCCGCGACCGGGTCTCGGAGCGTAAAAAGAGTCAACGAGGGAAACTAACGATAACGCGGCGTTTATGTGTAGAAGATAAGTACAAGAAATGTTAGAATAAAATAATGCTATAAACGTTATACCTGAACGTCATGTAAATTCCATCGCCCGCGGTATAATAATTGTCGGCAATAAAAGTAAAATGTTACATGTCTGACGAGGAAAAGTTCTAAAGATATTTGACAGAACTCTTACGAATGCAACCAGAACTCTATGAAAACATTTAATTTTCCAAAGAAAAAAAAGTTGGTCTCATCCAAAGCATTCCATCGCGCCTTCGATCTACTGCTCAGTCGACAGAAAAGAAATCCGTTTTGGTTGCCTCTCACATAGTCTGGAGTTCTATGTACTATTTATTGATAGTTCAGTTCCTGCTAACGACTTTTTACTTTCGTTAGGGGGGGGGGCAACTTCACAAAATTACCTCGAGTGTTCCGTTGAAAATATTTGTCTGACGAGGAAAAGTTGTAGAGATATTTGACAGAACTCTTGTGGCGGCAACCGGAACTGTGAGAAAAAATTCAATTTTCTGAAAAAAAAGTTTGGTCTCATCTAAAGCCATCGTGCCATCGATCTAGTGCTCAGTCGACGCAAAAAAATCCGTTCTGGTTACCTCTCACATAGTTCTGGAGCTCTATGTACTTTTTATTGATAGTTCAGTTGTTCCTAACGATTTTTTTCTTTCGTTAGGTGGGGGGAGGGGCAACTTCACAAAATTATCTCGAGCGTTCCGTTGAAAATATTTGCCTGACGAGGAAAACTTGTAAATATATTTGACAGAACTCTTGCGGGGTCAACCAGAACTCTGAGAAAAAAATCAATTTTCCGCTGAAAAAAATTGGTCTCATCTAAACCATTCCATCGCGCGATCGATCTACTGCTCAGTCGACGGAAAAAAATCCGTTCCGGTTGCCTCTCACTTAGTTCTGAAGCTCTATGTACGTTTTATTGATACTTTAGTTGTTACTAACGATTTTTTATCTTTTGTTAGGGGGTGGGGCAACTTCACAAAATTATCTCGAGTGTTCCGTTGAAAATATTTATCTGACGAGGAAAAGTTGAAGAGATATTTGACAGAACTCATGCGGAGGCAACCAGAACTCTGAGAAAAAATTCAATTTTCCGAAAACAAAATTTGGTCTCATCTAAAGCATTCCATCGCGCCATCAATCTACTGCTCAATCGACGGAAAAAAATCCGTTCTGGTTGCCTCTCACATAGTTCTGGAGTTCTATGTACGTTTTATTGATAGTTCAGTTGTTACTAACGATTTTTTTCTTTCGTTAGGGGGGGGGGGGCGGGGCAACGTTACAAAATTACCTCGAGTGTTCCGTTGAAAATATTTGTCTGACGCGGGAAAGTTGTAGAGATATTTGACAGAACTCTTGCGGGGCCAACCAGAAATCTGAGAAAAATTCAATTTTCCGAAAAAAAAGTTTGGTCTCATCTAAAGCATTCCATCGCACGTTCAATCTACTGCTCAGTCGAAGGAAAAAAAATCCGTTCTGGTTGCCTCTCACATAGTTTTGGATTTCCATGTACTTTTTATTGAAATTTCAGATGGTACTAACGATTTTTTTCTTTCGTTAGAGGGGTGGGGAACTTCACAAAATTATCTCGAGTGTTCCGTTCAAAATATTTATCTGACGAGGAAAAGTTGTAGAGATATTTGACAGAACTCATGCGGGGGCAACCAGAACTCTGAGAAAAATTCAATTTTCCGAAAACAAAATTTGGTCTCATCTAAAGCATTCCATCGCGCCATCAATCTACTGCTCAGTCGATGGAAAAAAAATCCGTTCTGGTTGCCTCTCACATAGTTTTAGAGTTCCATGTACTTTTCATTGAAATTTCAGATGGTACTAACGATTTTTTTCTTTCGTTAGGGGGGGGGGGCGGGGCAACTTCACAAAATTATCTCGAGTGTTCCGTTGAAAATATGTGTCTAACGAGGAAAAGTTGTAGAGATATTTGACAGAACTCTTGCGGGGGCAACCAGAATTCTGAGAAAAAATGCAATTTCCCGAAAAGAAAATTTGGTCTCATCTAAAGCGTTCCATCGCACCATCAATCTACTGCTCAGTCGACGGAAAAAAATCCGTTCTGGTTGCCTCTCACATAGTTCTGGAGTTCTATGTACGTTTTATTGATAGTTCAGTTGTGACTAACGATTTTTTCTTTCGTTAGGGGAGGGGGGGGGCAACTTCACAAAATTACCTCGAGTGATCCGTTGAAAATTTTAGTCTGACGAGGAAAAGTTCTAAAGATATTTGAGAGAACTCTTACGAATGCAACCAGAACTCTATGAAAACATTTAATTTTCCGAAGAAAAAAAAGTTGGTCTCATCCAAAGCATTCCATCGCGCCTTCGATCTACTGCTCAGTCGACAGAAAAGAAATCCGTTTTGGTTGCCTCTCACATAGTCTGGAGTTCTATGTACTTTTTATTGATAGTTCAGTTCCTGCTAACTTTTTTCTTTCGTTAGGGGGGGGGGGGCAACTTCACAAAATTACCTTGAGTGTTCCGTTGAAAATATTTGTCTGACGAGGAAAAGTTGTAGAGATATTTGACAGAACTCTTGCGGCGGCAACCGGAACTCTGAGAAAAAATTCAATTTTGTGAAAAAAAAGTTTGGTCTCATCTAAAGCCATCGTGCCATCGATCTAGTGCTCAGTCGACGCAAAAAAATCCGTTCTGGTTACCTCTCACATAGTTCTGGAGCTCTATGTACTTTTTATTGATAGTTCAGTTGTTCCTAACGATTTTTTTCTTTCGTTAGGTGGGGGGGGGGCAACTTCACAAAATTATCTCGAGCGTTCCGTTGAAAATAATTGTCTGACGAGGAAAACTTGTAAATATATTTGACAGAACTCTTGCGGGGTCAACCAGAACTCTGAGAAAAAAATCAATTTTCCGCTGAAAAAAATTGGTCTCATCTAAAGCATTCCATCGCGCGATCGATCTACTGCTCAGTTGACGGAAAAAAATCCGTTCTGGTTGCCTCTCACTTAGTTCTGGAGCTCTATGTACGTTTTATTGATTCTTTAGTTGTTACTAACGATTTTTTATCTTTCGTTAGGGGGTGGGGCAACTTCACAAAATTATCTCGAGTGTTACGTTGAAAATATTTATCTGACGAGGAAAAGTTGTAGAGATATTTGACAGAACTCAGGCGGGGGCAACCGGAACTCTGAGAAAAAATTCAATTTTCCGAAAACAAAATTTGGTCTCATCTAAAACATTCCATCGCGCCATCAATCTACTGCTCAGTCGATGGAAAAAAAATCCGTTCTGGTTGCCTCTCACATAGTTCTGGAGTTCTATGTTCGTTTTATTGATAGTTCAGTTGTGACTAACGATTTTTTCTTTCGTTAGGGGGGGGGGGGCAACTTCACAAAATTACCTCGAGTGTTCCGTTGAAAATTTTAGAGATATTTGACAGAACTCTTGCGGGGGCAACCAGAACTCTGAGAAAAAATTCAATTTTCCGAAAAAAAAGTTTGGTCTCATCTAAAGCATTCAATCAAGCGTTCAATCTACTGCTCAGTCGAAAGAAAAAAAATCCGTTCTGGTTGTCTCTCACATAGTTTTGGATTTCCATGTACTTTTTATTGAAATTTCAAATGGTACTAACGGTTTTTTTCTTTCGTTAGTGGGGGGGGGGGGGGGGCAACTCTAGAAAATTATATCGAGTGTTCCGATGAAAATATTTGTCTGACGCGGAAAAGTTATAAAGATATTCGACAGAATCCTTGCGGGGGCCACCAGAATTCTGAGGAAAAACTCAATTTTCCGAAAAAAAAATTTGGTCCCATCTAAAGCATTCCATCGCGCCATCGACCTACTGCTCAGCCTACGCATAAAAATCTTTTCTGGTTGCCTCTCACATAATTCTGGAGTTCTATGTACTTTTTATTGATTGTTCAGTTGTTACTTACGATTTTTTTCTTTCGTTGGAGGGGGGTGGGGGGCATCTTCACAAAATTATCTCGAGTGTTCCGTTGAAAATACTTGTCTGACGAGGAAAAGTTCTAAAGATATTTCACAGAACTCTTACGAATGCAACCAGAACTCTATGAAAACATTTAATTTTCCGAAGAAAAAAAAGTTGGTCTCATCCAAAGCATTCCATCGCGCCTTCGATCTACTGCTCAGTCGACAGAAAAGAAATCCGTTTTGGTTGCCTCTCACATAGTCTGGAGTTCTATGTACTTTTTATTGATAGTTCAGTTCCTGCTAACGACTTTTTTCTTTCGTTAGGGCGGGGGGGCAACTTCACAAAATTACCTCGAGTGTTCCGTTGAAAATATTTGTCTGACGAGGAAAAGTTGTAGAGATATTTGACAGAACTCTTGCGGCGGCAACCGGAACTCTGAGAAAAAATTCAATTTTCTGAAAAAAAAGTTTGGTCTCATCTAAAGCCATCGTGCCATCGATCTAGTGCTCAGTCGACGCAAAAAAATCCGTTCTGGTTACCTCTCACATAGTTCTGGAGCTCTATGTACTTTTTATTGATAGTTCAGTTGTTCCTAACGATATTTTTCTTTCGTTAGGGGTGGGGGGGCAACTTGACAAAATTATCTCGAGCGTTCCGTTGAAAATATTTGCCTGACGAGGAAAACTTGTAAATATATTTGACAGAACTCTTGCGGGGTCAACCAGAACTCTGAGAAAAAAATCAATTTTCCGCTGAAAAAAATTGGTCTCATCTAAAGCATTCCATCGCGCGATCGATCTACTGCTCAGTCGACGGAAAAAAATCCGTTCTGGTTACCTCTCACTTAGTTCTGGAGCTCTATGTACGTTTTATTGAAACTTTAGTAGTTACTAACGATTTTTTATCATTTGTTAGGGGGTGGGGCAACTTCACAAAATTATCTCGAGTGTTCTGTTGAAAATATTTGTCTGACGAGGAAAAGTTGTAGAGATATTTGACAGAACTCTTGCGGCGGCAACCGGAACTTTGAGAAAAAATTCAATTTTCTGAAAAAAAGTCTGGTCCCATCTAAAGCCATCGTGCCATCGATCTAGTGCTCAGTCGACGCAAAAAAATCCGTTCTGGTTACCTCTCACATAGATCTGGACCTCTATGTACTTTTTATTGATAGTTCAGTTGTTCCTAACGATTTTTTTCTTTCGTTAGGTGGTGGGGGGGGGGGGGGGGCAACTTCACAAAATTATCTCGAGCGATCCGTTGCAAATATTTGTCTGACGAGGAAAACTTGTAAATATATTTGACAGAACTCTTGCGGGGTCAACCAGAACTCTGAGAAAAAAATCAATTTTCCGCTGAAAAAAATTGGTCTCATCTAAAGCATTCCATCGCGCGATCGATCTACTGCTCAGTCGACGGAAAAAAATCTGTTCTGGTTGCCTCTCACTTAGTTCTGGAGCTCTATGTACGTTTTATTGATACTTTAGTTGTTACTAACGATTTTTTATCTTTCGTTAGGGGGTGGGGCAACTTCACAAAATTATCTCGAGTGTTCCGTTGAAAATATTTATCTGACGAGGAAAAGTTGTAGAGATATTTGACAGAACTCATGGGGGGCAACCAGAACTCTGAGAAAAAATTCAATTTTCCGAAAACAAAATTTGGTCTCATCTAAAGCATTCCATCGCGCCATCAATCTACTGCTCAGTCGATGGAAAAAAAATCCGTTCTGGTTGCCTCTCACATAGTTTTGGAGTTCTATGTACGTTTTATTGATAGTTCAGTTGTGACTAACGATTTTTTCTTTCGTTAGGGGCGGGGGGGGACAACTTCACAAAATTACCTCGAGTGTTCCTTTGAAAATTTTAGTCTGACGAGGAAATGTTGTAGAGATATTTGACAGAACTCTTGCGGGGGCAACCAGAACTCTGAGAAAAAATTCAATTTTCCGAAAAAAAAGTTTGGTCTCATCTAAAGCATTCAATCAAGCGTTCAATCTACTGCTCAGTCGAAAGAAAAAAAATCCGTTCTGGTTGTCTCTCACATAGTTTTGGATTTCCAGGTACTTTTTATTGAAATTTCAAATGGTACTAACGGTTTTTTTCTTTCGTTAGGGGGGGGGGGAACTCTAGAAAATTATCTCGAGTGTTCCGATGAAAATATTTGTCTGACGCGGAAAAGTTATAAAGATATTCGACAGAATGCTTGCGGGGGCCACCAGAATTCTGAGAAAAAACTCAATTTTCCGAAAAAAAAATTTGGTCCCATCTAAAGCATTCCATCGCGCCATCGATCTACTGCTCAGCCTACGCATAAAAATCCTTTCTGGTTGCCTCTCACATAATTCTGGAGTTCTATGTACTTTTTATTGATTGTTCAGTTGTTACTCACGATTTTTTTCTTTCGTTGGAGGGGAGTGGGGGGCATCTTCACAAAATTATCTCGAGTGTTCCGTTGAAAATACTTGTCTGACGAGGAAAAGTTCTAAAGATATTTGACAGAACTCTTACGAATGCAACCAGAACTCTATGAAAACATTTAATTTTCCGAAGAAAAAAAAGTTGGTCTCATCCAAAGCATTCCATCGCGCCTTCGATCTACTGCTCAGTCGACAGAAAAGAAATCCGTTTTGGTTGCCTCTCACATAGTCTGGAGTTCTATGTACTTTTTATTGATAGTTCAGTTCTTGCTAACGATTTTTTTCTTTAGTTAAGGGGTGGGGGGCAACTTCACAAAATTACCTCGAGTGTTCCGTTGAAAATATTTGTCTGGCGAGGAAAAGTTGTAGAGATATTTGACAGAACTCTTGCGGCGGCAACCGGAACTCTGAGAAAAAATTCAATTTTCTGAAAAAAAAGTTTGGTCTCATCTAAAGCCATCGTGCCATCGATCTAGTGCTCAGTCGACGCAAAAAAATCCGTTCTGTTTACCTCTCACATAGTTCTGGAGCTCTATGTACTTTTTATTGATAGTTCAGTTGTTCCTAACGATTTTTTTCTTTCGTTAGGTGGGGAGGGGGGGGGGGCAACTTCACAAAATTATCTCGAGCGTTCCGTTGAAAATATTTGTCTGACGAGGAAAACTTGTAAATATATTTGACAGAACTCTTGCGGGGGCAACCAGAACTCTGAGAAAAAAATCAATTTTCCGCTGAAAAAAATTGGTCTCATCTAAAGCATTCCATCGCGCGATCGATCTACTGCTCAGTCGACGGAAAAAAATCCGTTCTGGTTGCCTCTCACTTAGTTCTGGAGCTCTATGTACGTTTTATTGATACTTTAGTTGTTACTAACGATTTTTTATCTTTCGTTAGGGGGTGGGGCAACTTCACAAAATTATCTCGAGTGTTCCGTTGAAAATATTTATCTGACGAGGAAAAGTTGTAGAGATATTTGACAGAACTCATGCGGGGGCATCCAGAAGTCTGAGAAAAAATTCAATTTTCCGAAAACAAAATTTGGTCTCATCTAAAGCATTCCATCGCGCCATCAATCTACTGCTTAGTCGATGGAAAAAAAATCCGTTCTGGTAGCCTCTCACATAGTTTTAGAGTTCCATGTACTTTTCATTGAAATTTAAGTTGGTACTAACGTTTTTTTTCTTTCGGAAGGGGGGGGGGGCAACTTCACCAAATGATCTCGAGTGTTCCGTTGAAAATATGTGTCTAACGAGGAAAAGTTGTAGAGATATTTGACAGAACTCTTGCTGGGGCAACCAGAACTCTGAGAAAAAATGCAATTTCCCGAAAAAAAAATTTGGTCTCATCTAAAGCATTCCATCGCACCATCAATCTACTGCTCAGTCGACGGAAAAAAATCCGTTCTGGTTGCCTCTCACATAGTTCTGGATTTCTATGTACGTTTTATTGATAGTTCAGTTTACTAACGAATTTTTTCTTTCGTTAGGGGCGGGGGGGGGGGGGGCAACGTTACAAAATTACCTCGAGTGTTCCGTTGAAAATACTTGTCTGACGAGGAAAAGTTCTAAAGATATTTCACAGAACTCTTACGAATGCAACCAGAACTCTATGAAAACATTTAATTTTCCGAAGAAAAAAAAGTTGGTCTCATCCAAAGCATTCCATCGCGCCTTCGATCTACTTCTCAGTCGACAGAAAAGAAATCCGTTTTGGTTGCCTCTCACATAGTCTGGAGTTCTATGTACTTTTTATTGATAGTTCAGTTCCTGCTAACGACTTTTTTCTTTCGTTAGGGCGGGGGGGCAACTTCACAAAATTACCTCGAGTGTTCCGTTGAAAATATTTGTCTGACGAGGAAAAGTTGTAGAGATATTTGACAGAACTCTTGCGGCGGCAACCGGAACTCTGAGAAAAATTCAATTTTCTGAAAAAAAAGTTTGGTCTCATCTAAAGCCATCGTGCCATCGATCTAGTGCTCAGTCGACGCAAAAAAATCCGTTCTGGTTACCTCTCACATAGTTCTGGAGCTCTATGTACTTTTTATTGATAGTTCAGTTGTTCCTAACGATTTTTTTCTTTCGTTAGGGGCGGGGGGGCAACTTCACAAAATTATCTCGAGCGTTCCGTTGAAAATATTTGCCTGACGAGGAAAACTTGTAAATATATTTGCCAGAACTCTTGCGGGGTCAACCAGAACTCTGAGAAAAAAATCAATTTTCCGCTGAAAAAAATTGGTCTCATCTAAAGCATTCCATCGCGCGATCGATCTACTGCTCAGTCGACGGAAAAAAATCCGTTCTTGTTGCCTCTCACTTAGTTCTGGAGCTCTATGTACGTTTTATTGAAACTTTAGTATTTACTAACGATTTTTTATCATTTGTTAGGGGGTGGGGCAACTTCACAAAATTATCTCGAGTGTTCTGTTGAAAATATTTGTCTGACGAGGAAAAGTTGTAGAGATATTTGACAGAACTCTTGCGGCGGCAACCGGAACTTTGAGAAAAAATTCAATTTTCTGAAAAAAAGTCTGGTCCCATCTAAAGGTATCGTGCCATCGATCTAGTGCTCAGTCGACGCAAAAAAATCCGTTCTGGTTACCTCTCACATAGTTCTGGACCTCTATGTACTTTTTATTGATAGTTCAGTTGTTCCTAACGATTTTTTTCTTTCGTTAGGTGGGGGGGGGGGGGCAACTTCACAAAATGATCTCGAGTGTTCCGTTGAAAATATGTGTCTAACGAGGAAAAGTTGTAGAGATATTTGACAGAACTCTTGCTGGGGCAACCAGAACTCTGAGAAAAAAAGCAATTTCCCGAAAAAAAAATTTGGTCTCATCTAAAGCATTCCATCGCACCATCAATCTACTGCTCAGTCGACGGAAAAAAATCCGTTCTGGTTGCCTCTCACATAGTTCTGGAGTTCTATGTACGTTTTATTGATAGTTCAGTTTACTAACGATTTTTTTCTTTCGTTAGGGGGGGGGGGCAACGTTACAAAATTACCTCGAGTGTTCCGTTGAAAATATTTGTCTGACGCGGAAAAGTTGTAGAGATATTTGACAGAACTCTTGCGGGGGCAACCAGAAATCTGAGAAAAATTCAATTTTCCGAAAAAAAAGTTTGGTCTCATCCAAAGCATTCCATCGCACGTTCAATCTACTGCTCAGTCGAAGGAAAAAAAATCCGTTCTGGTTGCCTCTCACATAGTTTTGGATTTCCATGTACTTTTTATTGAAATTTCAGATGGTACTAACGATTTTTTTCTTTCGTTAGAGGGGTGGGGAACTTCACAAAATTATCTCGAGTGTTCCGTTCAAAATATTTATCTGACGAGGAAAAGTTGTAGAGATATTTGACAGAACTCATGCGGGGGCAACCAGAACTCTGAGAAAAATTCAATTTTCCGAAAACAAAATTTGGTCTCATCTAAAGCATTCCATCGCGCCATCAATCTACTGCTCAGTCGATGGAAAAAAAATCCGTTATGG
This sequence comes from Ophion slaviceki, assembly GCA_944452715.1. Lineage (NCBI taxonomy): Eukaryota > Metazoa > Arthropoda > Insecta > Hymenoptera > Ichneumonidae > Ophion > Ophion slaviceki. The sequence goes on from OX101789.1 coordinate 29,351,261, forward strand.
TTGCCTCTCACATAGTTTTAGAGTTCCATGTACTTTTCATTGAAATTTCAGTTGGTACTAACGATTTTTTTCTTTCGTTAGGGGCGGGGGGGCAACTTCACAAAATTATCTCGAGTGTTCCGTTGAAAATATGTGTCTAACGAGGAAAAGTTGTAGAGATATTTGACAGAACTCTTGCGGGGGCAACCAGAACTCTGAGAAAAAATGCAATTTCCCGAAAAAAAAATTTGGTCTCATCTAAAGCATTCCATCGCACCATCAATCTACTGCTCAGTCGACGGAAAAAAATCCGTTCTGGTTGCCTCTCACATAGTTCTGGAGTTCTATGTACGTTTTATTGATAGTTCAGTTGTGACTAACGATTTTTTCTTTCGTTAGGGGGGGGGGGGGGCAACTTCACAAAATTACCTCGAGTGTTCCGTTGAAAATTTTAGTCTGACGAGGAAAAGTTGTAGAGATATTTGACAGAACTCTTGCGGGGGCAACCAGAACTCTGAGAAAAAATTCAATTTTCCGAAAAAAAAGTTTGGTCTCATCTAAAGCATTCAATCAAGCGTTCAATCTACTGCTCAGTCGAAAGAAAAAAAATCCGTTCTGGTTGTCTCTCACATAGTTTTGGATTTCCAGGTACTTTTTATTGAAATTTCAAATGGTACTAACGGTTTTTTTCTTTCGTTAGGGGGGGGGGCAACTCTAGAAAATTATCTCGAGTGTTCCGATGAAAATATTTGTCTGACGCGGAAAAGTTATAAAGATATTCGACAGAATGCTTGCGGGGGCCACCAGAATTCTGAGAAAAAACTCAATTTTCCGAAAAAAAAATTTGGTCCCATCTAAAGCATTCCATTGCGCCATCGATCTACTGCTCAGCCTACGCATAAAAATCCTTTCTGGTTGCCTCTCACATAATTCTGGAGTTCTATGTACTTTTTATTGATTGTTCAGTTGTTACTCACGATTTTTTTCTTTCGTTGGAGGGGGGTGGGGGGCATCTTCACAAAATTATCTCGAGTGTTCCGTTGAAAATACTTGTCTGACGAGGAAAAGTTCTAAAGATATTTGACAGAACTCTTACGAATGCAACCAGAACTCTATGAAAACATTTAATTTTCCGAAGAAAAAAAAGTTGGTCTCATCCAAAGCATTCCATCGCGCCTTCGATCTACTGCTCAGTCGACAGAAAAGAAATCCGTTTTGGTTGCCTCTCACATAGTCTGGAGTTCTATGTACTTTTTATTGATAGTTCAGTTCTTGCGAACGATTTTTTTCTTTAGTTAGGGGGGCGGGGGGCAACTTCACAAAATTACCTCGAGTGTTCCGTTGAAAATATTTGTCTGGCGAGGAAAAGTTGTAGAGATATTTGACAGAACTCTTGCGGCGGCAACCGGAACTCTGAGAAAAAATTCAATTTTCTGAAAAAAAAGTTTGGTCTCATCTAAAGCCATCGTGCCATCGATCTAGTGCTCAGTCGACGCAAAAAAATCCGTTGTGTTTACCTCTCACATAGTTCTGGAGCTCTATGTACTTTTTATTGATAGTTCAGTTGTTCCTAACAATTTTTTTCTTTCGTTAGGTGGGGGGGGGGGGCAACTTCACAAAATTATCTCGAGCGTTCCGTTGAAAATATTTGTCTGACGAGGTAAACTTGTAAATATATTTGACAGAACTCTTGCGGGGTCAACCAGAACTCTGAGAAAAAAATCAATTTTCCGCTGAAAAAAATTGGTCTCATCTAAAGCATTCCATCGCGAGATCGATCTACTGCTCAGTCGACAGAAAAAAATCCGTTCTGTTTGCCTCTCACTTAGTTCTGGAGCTCTATGTACGTTTTATTGATACTTTAGTTGTTACTAACGATTTTTTATCTTTCGTTAGGGGGTGGGGCAACTTCACAAAATTATCTCGAGTGTTCCGTTGAAAATATTTATCTGACGAGGAAAAGTTGTAGAGATATTTGACAGAACTCATGCGGGGGCAACCAGAACTCTGAGAAAAAATTCAATTTTCCGAAAACAAAATTTGGTCTCATCTAAAGCATTCCATCGCGCCATCAATCTACTGCTCAGTCGATGGAAAAAAAATCCGTTCTGGTTGCCTCTCACATAGTTTTAGAGTTCCATGTACTTTTCATTGAAATTTCAGTTGGTACTAACGATTTTTTTCTTTCGTTAGGGGTGGGGGGGCAACTTCACAAAATTATCTCGAGCGTTCCGTTGAAAATATTTGTCTGACGAGGAAAACTTGTAAATATATTTGACAGAACTCTTGCGGGGTCAACCAGAACTCTGAGAAAAAAATCAATTTTCCGCTGAAAAAAATTGTTCTCATCTAACGCATTCCATCGCGCGATCGATCTACTGCTCAGTCGACGGAAAAAAATCCGTTCTGGTTGCCTCTCACTTAGTTCTGGAGCTCTATGTACGTTTTATTGATACTTTAGTTGTTACTAACGATTTTTTATCTTTTGTTAGGGAGTGGGGCAACTTCACAAAATTATCTCGAGTGTTCCGTTGAAAATATTTATCTGACGAGGAAAAGTTGTAGAGATATTTGACCGAACTCATGCGGGGGCAACCAGAACTCTGAGAAAAAATTCAATTTTCCGAAAACAAAATTTGGTCTCATCTAAAGCATTCCATCGCGCCATCAATCTACTGCTCAGTCGACGGAAAAAAATCCGTTCTGGTTGCCTCTCACATAGTTCTGGAGTTCTATGTACGTTTTATTGATAGTTCAGTTTACTAACGATTTTTTTCTTTCGTTAGGGGGGTGGCAACGTTACAAAATTACCTCGAGTGTTCCGTTGAAAATATTTGTCTGACGCGGAAAAGTTGTAGAGATATTTGACAGAACTCTTGCGGGGGCAACCAGAAATCTGAGAAAAATTCAATTTTCCGAAAAAAAAGTTTGGTTTCATCTAAAGCATTCCATCGCACGTTCAATCTACTGCTCAGTCGAAGGAAAAAAAATCCGTTCTGGTTGCCTCTCACATAGTTTTGGATTTCCATGTACTTTTTATTGAAATTTCAGATGGTACTAACGATTTTTTTCTTTCGTTAGAGGGGTGGGGAACTTCACAAAATTATCTCGAGTGTTCCGTTCAAAATATTTATCTGACGAGGAAAAGTTGTAGAGATATTTGACAGAACTCATGCGGGGGCAACCAGAACTCTGAAAAAAATTCAATTTTCCGAAAACAAAATTTGGTCTCATCTAAAGCATTCCATCGCGCCATCAATCTACTGCTCAGTCGATGGAAAAAAAATCCGTTCTGGTTGCCTCTCACATAGTTTTAGAGTTCCATGTACTTTTCATTGAAATTTCAGTTGGTAGTAACGATTTTTTTCTTTCGTTAGGGGTGGGGGCAACTTCACAAAATTATCTCGAGTGTTCCGTTGAAAATATGTGTCTAACGAGGAAAAGTTGTAGAGATATTTGACAGAACTCTTGCGGGGGCAACCAGAACTCTGAGAAAAAATGCAATTTCCCGAAAAAAAAATTTGGTCTCATCTAAAGCATTCCATCGCACCATCAATCTACTGCTCAGTCGACGGAAAAAAATCCGTTCTGGTTGCCTCTCACATAGTTCTGGAGTTCTATGTACGTTTTATTGATAGTTCAGTTGTGTCTAACGATTTTTTCTTTCGTTAGGGGGGGGGGCAACTTCACAAAATTACCTCGAGTGTTCCGTTGAAAATTTTAGTCTGACGAGGAAAAGTTGTAGAGATATTTGACAGAACTCTTGCGGGGCCAACCAGAAATCTGAGAAAAATTCAATTTTCCGAAAAAAAAGTTTGGTCTCATCTAAAGCATTCCATCGCACGTTCAATCTACTGCTCAGTCGAAGGAAAAAAAATCCGTTCTGGTTGCCTCTCACATAGTTTTGGATTTCCATGTACTTTTTATTGAAATTTCAGATGGTACTAACGATTTTTTTCTTTCGTTAGAGGGGTGGGGAACTTCACAAAATTATCTCGAGTGTTCCGTTCAAAATATTTATCTGACGAGGAAAAGTTGTAGAGATATTTGACAGAACTCATGCGGGGGCAACCAGAACTCTGAGAAAAATTCAATTTTCCGAAAACAAAATTTGGTCTCATCTAAAGCATTCCATCGCGCCATCAATCTACTGCTCAGTCGATGGAAAAAAAATCCGTTCTGGTTGCCTCTCACATAGTTTTAGAGTTCCATGTACTTTTCATTGAAATTTCAGATGGTACTAACGATTTTTTTTTTTCGTTAGGGGGGGGGGCGGGGCAACTTCACAAAATTATCTCGAGTGTTCCGTTGAAAATATGTGTCTAACGAGGAAAAGTTGTAGAGATATTTGACAGAACTCTTGCGGGGGCAACCAGAATTCTGAGAAAAAATGCAATTTCCCGAAAAGAAAATTTGGTCTCATCTAAAGCGTTCCATCGCACCATCAATCTACTGCTCAGTCGACGGAAAAAAATCCGTTCTGGTTGCCTCTCACATAGTTCTGGAGTTCTATGTACGTTTTATTGATAGTTCAGTTGTGACTAACGATTTTTTCTTTCGTTAGGGGAGGGGGGGGCAACTTCACAAAATTACCTCGAGTGTTCCGTTGAAAATTTTAGTCTGACGAGGAAAAGTTCTAAAGATATTTGAGAGAACTCTTACGAATGCAACCAGAACTCTATGAAAACATTTAATTTTCCGAAGAAAAAAAAGTTGGTCTCATCCAAAGCATTCCATCGCGCCTTCGATCTACTGCTCAGTCGACAGAAAAGAAATCCGTTTTGGTTGCCTCTCACATAGTCTGGAGTTCTATGTACTTTTTATTGATAGTTCAGTTCCTGCTAACTTTTTTCTTTCGTTAGGGGGGGGGGGCAACTTCACAAAATTACCTTGAGTGTTCCGTTGAAAATATTTGTCTGACGAGGAAAAGTTGTAGAGATATTTGACAGAACTCTTGCGGCGGCAACCGGAACTCTGAGAAAAAATTCAATTTTGTGAAAAAAAAGTTTGGTCTCATCTAAAGCCATCGTGCCATCGATCTAGTGCTCAGTCGACGCAAAAAAATCCGTTCTGGTTACCTCTCACATAGTTCTGGAGCTCTATGTACTTTTTATTGATAGTTCAGTTGTTCCTAACGATTTTTTTCTTTCGTTAGGTGGGGGGGGGGCAACTTCACAAAATTATCTCGAGCGTTCCGTTGAAAATATTTGCCTGACGAGGAAAACTTGTAAATATATTTGACAGAACTCTTGCGGGGTCAACCAGAACTCTGAGAAAAAAATCAATTTTCCGCTGAAAAAAATTGGTCTCATCTAAACCATTCCATCGCGCGATCGATCTACTGCTCAGTCGACGGAAAAAAATCCGTTCCGGTTGCCTCTCACTTAGTTCTGAAGCTCTATGTACGTTTTATTGATACTTTAGTTGTTACTAACGATTTTTTATCTTTTGTTAGGGGGTGGGGCAACTTCACAAAATTATCTCGAGTGTTCCGTTGAAAATATTTATCTGACGAGGAAAAGTTGAAGAGATATTTGACAGAACTCATGCGGAGGCAACCAGAACTCTGAGAAAAAATTCAATTTTCCGAAAACAAAATTTGGTCTCATCTAAAGCATTCCATCGCGCCATCAATCTACTGCTCAATCGACGGAAAAAAATCCGTTCTGGTTGCCTCTCACATAGTTCTGGAGTTCTATGTACGTTTTATTGATAGTTCAGTTGTTACTAACGATTTTTTTCTTTCGTTAGGGGGGGCGGGGCAACGTTACAAAATTACCTCGAGTGTTCCGTTCAAAATATTTGTCTGACGCGGAAAAGTTGTAGAGATATTTGACAGAACTCTTGCGGGGCCAACCAGAAATCTGAGAAAAATTCAATTTTCCGAAAAAAAAGTTTGGTCTCATCTAAAGCATTCCATCGCACGTTCAATCTACTGCTCAGTCGAAGGAAAAAAAATCCGTTCTGGTTGCCTCTCACATAGTTTTGGATTTCCATGTACTTTTTATTGAAATTTCAGATGGTACTAACGATTTTTTTCTTTCTTTAGAGGGGTGGGGAACTTCACAAAATTATCTCGAGTGTTCCGTTCAAAATATTTATCTGACGAGGAAAAGTTGTAGAGATATTTGACAGAACTCATGCGGGGGCAACCAGAACTCTGAGAAAAATTCAATTTTCCGAAAACAAAATTTGGTCTCATCTAAAGCATTCCATCGCGCCATCAATCTACTGCTCAGTCGATGGAAAAAAAATCCGTTCTGGTTGCCTCTCACATAGTTTTAGAGTTCCATGTACTTTTCATTGAAATTTCAGATGGTACTAACGATTTTTTTATTTCGTTAGGTGGGGGGGGCGGGGCAACTTCACAAAATTATCTCGAGTGTTCCGTTGAAAATATGTGTCTAACGAGGAAAAGTTGTAGAGATATTTGACAGAACTCTTGCGGGGGCAACCAGAATTCTGAGAAAAAATGCAATTTCCCGAAAAGAAAATTTGGTCTCATCTAAAGCATTCCATCGCACCATCAATCTACTGCTCAGTCGACGGAAAAAAATCCGTTCTGGTTGCCTCTCACATAGTTCTGGAGTTCTATGTACGTTTTATTGATAGTTCAGTTGTGACTAACGATTTTTTCTTTCGTTAGGGGAGGGGGGGGCAACTTCACAAAATTACCTCGAGTGTTCCGTTGAAAATTTTAGTCTGACGAGGAAAAGTTCTAAAGATATTTGAGAGAACTCTTACGAATGCAACCAGAACTCTATGAAAACATTTAATTTTCCGAAGAAAAAAAAGTTGGTCTCATCCAAAGCATTCCATCGCGCCTTCGATCTACTGCTCAGTCGACAGAAAAGAAATCCGTTTTGGTTGCCTCTCACATAGTCTGGAGTTCTATGTACTTTTTATTGATAGTTCAGTTCCTGCTAACTTTTTTCTTTCGTTAGGGGGGTGGGGGGCAACTTCACAAAATTACCTTGAGTGTTCCGTTGAAAATATTTGTCTGACGAGGAAAAGTTGTAGAGATATTTGACAGAACTCTTGCGGCGGCAACCGGAACTCTGAGAAAAAATTCAATTTTGTGAAAAAAAAGTTTGGTCTCATCTAAAGCCATCGTGCCATCGATCTAGTGCTCAGTCGACGCAAAAAAATCCGTTCTGGTTACCTCTCACATAGTTCTGGAGCTCTATGTACTTTTTATTGATAGTTCAGTTGTTCCTAACGATTTTTTTCTTTCGTTAGGTGGGGGGGGGGGCAACTTCACAAAATTATCTCGAGCGTTCCGTTGAAAATAATTGTCTGACGAGGAAAACTTGTAAATATATTTGACAGAACTCTTGCGGGGTCAACCAGAACTCTGAGAAAAAAATCAATTTTCCGCTGAAAAAAATTGGTCTCATCTAAAGCATTCCATCGCGCGATCGATCTACTGCTCAGTTGACGGAAAAAAATCCGTTCTGGTTGCCTCTCACTTAGTTCTGGAGCTCTATGTACGTTTTATTGATTCTTTAGTTGTTACTAACGATTTTTTATCTTTCGTTAGGGGGTGGGGCAACTTCACAAAATTATCTCGAGTGTTACGTTGAAAATATTTATCTGACGAGGAAAAGTTGTAGAGATATTTGACAGAACTCAGGCGGGGGCAACCGGAACTCTGAGAAAAAATTCAATTTTCCGAAAACAAAATTTGGTCTCATCTAAAACATTCCATCGCGCCATCAATCTACTGCTCAGTCGATGGAAAAAAAATCCGTTCTGGTTGCCTCTCACATAGTTCTGGAGTTCTATGTTCGTTTTATTGATAGTTCAGTTGTGACTAACGATTTTTTCTTTCGTTAGGGGGGGGGGGGGGCAACTTCACAAAATTACCTCGAGTGTTCCGTTGAAAATTTTAGAGATATTTGACAGAACTCTTGCGGGGGCAACCAGAACTCTGAGAAAAAATTCAATTTTCCGAAAAAAAAGTTTGGTCTCATCTAAAGCATTCAATCAAGCGTTCAATCTACTGCTCAGTCGAAAGAAAAAAAATCCGTTCTGGTTGTCTCTCACATAGTTTTGGATTTCCATGTACTTTTTATTGAAATTTCAAATGGTACTAACGGTTTTTTTCTTTCGTTAGTGGGGGGGGGGGCAACTCTAGAAAATTATCTCGAGTGTTCCGATGAAAATATTTGTCTGACGCGGAAAAGTTATAAAGATATTCGACAGAATCCTTGCGGGGGCCACCAGAATTCTGAGGAAAAACTCAATTTTCCGAAAAAAAAATTTGGTCCCATCTAAAGCATTCCATCGCGCCATCGACCTACTGCTCAGCCTACGCATAAAAATCTTTTCTGGTTGCCTCTCACATAATTCTGGAGTTCTATGTACTTTTTATTGATTGTTCAGTTGTTACTCACGATTTTTTTCTTTCGTTGGAGGGGGGTGGGGGGCATCTTCACAAAATTATCTCGAGTGTTCCGTTGAAAATACTTGTCTGACGAGGAAAAGTTCTAAAGATATTTCACAGAACTCTTACGAATGCAACCAGAACTCTATGAAAACATTTAATTTTCCGAAGAAAAAAAAGTTGGTCTCATCCAAAGCATTCCATCGCGCCTTCGATCTACTGCTCAGTCGACAGAAAAGAAATCCGTTTTGGTTGCCTCTCACATAGTCTGGAGTTCTATGTACTTTTTATTGATAGTTCAGTTCCTGCTAACGACTTTTTTCTTTCGTTAGGGCGGGGGGGCAACTTCACAAAATTACCTCGAGTGTTCCGTTGAAAATATTTGTCTGACGAGGAAAAGTTGTAGAGATATTTGACAGAACTCTTGCGGCGGCAACCGGAACTCTGAGAAAAAATTCAATTTTCTGAAAAAAAAGTTTGGTCTCATCTAAAGCCATCGTGCCATCGATCTAGTGCTCAGTCGACGCAAAAAAATCCGTTCTGGTTACCTCTCACATAGTTCTGGAGCTCTATGTACTTTTTCATTGATAGTTCAGTTGTTCCTAACGATATTTTTCTTTCGTTAGGGGCGGGGGGGCAACTTCACAAAATTATCTCGAGCGTTCCGTTGAAAATATTTGCCTGACGAGGAAAACTTGTAAATATATTTGACAGAACTCTTGCGGGGTCAACCAGAACTCTGAGAAAAAAATCAATTTTCCGCTGAAAAAAATTGGTCTCATCTAAAGCATTCCATCGCGCGATCGATCTACTGCTCAGTCGACGGAAAAAAATCCGTTCTGGTTGCCTCTCACTTAGTTCTGGAGCTCTATGTACGTTTTATTGAAACTTTAGTAGTTACTAACGATTTTTTATCATTTGTTAGGGGGTGGGGCAACTTCACAAAATTATCTCGAGTGTTCTGTTGAAAATATTTGTCTGACGAGGAAAAGTTGTAGAGATATTTGACAGAACTCTTGCGGCGGCATCCGGAACTTTGAGAAAAAATTCAATTTTCTGAAAAAAAGTCTGGTCCCATCTAAAGCCATCGTGCCATCGATCTAGTGCTCAGTCGACGCAAAAAAATCCGTTCTGGTTACCTCTCACATAGATCTGGACCTCTATGTACTTTTTATTGATAGTTCAGTTGTTCCTAACGATTTTTTTCTTTCGTTAGGTGGGGGGGGGGGGGGGCAACTTCACAAAATTATCTCGAGCGATCCGTTGCAAATATTTGTCTGACGAGGAAAACTTGTAAATATATTTGACAGAACTCTTGCGGGGTCAACCAGAACTCTGAGAAAAAAATCAATTTTCCGCTGAAAAAAATTGGTCTCATCTAAAGCATTCCATCGCGCGATCGATCTACTGCTCAGTCGACGGAAAAAAATCTGTTCTGGTTGCCTCTCACTTAGTTCTGGAGCTCTATGTACGTTTTATTGATACTTTAGTTGTTACTAACGATTTTTTATCTTTCGTTAGGGGGTGGGGCAACTTCACAAAATTATCTCGAGTGTTCCGTTGAAAATATTTATCTGACGAGGAAAAGTTGTAGAGATATTTGACAGAACTCATGGGGGGCAACCAGAACTCTGAGAAAAAAATCAATTTTCCGCTGAAAAAAATTGGTCTCATCTAAAGCATTCCATCGCGCGATCGATCTACTGCTCAGTCGACGGAAAAAAATCTGTTCTGGTTGCCTCTCACTTAGTTCTGGAGCTCTATGTACGTTTTATTGATACTTTAGTTGTTACTAACGATTTTTTATCTTTCGTTAGGGGGTGGGGCAACTTCACAAAATTATCTCGAGTGTTCCGTTGAAAATATTTATCTGACGAGGAAAAGTTGTAGAGATATTTGACAGAACTCATGGGGGGCAACCAGAACTCTGAGAAAAAATTCAATTTTCCGAAAACAAAATTTGGTCTCATCTAAAGCATTCCATCGCGCCATCAATCTACTGCTCAGTCGATGGAAAAAAAATCCGTTCTGGTTGCCTCTCACATAGTTTTGGAGTTCTATGTACGTTTTATTGATAGTTCAGTTGTGACTAACGATTTTTTCTTTCGTTAGGGGCGGGGGGGTCAACTTCACAAAATTACCTCGAGTGTTCCTTTGAAAATTTTAGTCTGACGAGGAAATGTTGTAGAGATATTTGACAGAACTCTTGCGGGGGCAACCAGAACTCTGAGAAAAAATTCAATTTTCCGAAAAAAAAGTTTGGTCTCATCTAAAGCATTCAATCAAGCGTTCAATCTACTGCTCAGTCGAAAGAAAAAAAATCCGTTCTGGTTGTCTCTCACATAGTTTTGGATTTCCAGGTACTTTTTATTGAAATTTCAAATGGTACTAACGGTTTTTTTCTTTCGTTAGGGGGGGGGGAACTCTAGAAAATTATCTCGAGTGTTCCGATGAAAATATTTGTCTGACGCGGAAAAGTTATAAAGATATTCGACAGAATGCTTGCGGGGGCCACCAGAATTCTGAGAAAAAACTCAATTTGCCGAAAAAAAAATTTGGTCCCATCTAAAGCATTCCATCGCGCCATCGATCTACTGCTCAGCCTACGCATAAAAATCCTTTCTGGTTGCCTCTCACATAATTCTGGAGTTCTATGTACTTTTTATTGATTGTTCAGTTGTTACTCACGATTTTTTTCTTTCGTTGGAGGGGAGTGGGGGGCATCTTCACAAAATTATCTCGAGTGTTCCGTTGAAAATACTTGTCTGACGAGGAAAAGTTCTAAAGATATTTGACAGAACTCTTACGAATGCAACCAGAACTCTATGAAAACATTTAATTTTCCGAAGAAAAAAAAGTTGGTCTCATCCAAAGCATTCCATCGCGCCTTCGATCTACTGCTCAGTCGACAGAAAAGAAATCCGTTTTGGTTGCCTCTCACATAGTCTGGAGTTCTATGTACTTTTTATTGATAGTTCAGTTCTTGCTAACGATTTTTTTCTTTAGTTAAGGGGTGGGGGGCAACTTCACAAAATTACCTCGAGTGTTCCGTTGAAAATATTTGTCTGGCGACGAAAAGTTGTAGAGATATTTGACAGAACTCTTGCGGCGGCAACCGGAACTCTGAGAAAAAATTCAATTTTCTGAAAAAAAAGTTTGGTCTCATCTAAAGCCATCGTGCCATCGATCTAGTGCTCAGTCGACGCAAAAAAATCCGTTCTGTTTACCTCTCACATAGTTCTGGAGCTCTATGTACTTTTTATTGATAGTTCAGTTGTTCCTAACGATTTTTTTCTTTCGTTAGGTGGGGAGGGGGGCAACTTCACAAAATTATCTCGAGCGTTCCGTTGAAAATATTTGTCTGACGAGGAAAACTTGTAAATATATTTGACAGAACTCTTGCGGGGGCAACCAGAACTCTGAGAAAAAAATCAATTTTCCGCTGAAAAAAATTGGTCTCATCTAAAGCATTCCATCGCGCGATCGATCTACTGCTCAGTCGACGGAAAAAAATCCGTTCTGGTTGCCTCTCACTTAGTTCTGGAGCTCTATGTACGTTTTATTGATACTTTAGTTGTTACTAACGATTTTTTATCTTTCGTTAGGGGGTGGGGCAACTTCACAAAATTATCTCGAGTGTTCCGTTGAAAATATTTATCTGACGAGGAAAAGTTGTAGAGATATTTGACAGAACTCATGCGGGGGCATCCAGAAGTCTGAGAAAAAATTCAATTTTCCGAAAACAAAATTTGGTCTCATCTAAAGCATTCCATCGCGCCATCAATCTACTGCTTAGTCGATGGAAAAAAAATCCGTTCTGGTAGCCTCTCACATAGTTTTAGAGTTCCATGTACTTTTCATTGAAATTTAAGTTGGTACTAACGTTTTTTTTCTTTCGGAAGGGGGGGGGGGCAACTTCACCAAATGATCTCGAGTGTTCCGTTGAAAATATGTGTCTAACGAGGAAAAGTTGTAGAGATATTTGACAGAAGTCTTGCTGGGGCAACCAGAACTCTGAGAAAAAATGCAATTTCCCGAAAAAAAAATTTGGTCTCATCTAAAGCATTCCATCGCACCATCAATCTACTGCTCAGTCGACGGAAAAAAATCCGTTCTGGTTGCCTCTCACATAGTTCTGGATTTCTATGTACGTTTTATTGATAGTTCAGTTTACTAACGATTTTTTTCTTTCGTTAGGGGGGGGGGGGGGGCAACGTTACAAAATTACCTCGAGTGTTCCGTTGAAAATACTTGTCTGACGAGGAAAAGTTCTAAAGATATTTCACAGAACTCTTACGAATGCAACCTGAACTCTATGAAAACATTTAATTTTCCGAAGAAAAAAAAGTTGGTCTCATCCAAAGCATTCCATCGCGCCTTCGATCTACTTCTCAGTCGACAGAAAAGAAATCCGTTTTGGTTGCCTCTCACATAGTCTGGAGTTCTATGTACTTTTTATTGATAGTTCAGTTCCTGCTAACGACTTTTTTCTTTCGTTAGGGCGGGGGGGCAACTTCACAAAATTACCTCGAGTGTTCCGTTGAAAATATTTGTCTGACGAGGAAAAGTTGTAGAGATATTTGACAGAACTCTTGCGGCGGCAACCGGAACTCTGAGAAAAATTCAATTTTCTGAAAAAAAAGTTTGGTCTCATCTAAAGCCATCGTGCCATCGATCTAGTGCTCAGTCGACGCAAAAAAATCCGTTCTGGTTACCTCTCACATAGTTCTGGAGCTCTATGTACTTTTTATTGATAGTTCAGTTGTTCCTAACGATTTTTTTCTTTCGTTAGGGGCGGGGGGGCAACTTCACAAAATTATCTCGAGCGTTCCGTTGAAAATATTTGCCTGACGAGGAAAACTTGTAAATATATTTGCCAGAACTCTTGCGGGGTCAACCAGAACTCTGAGAAAAAAATCAATTTTCCGCTGAAAAAAATTGGTCTCATCTAAAGCATTCCATCGCGCGATCGATCTACTGCTCAGTCGACGGAAAAAAATCCGTTCTTGTTGCCTCTCACTTAGTTCTGGAGCTCTATGTACGTTTTATTGAAACTTTAGTATTTACTAACGATTTTTTATCATTTGTTAGGGGGTGGGGCAACTTCACAAAATTATCTCGAGTGTTCTGTTGAAAATATTTGTCTGACGAGGAAAAGTTGTAGAGATATTTGACAGAACTCTTGCGGCGGCAACCGGAACTTTGAGAAAAAATTCAATTTTCTGAAAAAAAGTCTGGTCCCATCTAAAGGTATCGTGCCATCGATCTAGTGCTCAGTCGACGCAAAAAAATCCGTTCTGGTTACCTCTCACATAGTTCTGGACCTCTATGTACTTTTTATTGATAGTTCAGTTGTTCCTAACGATTTTTTTCTTTCGTTAGGTGGGGGGGGGGGGGGCAACTTCACAAAATTATCTCGAGCGTTCCGTTGCAAATATTTGTCTGACGAGGAAAACTTGTAAATATATTTGACAGAACTCTTGCGGGGTCAACCAGAACTCTGAGAAAAAAATCAATTTTCCGCTGAAAAAAATTGGTCTCATCTAAAGCATTCCATCGCGCGATCGATCTACTGCTCAGTCGACGGAAAAAAATCTGTTCTGGTTGCCTCTCACTTAGTTCTGGAGCTCTATGTACGTTTTATTGATACTTTAGTTGTTACTAACGATTTTTTATCTTTCGTTAGGGGGTGGGGCAACTTCACAAAATTATCTCGAGTGTTCCGTTGAAAATATTTATCTGACGAGGAAAAGTTGTAGAGATATTTGACAGAACTCATGCGGGGGCAACCAGAACTCTGAGAAAAAATTCAATTTTCCGAAAACAAAATTTGGTCTCATCTAAAGCATTCCATCGCGCCATCAATCTACTGCTCAGTCGATGGAAAAAAAATCCGTTCTGGTTGCCTCTCACATAGTTTTGGAGTTCTATGTACGTTTTATTGATAGTTCAGTTGTGACTAACGATTTTTTCTTTCGTTAGGGGCGGGGGGACAACTTCACAAAATTACCTCGAGTGTTCCTTTGAAAATTTTAGTCTGACGAGGAAATGTTGTAGAGATATTTGACAGAACTCTTGCGGGGGCAACCAGAACTCTGAGAAAAAATTCAATTTTCCGAAAAAAAAGTTTGGTCTCATCTAAAGCATTCAATCAAGCGTTCAATCTACTGCTCCGTCGAAAGAAAAAAAATCCGTTCTGGTTGTCTCTCACATAGTTTTGGATTTCCAGGTACTTTTTATTGAAATTTCAAATGGTACTAACGGTTTTTTTCTTTCGTTAGGGGGGGGGGGGGGCAACTCTAGAAAATTATCTCGAGTGTTCCGATGAAAATATTTGTCTGACGCGGAAAAGTTATAAAGATATTTGACAGAATGCTTGCGGGGGCCACCAGAATTCTGAGAAAAAACTCAATTTTCCGAAAAAAAAATTTGGTCCCATCTAAAGCATTCCATCGCGCCATCGATCTACTGCTCAGCCTACGCATAGAAATCCTTTCTGGTTGCCTCTCACATAATTCTGGAGTTCTATGTACTTTTTATTGATTGTTCAGTTGTTACTCACGATTTTTTTCTTTCGTTGGAGGGGGGTGGGGGGCATCTTCACAAAATTATCTCGAGTGTTCCGTTGAAAATACTTGTCTGACGAGGAAAAGTTCTAAAGATATTTGACAGAACTCTTACGAATGCAACCAGAACTCTATGAAAACATTTAATTTTCCGAAGAAAAAAAAGTTGGTCTCATCCAAAGCGTTCCATCGCGCCTTCGATCTACTGCTCAGTCGACAGAAAAGAAATCCGTTTTGGTTGCCTCTCACATAGTCTGGAGTTCTATGTACTTTTTATTGATAGTTCAGTTCTTGCTAACCATTTTTTTCTTTAGTTAGGGGGTGGGGGGCAACTTCACAAAATTACCTCGAGTGTTCCGTTGAAAATATTTGTCTGGCGAGGAAAAGTTGTAGAGATATTTGACAGAACTCTTGCGGCGGCAACCGGAACTCTGAGAAAAAATTCAATTTTCTGAAAAAAAAGTTTGGTCTCATCTAAAGCCATCGTGCCATCGATCTAGTGCTCAGTCGACGCAAAAAAATCCGTTCTGTTTACCTCTCACATAGTTCTGGAGCTCTATGTACTTTTTATTGATAGTTCAGTTGTTCCTAACGATTTTTTTCTTTCGTTAGGTGGGGAGGGGGGGGGGGCAACTTCACAAAATTATCTCGAGCGTTCCGTTGAAAATATTTGTCTGACGAGGAAAACTTGTAAATATATTTGACAGAACTCTTGCGGGGTCAACCAGAACTCTGAGAAAAAAATCAATTTTCCGCTGAAAAAAATTGGTCTCATCTAAAGCATTCCATCGCGCGATCGATCTACTGCTCAGTCGACGGAAAAAAATCCGTTCTGGTTGCCTCTCACTTAGTTCTGGAGCTCTATGTACGTTTTATTGATACTTTAGTTGTTACTAACGATTTTTTATCTTTCGTTAGGGGGTGGGGCAACTTCACAAAATTATCTCGAGTGTTCCGTTGAAAATATTTATCTGACGAGGAAAAGTTGTAGAGATATTTGACAGAACTCATGCGGGGGCATCCAGAAGTCTGAGAAAAAATTCAATTTTCCGAAAACAAAATTTGGTCTCATCTAAAGCATTCCATCGCGCCATCAATCTACTGCTCAGTCGATGGAAAAAAAATCCGTTCTGGTAGCCTCTCACATAGTTTTAGAGTTCCATGTACTTTTCATTGAAATTTAAGTTGGTACTAACGATTTTTTTCTTTCGTTAGGGGGGGGGGCAACTTCACAAAATGATCTCGAGTGTTCCGTTGAAAATATGTGTCTAACGAGGAAAAGTTGTAGAGATATTTGACAGAACTCTTGCTGGGGCAACCAGAACTCTGAGAAAAAATGCAATTTCCCGAAAAAAAAATTTGGTCTCATCTAAAGCATTCCATCGCACCATCAATCTACTGCTCAGTCGACGGAAAAAAATCCGTTCTGGTTGCCTCTCACATAGTTCTGGAGTTCTATGTACGTTTTATTGATAGTTCAGTTTACTAACGATTTTTTTCTTTCGTTAGGGGGGGGGGCAACGTTACAAAATTACCTCGAGTGTTCCGTTGAAAATATTTGTCTGACGCGGAAAAGTTGTAGAGATATTTGACAGAACTCTTGCGGGGGCAACCAGAAATCTGAGAAAAATTCAATTTTCCGAAAAAAAAGTTTGGTCTCATCCAAAGCATTCCATCGCACGTTCAATCTACTGCTCAGTCGAAGGAAAAAAAATCCGTTCTGGTTGCCTCTCACATAGTTTTGGATTTCCATGTACTTTTTATTGAAATTTCAGATGGTACTAACGATTTTTTTCTTTCGTTAGAGGGGTGGGGAACTTCACAAAATTATCTCGAGTGTTCCGTTCAAAATATTTATCTGACGAGGAAAAGTTGTAGAGATATTTGACAGAACTCATGCGGGGGCAACCAGAACTCTGAGAAAAATTCAATTTTCCGAAAACAAAATTTGGTCTCATCTAAAGCATTCCATCGCGCCATCAATCTACTGCTCAGTCGATGGAAAAAAAATCCGTTCTGGTTGCCTCTCACATAGTTTTAGAGTTCCATGTACTTTTCATTGAAATTTCAGTTGGTACTAACGATTTTTTTCTTTCGTTAGGGGCGTGGGGGCAACTTCACAAAATTATCTCGAGTGTTCCGTTGAAAATATGTGTCTAACGAGGAAAAGTTGTAGAGATATTTGACAGAACTCTTGCGGGGGCAACCAGAACTCTGAGAAAAAATGCAATTTCCCGAAAAAAAAATTTGGTCTCATCTAAAGCATTCCATCGCACCATCAATCTACTGCTCAGTCGACGGAAAAAAATCCGTTCTGGTTGCCTCTCACATAGTTCTGGAGTTCTATGTACGTTTTATTGATAGTTCAGTTGTGACTAACGATTTTTTCTTTCGTTAGGGGGGGGGGGCAACTTCACAAAATTACCTCGAGTGTTCCGTTGAAAATTTTAGTCTGACGAGGAAAAGTTGTAGAGATATTTGACAGAACTCTTGCGGGGGCAACCAGAACTCTGAGAAAAAATTCAATTTTCCGAAAAAAAAGTTTGGTCTCATCTAAAGCATTCAATCAAGCGTTCAATCTACTGCTCAGTCGAAAGAAAAAAAATCCGTTCTGGTTGTCTCTCACATAGTTTTGGATTTCCAGGTACTTTTTATTGAAATTTCAAATGGTACTAACGGTTTTTTTTCTTTCGTTAGGGGGGGGGGGGCAACTCTAGAAAATTATCTCGAGTGTTCCGATGAAAATATTTGTCTGACGCGGAAAAGTTATAAAGATATTCGACAGAATGCTTGCGGGGGCCACCAGAATTCTGAGAAAAAACTCAATTTTCCGAAAAAAAAATTTGGTCCCATCTAAAGCATTCCATCGCGCCATCGATCTACTGCTCAGCCTACGCATAAAAATCCTTTCTGGTTGCCTCTCACATAATTCTGGAGTTCTATGTACTTTTTATTGATTGTTCAGTTGTTACTCACGATTTTTTTCTTTCGTTGGAGGGGGGTGGGGGGCATCTTCACAAAATTATCTCGAGTGTTCCGTTGAAAATACTTGTCTGACGAGGAAAAGTTCTAAAGATATTTGACAGAACTCTTACGAATGCAACCAGAACTCTATGAAAACATTTAATTTTCCGAAGAAAAAAAAGTTGGTCTCATCCAAAGCATTCCATCGCGCCTTCGATCTACTGCTCAGTCGACAGAAAAGAAATCCGTTTTGGTTGCCTCTCACATAGTCTGGAGTTCTATGTACTTTTTATTGATAGTTCAGTTCTTGCGAACGATTTTTTTCTTTAGTTAGGGGGGCGCGGGGCAACTTCACAAAATTACCTCGAGTGTTCCGTTGAAAATATTTGTCTGGCGAGGAAAAGTTGTAGAGATATTTGACAGAACTCTTGCGGCGGCAACCGGAACTCTGAGAAAAAATTCAATTTTCTGAAAAAAAAGTTTGGTCTCATCTAAAGCCATCGTGCCATCGATCTAGTGCTCAGTCGACGCAAAAAAATCCGTTGTGTTTACCTCTCACATAGTTCTGGAGCTCTATGTACTTTTTATTGATAGTTCAGTTGTTCCTAACGATTTTTTTCTTTCGTTAGGTGGGGGGGGGGGGCAACTTCACAAAATTATCTCGAGCGTTCCGTTGAAAATATTTGTCTGACGAGGTAAACTTGTAAATATATTTGACAGAACTCTTGCGGGGTCAACCAGAACTCTGAGAAAAAAATCAATTTTCCGCTGAAAAAAATTGGTCTCATCTAAAGCATTCCATCGCGCGATCGATCTACTGCTCAGTCGACAGAAAAAAATCCGTTCTGTTTGCCTCTCACTTAGTTCTGGAGCTCTATGTACGTTTTATTGATACTTTAGTTGTTACTAACGATTTTTTATCTTTCGTTAGGGGGTGGGGCAACTTCACAAAATTATCTCGAGTGTTCCGTTGAAAATATTTATCTGACGAGGAAAAGTTGTAGAGATATTTGACAGAACTCATGCGGGGGCAACCAGAACTCTGAGAAAAAATTCAATTTTCCGAAAACAAAATTTGGTCTCATCTAAAGCATTCCATCGCGCCATCAATCTACTGCTCAGTCGATGGAAAAAAAATCCGTTCTGGTTGCCTCTCACATAGTTTTAGAGTTCCATGTACTTTTCATTGAAATTTCAGTTGGTACTAACGATTTTTTTCTTTCGTTAGGGGGGGGGGGCAACTTCACAAAATTATCTCGAGTGTTCCGTTGAAAATATCTGTCTAACGAGGAAAAGTTGTAGAGATATTTGACAGAACTCTTGCGGAGGCAACCAGAACTCTGAGAAAAAATGCAATTTCCCGAAAAAAAAATTGGTCTCATCTAAAGTATTCCATCGCACCATCAATCTACTGCTCAGTCGACGGAAAAAAATCCGTTCTGGTTGCCTCTCACATAGTTCTGGAGTTCTATGTACGTTTTATTGATAGTTCAGTTGTCACTAACGATTTTTTCTTTCGTTAGGGGGGGGGGGGGCAACTTCACAAAATTACCTCGAGTGTTCCGTTGAAAATTTTAGTCTGACGAGGAAAAGTTGTAGAGATATTTGACAGAACTCTTGCGGGGGCAACCAGAACTCTGAGAAAAAATTCAATTTTCCGAAAAAAAAGTTTGGTCTCATCGAAAGCATTCAATTAAGCGTTCAATTTACTGCTCAGTCGAAAGAAAAAAAATCCGTTCTGGTTGTCTCTCACATAGTTTTGGATTTCCAGGTACTTTTTATTGAAATTTCAAATGGTACTAACGGTTTTTTTCTTCCGTTAGGGCCGGGGGGGGGGCAACTCTAGAAAATTATCTCGAGTGTTCCGATGAAAATATTTGTCTGACGCGGAAAAGTTATAAAGATATTCGACAGAATCCTTGCGGGGGCCACCAGAATTCGGAGAAAAAACTCAATTTTCCGAAAAAAAAATTTGGTCCCATCTAAAGCATTCCATCGCGCCATCGATCTACTGCTCAGCCTACGCATAAAAATCCTTTCTGGTTGCCTCTCACATAATTCTGGAGTTCTATGTACTTTTTATTGATTGTTCAGTTGTTACTCACGATTTTTTTCTTTCGTTGGAGGGGGTGGGGGGCATCTTCACAAAATTATCTCGAGTGTTCCGTTGAAAATACTTGTCTGACGAGGAAAAGTTCTAAAGATATTTGACAGAACTTTTACGAATGCAACCAGAACTCTATGAAAACATTTAATTTTCCGAAGAAAAAAAAGTTGGTCTCATCCAAAGCATTCTATCGCGCCTTCGATCTACTGCTCAGTCGACAGAAAAGAAATCCGTTTTGGTTGCCCCTCACATAGTCTGGAGTTCTATGTACTTTTTATTGATAGTTCAGTTCTTGCTAACGATTTTTTTCTTTCGTTAGGGGGGCGGGAGGGCAACTTCACAAAATTACCTCGAGTGTTCCGTTGAAAATATTTGCCTGACGAGGAAAAGTTGTAGAAATATTTGACAGAACTCTTTCGGCGGCAACCGGAACTCTGAGAAAAAATTCAATTTTCTGAAAAAAAAAGTTTGGTCTCATCTAAAGCCATCGTGCCATCGATCTAGTGCTCAGTCGACGCAAAAAAATCCGTTCTGGTTACCTCTCACATAGTTCTGGAGCTTTATGTACTTTTTATTGATAGTTCAGTTGTTCCTAACGATTTTTTTCTTTCGTTAGGTGGGGGGGGGGGGGGGGCAACTTCACAAAATTATCTCGAGCGTTCCGTTGAAAATATTTGTCTGACGAGGAAAACTTGTAAATATATTTGACAGAACTCTTGCGGGGTCAACCAGAACTCTGAGAAAAAAATCAATTTTCCGCTGAAAAAAATTGTTCTCATCTAACGCATTCCATCGCGCGATCGATCTACTGCTCAGTCGACGGAAAAAAATCCGTTCTGGTTGCCTCTCACTTAGTTCTGGAGCTCTATGTACGTTTTATTAATACTTTAGTTGTTACTAACG
This sequence comes from Ophion slaviceki, assembly GCA_944452715.1. Classification (NCBI taxonomy): domain Eukaryota; kingdom Metazoa; phylum Arthropoda; class Insecta; order Hymenoptera; family Ichneumonidae; genus Ophion; species Ophion slaviceki. The sequence goes on from OX101789.1 coordinate 29,372,166, forward strand.
ATTTTTTATCTTTTGTTAGGGAGTGGGGCAACTTCACAAAATTATCTCGAGTGTTCCGTTGAAAATATTTATCTGACGAGGAAAAGTTGTAGAGATATTTGACCGAACTCATGCGGGGGCAACCAGAACTCTGAGAAAAAATTCAATTTTCCGAAAACAAAATTTGGTCTCATCTACAGCATTCCATCGCGCCATCAATCTACTGCTCAGTCGACGGAAAAAAATCCGTTCTGGTTGCCTCTGACATAGTTCTGGAGTTCTATGTACGTTTTATTGATAGTTCAGTTTACTAACGATTTTTTTCTTTCGTTAGGGGGGTGGCAACGTTACAAAATTACCTCGAGTGTTCCGTTGAAAATATTTGTCTGACGCGGAAAAGTTGTAGAGATATTTGACAGAACTCTTGCGGGGGCAACCAGAAATCTGAGAAAAATTCAATTTTCCGAAAAAAAAGTTTGGTTTCATCTAAAGCATTCCATCGCACGTTCAATCTACTGCTCAGTCGAAGGAAAAAAAATCCGTTCTGGTTGCCTCTCACATAGTTTTGGATTTCCATGTACTTTTTATTGAAATTTCAGATGGTACTAACGATTTTTTTCTTTCGTTAGAGGGGTGGGGAACTTCACAAAATTATCTCGAGTGTTCCGTTCAAAATATTTATCTGACGAGGAAAAGTTGTAGAGATATTTGACAGAACTCATGCGGGGGCAACCAGAACTCTGAAAAAAATTCAATTTTCCGAAAACAAAATTTGGTCTCATCTAAAGCATTCCATCGCGCCATCAATCTACTGCTCAGTCGATGGAAAAAAAATCCGTTCTGGTTGCCTCTCACATAGTTTTAGAGTTCCATGTACTTTTCATTGAAATTTCAGTTGGTACTAACGATTTTTTTCTTTCGTTAGGGGTGGGGGCAACTTCACAAAATTATCTCGAGTGTTCCGTTGAAAATATGTGTCTAACGAGGAAAAGTTGTAGAGATATTTGACAGAACTCTTGCGGGGGCAACCAGAACTCTGAGAAAAAATGCAATTTCCCGAAAAAAAAATTTGGTCTCATCTAAAGCATTCCATCGCACCATCAATCTACTGCTCAGTCGACGGAAAAAAATCCGTTCTGGTTGTCTCTCACATAGTTCTGGAGTTCTATGTACGTTTTATTGATAGTTCAGTTGTGTCTAACGATTTTTTCTTTCGTTAGGGGGGGGGGCAACTTCACAAAATTACCTCGAGTGTTCCGTTGAAAATTTTAGTCTGACGAGGAAAAGTTGTAGAGATATTTGACAGAACTCTTGCGGGGGCAACCAGAACTCTGAGAAAAAATTCAATTTTCCGAAAAAAAAGTTTGGTCTCATCTAAAGCATTCAATCAAGCGTTCAATCTACTGCTCAGTCGAAAGAAAAAAAATCCGTTCTGGTTGTCTCTCACATAGTTTTGGATTTCCAGGTACTTTTTATTGAAATTTCAAATGGTACTAACAGTTTTTTTCTTTCGTTAGGGGGGGGGGCAACTCTAGAAAATTATCTCGAGTGTTCCGATGAAAATATTTGTCTGACGCGGAAAAGTTATAAAGATATTCGACAGAATCCTTGCGGGGGCCACCAGAATTCTGAGAAAAAACTCAATTTTCCGAAAAAAAAATTTGGTCCCATCTAAAGCATTCCATCGGGGCCATCGATCTACTGCTCAGCCTACGCATAAAAATCCTTTCTGGTTGCCTCTCACATAATTCTGGAGTTCTATGTACTTTTTATTGATTGTTCAGTTGTTACTCACGATTTTTTTCTTTCGTTGGAGGGGGGTGGGGGGCATCTTCACAAAATTATCTCGAGTGTTCCGTTGAAAATACTTGTTTGACGAGGAAAAGTTCTAAAGGTATTTGACAGAACTCTTACGAATGCAACCAGAACTCTATGAAAACATTTAATTTTCCGAAGAAAAAAAAGTTGGTCTCATCCAAAGCATTCCATCGCGCCTTCGATCTACTGCTCAGTCGACAGAAAAGAAATCCGTTTTGGTTGCCTCTCACATAGTCTGGAGTTCTATGTACTTTTTATTGATAGTTCAGTTCTTGCTAACGATTTTTTTCTTTCGTTAGGGGGGGGGGCAACTTCACAAAATTACCTCGAGTGTTCCGTTGAAAATATTTGTCTGACGAGGAAAAGTTGACCTCGTCAAAGTTAGCCCCTCCACTTTGACTAATCGAACTTTTTTTTTTACGAATCGTTTGGTAGTCGTTTGGTAGCGTTTGGTAAACCATTGAAATCGTTTGGTAGTCCTCCGTTTTTCGAAAAATCGATAATCAAAAATTGGGCAGTAAGTTAGCCCCCCCACTTTGGCTAATCGAACTTTTTTTTTTACGAATCGTTTCGTGGTCGTTTGGTAGCGTTTGGTAAACCATTCAAATCGTTTGGTAGTTTCCCGTTCTTTCGGAAAATCAAAAAGAAAATTCCGATCCATGAGATAGGACGATAGGCAGCGGAACAAGACTCGATAACCAACGCCATCTGTCGCGAAAACGTCGTATATTATCACGACCAATCACAGCTCGCTATTCCTGATACGCACGTATCTTGTGTTATCGTATTTGAATGATCGACTACCAAACGTCCCGAATAGCATACCAAACGCTACCGGATGTTTTTCCATCGATCGCGGCCCATTAGAACGTAATCGGACAAGAAATAACGAGTGAATCTACGCTAATATATAATTCTGTCAGTGTGGCTCATGGCGACCAATCCCAGCGCTCCATTTCCGATTCGTTGTATTTTGCGTTGGCTTTATTGATTGATCGACTACCAAACGACCTGAATGGAATACCAAGCGCTATGATTTCTTTTTCTATCGAATAAATCTCATCACAATGAATTAGCCACAAAATAATGGGTGAATTTTTTTGAGAAATTCCTTTTTTCGCTGCGGCTTCTAACGACCAATAGCGGCTCGCCATGATCAACTGAACGGTGAGCTGTGATTGGTCGCCACAAGTCGCGGCGGACAAAGAAACTATGTACGCACGCACGACTACTAAACGATTCGTGGATGAAAGCTCGATTAGTCAAAGTGAGGGGGGAGGGTGCTAAATTGTGGACGGATTTTTTAATCTAAAAAAATTACGGGTGAATTTGCGTTAATCAGCCGTTCTAGGACTACGGCTTCTGGCAACCAATCAGAACCGTCCACTGAGGATTCACATGTATTTTGCGTTTTCATAATATAGCGATCAACTACCAAACGTCCTGAATAGAATATCAAACGCTATTAGATGTTTTTCTATCGATTAAGTCTTTCCACAATGAAATTAGCCGCAATATATGTCACGAATCGTTTGGTAGCGTTTGGTAAACCATTGAAATCGTTTGGTAGTTCTCCATTTTTCGAAAAAACGATCCTCCCCCCTCACTTTGACTAATCGAGCTTTCATCCACGAATCGTTTAGTAGTCGTGCGTGCGTTCATAGTTTCTTTGTCCGCCGCGACTTGTGGCGACCAATCACAGCTCACCGTTCCGTTGATCATGGCGAGCCGCTATTGGTCGTTAGAAGCCGCAGCGAAAAAAGGAATTTCTCAAAAAAATTCACCCATTATTTTGTGGCTAATTCATTGTGATGAGATTTATTCGATAGAAAAAGAAATCATAGCGTTTGGTATTCCATTCGGGTCGTTTGGTAGTCGATCAATCAATAACGCCAACGCAAAATACAGCGAATCGGAAATGGAGCGCTGGGATTGGTCGCCATTAGCCGCACTGACAGAATTATATATTAGCGTAGATTCACTCGTTATTTCTTGTCCGATTACGTTCTAATGGGCCGCGATCGATCGAAAAACAGCCGGTAGCGTTTGGTATTCTATTCGGGACGTTTGGTAGTCGATCATTCAAATACGATAACACAAGATACGTGCGTATCAGGAATAGAGAGCTGTGATTGGTCGTGATAATATACGACGTTTTTGCGACAGATGGCGTTGGTTATCGAGTCCTTTTCCGCTGCCCATCGTCCTATCTCATGGATCGGAATTTTCTTTTTGATTTTCCGAAACAACGGGAAACTACCAAACGATTTGAATGGTTTACCAAACGCTACCAAACGACCACCAGACGGTTCGTAAAAAAAAAGTTCGATTAGCCAAAGTGGGGGGGCCAACTTATTGCCCAATTTTTGATTATCGTTTTTTCGAAAAACGGAGAACTACCAAACGATTTTAATGGTTTACCAAACGCTACCAAACGACCACCAAACGATTCGTGACATATTTTGTGGCTAATTTCATTTTGGAAAGACTTAATCGATAGAAAAACATCTAATAGCGTTTGATATTCTATTCAGGACGTTTGGTAGTTGATCGCTAAATTATGAAAACGCAAAATACATGTGAATCCTCAGTGGACGGTTCTGATTGGTTGCCAGAAGCCGTAGTCCTAGAACGGCTGATTAACGCAAATTCACCCGTAATTTTTTTAGATTAAAAAATCGGTCCACAATTTAGCACCCTCCCCCCTCACTTTGACTAATCGAGCTTTCATCCACGAATCGTTTAGTAGTCGTGCGTGCGTACATAGTTTCTTTGTCCGCCTCGACTTGTGGCGACCAATCACAGCTTACCGTTCCGTTGATCATGGCGAGCCGCTATTGGTCGTTAGAAGCCGCAGCGAAAAAAGGAATTTCTCAAAAAAATTCACCCATTATTTTGTGGCTAATTCATTGTGATTAGATTTATTCGATAGAAAAAGAAATCATAGCGTTTGGTATTCCATTCAGGTCGTTTGGTAGTCGATCAATCAATAATGCCAACGCAAAATACAGCGAATCGGAAATGGAGCGCTGGGATTGGTCGCCATAAGCCGCACTGACAGAATTATATATTAGCGTAGATTCACTCGTTATTTCTTGTCCGATTACGTTCTAATGGGCCGCGATCGATGGAAAAACATCCGGTAGCGTTTGGTATTCTATTCGGGACGTTTGGTAGTCGATCATTCAAATACGATAACACAAGATACGTGCGTATCAGGAATAGAGAGCTGTGATTGGTCGTGATAATATACGACGATTTTGCGACAGATGGCGTTGGTTATCGAGTCTTTTTCCGCTGCCCATCGTCCTATCTCATGGATCGGAATTTTCTTTTTGATTTTCCGAAAGAACGGGAATCTACCAAACGATTTGAATGGTTTACCAAACGCTACCAAACGACCACCAAACGATTCGTAAAAAAAAAAGTTTGATTCGTCAAAGTGGGGGGGCTAACTTACTGCCCAATTTTTGATTATCGATTTTTCGAAAAACGGAGGACTACCAAACGATTTCAATGGTTTACCAAACGCTACCAAACGTCTACCAAACGATTCGTAAAAAAAAAAGTTCGATTAGTCAAAGTGGGGGGGCTAACTTTGCCGAGGTGTATGTAAGACCGTGACTTCAACCCCCACGATGCTGGAAATGGCGCCACCCTCAGGGAAGCCCGCGAAAGCAATCCGGCAACGTGCATTGCAGAGAATAATGGGGAGATGCACAACGCGGCCCTTTTCGGCGTGCCTCGTAAATGGCGCTAAATCGCGGCGGCGAGTTCGGGAGTATGATTTCGTGATCATCGCCTCTGTCGAGGTTGCAGATTCCCTTGTAGCCGCGCGAGTCCGTGATCTCCGCTCAAGTTGGTATCGCAGCAGCGTGAACACGAATGGGTAGCTCGGTGGGGGAAAAGTCTCTGCCCCTCGCTCGCTCGAAAGGCGAACGGAGTGAGGTTTTCCGTCCGATCGAGCTCGACATATATGTGTGGCCGTACTGCGGATTGGAATATGCATTAAATGAATTTCAAAGTGAAAAACATGTATCGAGATCATTGTTTTCTCTCGGTTGCCCGTTTATGCCGAAAATGCGGGTTAAAAAAATTAACGACGAACCGCGTTGAAAAATAAAACGCCGAAACGACCTTGAAAGGTTCAAAAAGAAATCTTGAGCCTTTGCCGCGATCGTTTCGGCATTTTTTTCAACAGTAAACATTATGAATAAGGGTGTATCATAAATGTTTCTTTATCTGCAATGAACGTCGTGGCTGAGTTGTAGCGTGACGGATTACGATGCTGAAGGGCTGGGTTCAATCCTCGGTGATCAACTTTTTTTTCTTCATTTTATATTCAGAAAATTTCTACCTTACTCTCGCTTTATCTATTCTGGCCTGTCTAGGCATTATTTTTTATATTTAATTCATATATGTATAACAAAAAAAAAGTTGCTACGGGCATCGAAGCCGCGCCGTCGGTACTCAGAGTTCGGACGCAGTGCAGCCAGATCGCGCGTAAAAGTTACCCCCTCACTAGTTTCTTACGCGCCCATCACACCATCGTAGTAGCGTGTGTCCGTGAGCGAGCGATGCTCGGACATCTTCGGAAAGAGCCGAGCAAGGCGAAGCGTCCCGACCGCGCCTTCGGCTGCTACACCAATGCATGGACGCTGAGCAGCACGTTCATGTGCGGCCAAGCCGAAACGAAGGCTTCGAGGGAAAAAGCAATCTAAGCACGACTCGCGCGTGACGTCACCTGACGGCACGCGCGAGGCTTTCAGATGATTTCAATGCTAAGTTAGTTCTTGATTCTCTGCGTTATTAATGCATACAAAAAAATGTATTGCGCACTCAGGTCGCTTATTTTTTTAGTTTATACGTTAATTTAAACATAATAATATATCTAAATTACAACTTATTTATCTTATATAAAATTGTTTACGCTTTACTCACACCCATCCTTATGCCAAATAAATTATAATTCATAAAAGTAAGCGGAAATATATTTATATTCGTAATATTATATTAATTCTCATACTTTCATCAAGCGATAAAGCATTATCCCCAAAAACAAGCCAATTATCCATCCGGCCGCGAATTGTAAGTACCGCGTATATTCTACAAGCGATGAGATGGTCCCGTTGGTAGCGTTCCTGGCTTTCTGATTTCTTATTTTTTTCCTGGAAATTTCTCCTTTTCCTATGACCTGAGTGAACGGCTGCGGAGATATTCGGAGAAAATTTAAAGATGAAAAAAAAATGAGATTTTCGTAAAAAAAACTTGATATTATTTTTTTTCCGGAACTTTTTCTTTTTCCTATTGAGTTTCTTTGGGTTTGTTTGGAGTTTGAGTCATATAAACACAGATTTAAACAATCTTGAACATTCACATCTCCGAAATAGAAAGACGTGAGTATCTAATATTGGTAATACCATCTATAACAAAAAGCCAGATATCGAGGATACAAACTTCGAAAGTTTTGATCTGAGATAGGCAAACGAGCGATGGTCCATAATAGCGAACACCGAAATAGCGAACATCAAAGAAGTGGACGAGTTGCTTTCTAATTTTCTGCCGATTTTCGCTAACACGTACGAGATTCTTTTAAAGTCTTTAAGAGGGGATATACATTTACAATGATCAAAAAATCAATTTCTTTTCTTTAAGGGATAACACCATTCTAGGAATTTGGAAAAATCGTTTTCTTTTGGCTTCAAAAATACTTTGGGGTCATAAAAACAATATGCAGTTGGTCCTGCAGCGATTTTTTTAAGGTTGGATAAGTGTGTACAGTAGAACCTCGATTATCCGAACCTCGATCATCCGAACCCTCAATTATCCGAACGATGACTTAGTTTATCGGGAAGCTCAATGATCCGAACGTTGGCGCGAAAGATACATGGTTGCTCGCTGCCACCACCGTGAGCAACAATAAGCAACCCAACGCAACTTCTCCTTCTCAAACAGCTGCGAGACTTAGACGCTCAAAAACGCGTTGCAGCCGTTCGTCAATTAAAAATGGACGATTTTATTTTAAAAAAATATTTTAAAAGGTACTCGAGTTTTTTCAGGTGTTTAAAACACACACACACACACACACACACATGCCCGCGTGCGCGCGCACGCACACACACACATATATAAATATACAGGGTGGGCGGAACATTGACGTCCAAAAATAAAATTTAGGTCCCTTGTATCCTGGGGTATCCGAATAACCCCCATGTATATCCCGCGACTTTTCATAGTTTTCGAGTTACGAATTTTCGACCTGACCAATTAAAAAAAATCTAAAAAAAAAGTAGAAGACTGTCGAGATTTTTTTTGCAACTGAATCTTCATGAGTAGTACTTTTATGCATAAAATAATCAGCTTCGTAACTGTGATGAAAGTTATTAAAATGTTGGTGTAAAGTGAAAAATTTATGTTCGGTAAATTATGACTTAAATTTTCAACTTTTAATTAAACATCTAAACAGGTGACTTCATGGTTCCTAATTAGGCCTCAAGAATGCGCCAGACTCTCAGCTTTCATAATCATTTTAAAAAAAGCAGTACTTAATAGGGGTACTTTGGCTACAATTGACCTTCAAAGACAGCGAGGTGGAAAATTCTTCAAATTAGCCATCTGATTAAAAAAAATTGCCCATTTTATCATTCCTAAGGATATTTAGTTTGTTACCTAACCAAAAATGACTGCAGGAAAGCTAAGATTTAAACATTTAGAGGTTTATTTTTTTTTAGTTCGATTCAAGTTTAATGAATTTTGCGCCATCCGTTCTTGTAACGAGAACGGATCGGGTAAACGAGCTTTTACCTGATCCATGAGAAAGGATCGCGCAAAATTGATTAAACTTAAATTAAACTAAAAAAAATAAACCTCCAAATGTTTCAATCTTAGCTTTCCCTGCAGTCATTTTTGGTTAGTTAACAAACTAAATAGCCTTAGGAATGATAAAATGGGCAAATTTTTTTTTTTAATCAGATGGGTAATTATAAGAATTTTCCACCTCGCTGTCATTGAAGATCAATTGTAGCCAAAGTAGCCCTATCAAGTACTACTCTTTTTAATGGTTATGAAAGCTGACAGTCTGGCGCATTCTTAGGGCCTAATTAGGAACCATGAAGTCACCTGTTTAGATGTTTAATTTAAAGTTGAAAATTTAAGTCATAATTTACCGAACGTAAATTTTTCACTTTAGACCAACATTTTCATAACTTTCATCACAGTTACGAAGCTGATTATTTTATGCATAAAAGTACTACTCATAAAGATTCAGTTGCAAAAAAAAATCTCGATAGTCTTCTACTTTTTTTAAAGATTTTTTTTCAATTGGTCAGGTCGAAAATTCTCAAAAATGCAGTAAAAAATTCATAACTCGAAATCTATGAAAAGTCGCGCGACATACATGGGGGTTATTCGGATACCCCACGATACAAGGGACCTAAATTTTATTTTTAGACGTCAATGTTCCGGCTACCGTGTATGTATGTGTGTGTGTGTATATATATATATATATATATATATATATATATATCAATGTTAATATGTATGTCAAATGTTAATATATATTTATGTATTTTTTTTTATGTAAAAACGTGTTGTTGATGATCTCGTCCCAAAAAACCCACGTTTCGATTATACGAACTTTTGATTGTCCGAACTAGTCTCGGTCCCAATTGGTGCGGATAATCGAGATTCTACTGTATACGTAAGGCAGGTTTGCAGTCACAAGAGCCTCGCGGTTGAGATATGAGCGTGCGGGCTCTGAGTGTAGACGACGCGGGTTCGATCCCCGGTAGCAATGTCTTGTTTTTTTTTATTAAGCATATACGAATTAAATATCATAAATAATGCCTGAACAGGCGAGAATAGCTAAAGCGAGAGTAAGTTCGAAATTTTCTGAATATAAAATGGAGAGAAAAAAGTTCATTCACCGAGGATTGAACCCGGACGTTCAGCATCGTAATCCGTCACGCTACCAACTCGACCACGACGCTCACTGCAGATAAAGAAACATTTATGATACACGCTTTTCCATAATGTTTACTGTTGAAAAAAAATGCCGAAACGATCGCGGCAAAGGTTCAAGGTTTCTTTTTGAACCTTTCACGGTCGTTTCGGCGTTTTATTTTTCAACGCGGTTCGTCGTTAATTTTTTTAACCCGCATTTTCGGCATAAACGGGCAACCGAGAGAAAATAATGATCTCGATACATGTTTTTCACTTTGAAATTCATTTAATGCATATTCCAATCCGCAGTACGGCCACACATATATGTCGAGCTCGATCGGACGGAAAACCTCGCTCCGTTCGCCTGTCGAGCGAGCGAGGGGCAGAGACTTTTCCCCCACCGAGTACCCATTCGTGTTCACGCTGACTGCGATACCAACTTGAGCGGTGATCACGGACTCGCGCGGCTACAAGGGAATCTGCAAACTCGACAGAGGCGATGATCACGAAATCATACTCCCGAACAAGAAGACTAGAGCTAAGGAGTACGAACGCAGTGTTGAAGAAACGTCCATGGAAATCCAGATGAGAAGGGTGGCGCTGCTCTTCACCGAACCGAATTGAAATCAGGAACGAACCAGTGCCGTACAATATGCAGAAAGCACCCCTTGCTACTTCATATGATAATTTGATCAAATTAATTTAAAAACAGTGCCGTACGATATGCAAGAAGCACCCTTTTCTTCTTCATATGGAACGGTAATTGGATCAAATTAATTGTGAAAGCAGTTGGTGCAGGAAATTTCTTTATATTAGATAGATAGAAGTCTTATATAGATAATATAGATTGTTTTGGAGAATAATAACGAAATGTGAAAATTTAGTCAATATGTTTCTTTTCATTGCAGAAGCAGCAATAAACAAAATTTATTTATAGACCCAAGAAAATTCATGCGAATTTTGAATGCAGACAAAATTTTACAAATGACCAGACATCATGATACGGGGTACAGATAAAGAATAATAATGAAATAAAGAAATTAAGTCAATGTTTTCTTTTTCGCTGAGGAAGCAGTAACAAACAAAATTCATTTATAGACATAAGAAAATTCATAAGAATTTTGAATCTAGACAAAACTTCTAAAATTATCACTCATTATGATATCATATTCACACATTATAATATGCTGTACAGATAAATAATAATAACGCAATACAGAAATGAAGTCAATATATTTTTGTTTTCGTTGCGGAAGCACTAACAAACAAAATTCATTTATAAACACAAGAAAATTCACAAGAATTTTGAATCAAGACAAAACTTTTACAAATTATCACACATCACATTCACATGTTATGATACACTGTACAGATAAATCGATCTCACAGATTTGATTTTTTCCGCTAGATCGCACTAGAAAGGATCCTCCCATGATATGATAATAGTTTATGACTCTGACAAAATTCATAATAATTCTGAATCTGGACAAAACCTCTACAAATTATCACACATTATGATACGCTGTACAGACAAAGAATAACAACTAAATACAGAAATTAAGTCAATATGTTTTTTTCGTTGCGGAAGCAGTAACAAACAAAATTTATTTCTAGATACAAGAAAATTCATGAGAATTTTCAATTCAGATAAAGCTTTTGCAAATGATCACACATCATATTCACATATTATATACGTTGTACAGATAAATAATAAAAACGAAATACAGAAATTAAGTCAATATGGTTTTTTTGTTGTGGAAGCAGTAACTAACAAAATGCATTCATAGACGCAAGAAAAATTTATAAGAATTTTCAATCACGACTGAGGTTTTGCAAATTATCACACATCATATTCCCATCGATGATACGCTGTACAGATAGAGAATAATAACGAAGTACAGAAATTAAGACAATATATTTTTTTTTCATTGCGGAACCAGTAACTAAGAAAATACATTTATAGACACAAGAAAATTGATATAAATTTTGAATCACATCATATTCACACGGATGATACGCTGTACAGATAGAGAATAATAACGAAATAAAGAAATTAAGACAATATTTTTTCTTCGTTGTGGATGCAGTAACAGAATTTATTTATAAACACAAGAACATTCATAAGAATTTTTCAATCCAGATAAAAGTTTTACAAATTATCACATATCATATTCCCATATTATGATACTATACGTTGCACAGATAAAAAATAATAACGAAATACCGAAATTCAGTCGATGTTTTCTTATCGTTGCGGAAGCAGTAACAAACAAAATTTATTTATAAACATCAGACAATACATAACACTCCTTCGATAGTTTTCACCGCAGATCACGATAAATATATTTTACACCGAGACACAATTATTTTTTATTAAACGCGAAATTCGTTAGTCCGCACGGTCCGCACACGCTTTATTTCAACATGGATGACAAGCAGGAATCATCTTTGGCGGATGGCGTCGGTTGCGTTCTTGTCGCTCAGTTCATTCCGGTTCGGTGATGAACAGCGACGCACGCGGTGAAACCGCCAACCACTAATAACTGGATTTCCGTGGACGCTTTTGGATCGTGATCGCCGTAAGCGTTCGGACTCCTTAGCTCTAGTCTTCTTGCTCCCGAACTCGCCGCCGCGATTTAGCGCCATTTACGAGGCACGCCGAAAAGGGCCGCGTTGTGCATCCCCCCACTAATCTCTGTGCATTGTGTCCTCTAGTCCACTCTACTCTCCCGGTCTCCCTAGGTTTTCGTGGCTTACCGGCTTCTGTGGGCGCAAGTGAAACCGCATCGGAATTCTCCTCCCCATACAGTTCGAATGCGGCAGACCGCGATATTTACTTCCGTTAAATCTCTCCAAAGCTTACCGCAAATTGTGTTCCAAAGTCGCAACCAATTGTCCACCACTGTTACCACTTTTACCGTAGATTTATGAAAATCGCGATACGCGTTATTACGCCGCGATGGTGTTTCTACGATCGGCGTAGTGTAGTTGACGCGGAGGTGTGATATCGTAGCGAGATAGCGGTTATGCTACGTTAGGTCTTAAACGAGGAAGTGCGAACAGCTGATATTATGAAAGTACAAGTTCCGCCGTGACAGTTCGTATCGAACAACAGTGTGATTATTCTTTGACGTCGTAAACGTTTATCAACATTTCGAGAACAGTTCTTTTTCCCAACGAAACCACAGCGAAGAATCTTTCGAGGTACGTTAGCTTGTCGAAGATTGATATTGTGCTTATTTTTTTTCGATATATTTGTCGATGCCATGCTATCGACGGAGAATCGTTCGGTAGAAGTTGCGTCCATGTGTCAAAAATCATCTCGGAGAAAAGATCATTTGCGTTCGAGTGCGCAAAACTTTGTCCGCAGTGGCGAGATCCAACTGATGAATCCCGTTTGCGATTGTTTCAAGCGAGTTTTGAGCCTTGTTTGAGTTTGTTTCCGTTTGGATCTTTGGACAACGAACCCGAACAATTGATTGATTGTGATTGATCGATTGATTGGCTGAATTGACCCCGGCGATGTTGAACTTCAGCAAACTAGGGGGTTGCTCATGGGACTAATATTTCTCAAAACAGATGTCGGGGAGCAAGTGCCGGAACTGCGGTTCCACGGACATAGAGACCGACCCGGCGCGAGGAGACGCCGTCTGCACGGAATGTGGCTTCGTTCTGGAGGATCAGCTCATCGTCAGCGAAACCACTTTCGAGGAGACTCCCTCGGGCAACATGATGGTGCTGGGCCAGTTCGTGGCCAGCGACAGTACCGGTGGCGCTACTGGCTTCGGCACAGGTTCGCTATTTCTCAAACCTTCCGGGAGGCACCTCCTGGCACATTTTACCGCAAGCTCACGAAAGAATGTACCGCAAATTGACTATGAAGATAAGCTTCGCATAAAATCGATCAACTTAAGGCCTTAGACCACAGTAATGGATATAAAATCATGTGCGAACTTGACAATTTTTTTTCTTATGAAAAAGTGATTCACTCATAAAATTACTCACACACCTATTTAGTATGAATATCAAGCTGTTGGAAAATCTTTTTTTTTTCTTCGATGTACAAAATGGCCGACTACTATTTTCTTTTATCTTTTTTTTTTGACGCGGTGTGATGTTTAGCATCCACAATTTTTTACATAGAACAAAAAACAAAAATTTTCGTCAATCTACATTAGAATACCTAGAGAAGTACGTACGGAATTTGAAAAATATTGTTTTATTCAAAAGTTGTGGGTATTTGAACTTAAGGATGTTGTGTCCTATATTGAAAATGGTAATCAAATTTCAAAAATTTGATAGGTCGTTATGTAATACATTTGAAAGGTTGTTTAAAAATGTCACGACCATTAGGAAGCTGGCTACTGAGAAATCAGAATTCACAAATTACACACAGGCTTATGGAAACTGAAGTAACTTTGCAAATATTTATGAATGATCGTCTTTTTTATTGCAAATATATCCAAAACGAAGGTGGCTTTATGGCGCAAGAAACGACATCGTCCGTGAACGAAAATGAGTATTTGAATTTCCCACTACTTTCATTTACTTCAAATACTCATTTTCGATCACGGACGATGTCGTTTCTTGCACCATAAAGCCACCTTTGTTTTGGATATACTTGAAATTAAAAAAAACGATCATTCATAAATATTTGCGAAGTTACTTCATTCATGATAATTGCAAAGTGACTTCAGTTTCCATAAGGCTGCGTGTAATTTGTAAATTCTAATTTCTCAGTACCCAGCTTTCTTATGGTCGTGAAATTTTAACACAACCTTTCAAATGTTTTACATATTGACCTTTAAAATTTTTAAAGTTTTATTACCGTTTTCAATTTTGGACACAACATCCTTAAGAAATGAATTTACAGTGAAAAATTTAGTTATAACTGCTCATAAAATGAAAAGTTTTCGATTAATCAGAAATTCTGTACATACTTCGCTGCGTATGAGTGAATCATTTTGTTATGAGTGAATCACTTTTTCATACGAAAGAAAATTTTTAATTCGCACACGATTTTATGCCCGTTACTGTTGCCTAAGGCCTTAACGGGTTACACCTAGCCCGGGTAAAAGAGGAATTTTATGAGGTTGAAGTTTGCATAGTTGAAAAGATTTTTTTTGTTTGTTCAATTTTATTATTATTTAAGATTTTTTTGCAGCTTGTGATGGTAAATCGGTGGTAAAAATACGTTAAATACGTTAAATACGTTATCAATGAAAAAGAATTACCTTTCGCACGCTCCAACGATGCGAACTTCTAGATTGTAGAATTTTGGGGAATTCTTTCTGAGAAAACGCGCGACGAATTTTGTTTTTTTTTCTTCACATTAAGGTATTTCCTTTGCGGAGGGCCGTATTTTATGGGGGTGTAAGGAGGGCCTTTCTCTATCATTGGAAATTACAGTGGAGCTTATTAAATTGAGTCACGATCTATCATTATACCCAACGATAAACTGGAATCAAAAATTTCGCGCGTTTTTAGTAGACTTACGCATCTTTAGATTTTATCTGAAAAGTGGCGACCACGAAAATTCTTTTGCTAGTCACATTTTCCTACGTTTCATCATTAAAGGAAGGGTAGGGGTTTCAGCGTGAAAAAAAAACACTTTTTTGCGAATTTTTTTCATCTATATGGATAGAGTAAATTTATTGAAACCTTTTGTACATTGTTAAGTGTCATTTCAAGAACATTCCGTGAAATTTGTACGCGAAAATATCCACAAACAAGCCGGTGACAAAGCTTTTCCAAGAACGCCTTTGGAAAAACACGATTTGCGGTGTTCACTGTATCGCAGCTAGAAATTATCTGAAATCAAGTACCATTAAAATTTGGTCAAAGTATCATCTAATCCTCCCCCCAACGGTCTTTGATATTTTTTGTTTTTCATTTCGAAATTTTTGGTGGTCATGTAAAGTGAAAAGTGCTATTTTTCACGAAAAATTCCGCCATTTTGGAGGTGGAAAACCCCCTCAATGTAAAACAAAATCTCAAACTAACCGTTGGGGGGAGGTATTTTATATGTAGAAAGAGTGTACCAAGTTTGAAATAAATCGGTCATGTAGTTTTCAAATAGCAGTGAACACGGACTTTGAAAAAGTGGTTTCGAAAAACACGCGGCACCGGCTTGTTTTTGGATATTTTCGTGTACAAATTTCACGGAATGTTCTTGAAATGACACTCAACAATGTACAAAAGGTTTCAATAAATTACCTTTATCCATATAGATGAAAAAAAATCGCAAAAAAGTTTTTTTTTCACGCTGAAACCCCTTCCCTCCCCTTAATATTTTCGTCAAAAACAGGGTGACCCCTTGTTTTTATTGTTGTTAAGGAATCTCTAGATTTTTTTACATACGTGAGCAGTTTATATCAGGCATCTAGAGTTATTTAGCATATAAATTAATGGCGTTGTTTGAATGCGCATAAATGAGACGATTTTTAGAGTTTTAATTTTTCGTTAAACATTCTGTAACTTGGCTTGAAATTTTACCAGAATACTGGGATGTATTTTTACTTGATTATAGACGAAAATCAGTTAATTTTGGAATATTCGGTTTTGTAATAGAAATGACTCAAAGAGTACGGTTTTATCTTATACATTTTTGGATTGAAAATTGGTTCGTGCAGACTGTTGTGTGAGAAACGTCCTTCGCAGTGATCACTGCTGCTCGGAAGCAGATCATCCGAAATATAAAAATCAAACGCATTTAATTTCGCATGAAATCACCTAGCGCTTGGGCGAAGGATTTAATGAAATAATCATCTTTGAAAAAATGGCCTCAGTCCAAAGTGAAAGTATCGAGTTTCTGTGAAAGAAAAAACCAATTTCCGATGATAAAAAAATAACTATGTATCGAATTAAAACTCTCCGTTGTAGCACTGCTTTTTGATATGTAAAAGAAGCTTGAAAAATTTATAATTCATTGGTACAGTGATCTGTGAGATATCGTGGTCACCGATTTTGAAAAAGTCATTTTGAGAAAAATGCGTTTAAAGCTCATTGGCTCGCGGAACCCACTCATAAGCACCCTTCATTTTGAACGGATTGACTTGAAATTTGCAAATAATATTTTTGAAATGTATTTTGATAATCCGTAGAAACTTAAAAATCGATATTTTCAAAAACTTCACCTAGGTATACGCCCTTAATTCGAATGTTACTAAGAAGAACGATCTTATCGCAGGAATTTCCACGGAATTGATAACAATTTTCAGTATAACCTACGTAGATAAAAAACCAGTGGTTTCCATAATTTTTTGAATGAAGCGTGGGTGTTGTCAAATTTATGGCCCCCGTAACTCTAGTGCTAAACGGGGTCTAGTGTGAAGGCCGTTTTTTAATGCTTTTGTGGGATGTTTTTTTTGACAAACCATTGAAATAAAATAATTTATAAATTGTCTATCATTTTTATTAACATTTAAACAAACTTTGTGAATTTTTTGAAGTCATTATATAGAATATAGTCGGAGATACACGGCCCAACACGAACACATATATAAAAAGAGGTGCTCCACTCCTGCCATGATTCCGGCCGTTCTGCTTATCTGAAATAAAAAAACCAAACGCAATTTTAATCGTGAGACTTGAGGCTCTACATGGAACTAAAATAAAGTTAGAATTCCAAAAAATAATTTTTTTTTACGCCTTAGAAAAAAAATCAATTTTTCGTATTTTTTTTGGGGGTCTATATAGCTGATAAAAAGAAAACTAACGAAGCAATCTTAATTATTTTAGTTCAACTTGTAGTTATATATGTACTAAAGATGCTGTATAAATTTGAGCAGAATCAATCAAATAGTTTTTTAGATATCGTGGCAGCTGTTTGAAAAAATCGTGTTTTGAGAAAAACGCGTTTGAAAGTTGTTGTATACAATTCATAATAAAAAAAATGGTCTCACCATCAATCTGCTATGCCTGGACCATAGAGTACACGTTCCTCTTCTTCAAAGAAGTCATGCAGGGCCGTTTTCTCTTCTTTTGATCTGACACACTAGACGACCCTCTAAAGTGCACATGAGGTCAAATTGGGCCCGAGCGATTTTCATGCTGCAAATATCACAAAAGCTGTGCAGTTCTATTTTTCTTCCTGATGTTTTTGCTGCCCATTTTATTTGAAAAATTGTGGAAAAAATATCATTTACGGAAAATGTGCTTCAATTAAAAAGATTACCACTGAACTCCTAACTTTCACACACGATTTCAGGGTATCACGTAAACGGCAAGGAATCCAGAGAAATCACAATTCAAAACGCGAAGAAGGGCATCACCCACTTGTGCATGCAATTACGGTGAGTTTGCTTCTGTTTGGTACATCTGTGTTTCTCCGCAACTTCTACAGGGTGTAACGAAAAAAGAAAAGATAGGAGTGGAACGTCCAAGTACCTCGGAGGAATGGTGTTTTCGAAAAATTATACGAATACCAGTGTCATTCGCTTGGGAAGCACCTATCTGATGATTTTTTTGGGTTTCGGGTCTTAGGCCCAGCTTGAATCTATGAGACCCATAGTGGATCCATGAGGCCCACTTTGGCTCGATCGATGCTATTTTGGGCTCCCGAGGCCTCGTTTCGATACATAAGGCCCATTTTACCTCGCAATACCAAATGGGTCTTGCGACGTAAAATGTTGTACGCTCAGAAGATCCAGTTTGGGTTCACGGGGCCGCGTTTGGGCCCATAAGGCCCCTTTCAAGGGCATAAGACCCAATCTGCGTCCATGAGGCCCATTTTGACATAGTGTGGCTCAAAAGTTACGACCTTTACAAATAGGAAATTTCACAAATTCGTTTTACGGAATTTTTTGTATGATCCGCCCATGACATGGCCCAGTTCAGGCCCAATCGGGAAGATGACATTTTTTTGGGGTAAATCGTAATTTGCTCCGGTTTCGCGAGGTAAATAGGAACTTTTGTCGAAGATAAATGTTTCCCGATTTTTTCATTGCCGTTTTGGCACTTTCTATAGCTTGAATCAGCATTGCATCGATACGTCGGTCAATTTCTACAAAATGGCAGTTAGTCGACACTTGACGCGAGGCAGAAAACAGGCCCTCAATCACGCGGCTTGCGTTTACATTACTTGCCGCACGGAAGGAACGGCTCGTATCCTTTTTTTTCTACACAAAACGTCGGAAAATGTTGCCACGTCGATGGCATGACCTTCGTGGGCAACACTGTGGGGAGTAAAAAAGCGAGAAGGAGGGGATCGTAAAGACCCGCAAAGGCATAACAAGGAAAATTGGAAATAAAAGAAAAATAGTGTCAAGCGCAACGAAAATACGTATATTGGCCCTTAATCTATCGCACAGATATGTTAATCGATATTAGCGATGTTCTGCAGATCTGCGTCCACGAACTGGGGCGCACCTACTTGCGATTCACACAGGCTCTGTGCATCAACATACCTTCGATGGGTAAGTTTTTCAGGTTTTTTTCTACAACTATGTGAATAATATCGACCCTATTTTTTTCCATCGTAACTCAACAATATTGTCCTAATTATACAGAATACGGACCCCATCTTAAGGGGTTATGCCTTGTAAAAGTCGAAAGAAGCTCAGTTTTGAGATTATTTTTTAGAAAATCGCCATGATGAATTTCTCAAAAAATTAGGTATCTGAAAAAGTATCATCTGAAGAACACTCTGTGGTTTTTTGTGAAATAATATTTAATTATCATCGATTTACAGCCGTTGCCCGGGAAGCACTTTTCGAAAACTTATTTTGCGGTGAGCAATGCCCTTACAAACCAGGTTATATAATATAAAAAAATCAAACAAATTTCGTTAGTATATTAGTTCATCCTATGATTAATCGACGGAATTTCCGAAATATCAAATTTTAAAAAGAAACCGCGCGAAGTGAGTCTTGATTAGTGCGAAAAATGGGCATTTTTCGTTCGTCAAATCGAAAGTATTTATCCGAAAATATGTTTCGATCAAATACTATATTTTTGCATCTAGGAGAAGGCCTGAACATTTCAGAAAGTTCGATGCAATAGTTTTTTTATACATTTTGCTCACCGACTATGAAAACGTACTTTCGAGAAAAAAAAGCGTTTAGTTTCGAACGACGCTCCGAGCCTTCAGACAGCTGTCAACATAACAGCCCATAAACTGTCAATTTTGATCCGATCACCTTGAAATTTTCCGGGAACATTCATAAGGTGATATACCGTCCAAGTACGTTCATTTTGAAAAAGATGATTTTTCGACTTTTACAGCTAGGTATAACCCCTTAATACGAGCCGTGTTTTCTTTCGACTTATTTTTAAGGATTCATACGCATGCAAAACATAAAACTGTTTTGTTATTATTATTATTGTGGAAAAGTGGATTTTCAACAGCAAAAAGATACTGATTAGATAATTGCGATCTTTTGCGAGTTGCAATCGGACTTGGATTATCGACGTAGGAGCGTTGCAAAGCGCGTCACGAACGTTTATCGAGAACGGAATACGCGAGTCGTACAAGTGGACATTGCAAACCAGTAATTCCTTTAGCGCTACGAATTTATGCAATTATCCGACATACTCGGAAAGTGAAATGGCTGGAGTCCCGAGACTCCACAACCGTCAAGGATTCCACGATAGTTTTTGGAATTGTTCTCAGTCGTTTTTTCAAGCATTGCAATGATTCGAGTATCAAAATGGCTAGGTCGAATTTCTTCTCGATTTGCGATTAAGGTAATCCTATCGCTTCACACTAGTCATACCACTGATCATACTTGAGATTTGTACAATTTATATTTTCAACATATGCAAAAAAATGTGTAATAACTAAATTTTCCATGTGTAAACTGTTTAATGAATGTTCACATTTAATAAGAAAAATGAAAAAATAGTTATTCCAACGATTCGCGCAGTATTTCTAGGTTTGATATTTGGCAACATTGGGTCTATCTCCGTCTCTTTTTACTCAACCAGGCGAGTTCAACCTCCATGCTTTTCAACGTCGATCTGTCGAAACAATGTAAGGTGCGGGAAATATAAAGCATTGTATTCGGGCCACGACTGGTAAAAAGCGCGGAAAAGTTTGTGTCGGCGAAATATGTCGGTTAAAAATGAAATATGTGTGGAAATTCGAACGAGTGAGATGAGGTTAGGACTACAGTCAGCTGTTGCCTCGCTGTCACGTCTCTTTATCGTAGCAAGTGGTAATAAATCCAATACCGGAAGTTCAAATTAAATTTGATATTACATAAAAATTAGGTCAATAAGCGTAATTTTTTCTGAGAGCACTGGATTACTACAAGTGTTAAGTATGTAAATCTGATTATTTTTAAGAATCTGACGGATTTGCACTATTATATACACTTTTGTAGCGACCGGAAATTGGGTTTTTGTATGTCGTCTCGGAATTCCATTCACAAAAATACCCAATTTTAATATTTCTTTTCTCTGTAATTAGGTCGACAAACGACCCTGAAATTTTACGGAGACGACTATTAATATATTTAGCGAAGCTCAAAAACAAATTATGAAAATCCTATGAATTGAAGCCTGGCGATAGGACTACCTTAAGTCAACCGGAAGATCATTCTCTATCATCTTTCAACCGCACTTTCCCCGTGGCAAACAGATCGGCAATAGGGTATTTTTACTCTATGCAAGAAAAATACTAAGAATGTACAAATACGGAAGTTTTCGCAATAAGCAATCGAATAATGTTGGTTTTAATTTATAAAAACACAAGATAAATTTTATAATTCATTAAAAAAAAAGTACTTTTTCCATCTGTTTAACGAACATGCGAAACGGTAGTCGCCATAATGGAATCCAACCTGACATCATTGACATAGTAAACGAAGAAATCGTTAGACGTATTACTCCCTAACCTGTGAAAGAAAGCGTCAACTATATATTCCCGTTTGTGATGGTTAATTGCAAATTTTCAAATAGTTAAACGTACTTAAAAAAAGAACGAGATTTTTTTCGGACTAGGACTTTGAATCTCTTCTCGCAAGTTTTAACCAATGTCTTCCTCATATTTATATCAATTGGCATTTTAATCCACAACTTTCCCGGTGTTTTTACACTAGCATTCTTACATTTAGGAACAACACACCAATGATAGGGATTGTAACTCACTTCTAACCAAAAAAACATTACGTATTCACATTTGGCGCAGCGTCGATGTTTACTATGCAAGTGACGTCACGAACCGAAGCAGCACGGCGGCTAGAGTTTTTGCGCGGAAATTTGAAATGTAAAATTTAAATGCATTTTTCCGTCACTTATTGATTTCACAAAATAGAAATAAAAATCCAGCAGTTTATTACCACCAAAGGATCAAATTGAGATACTTTGGGGGCGTCCATTAATTACGTGAGGCGTTTGGGGGGGGCGGGGGGTCGACCGAAATTTCACCCAATCTCACGTGGGGGAGAGGAGGGCTTCGGCAAATATCACGTAATTTTAGTAATCACATAATTTTTATCACGTAGGGAGAGTCTCCCTACTACTTTACATGGTGGAGTAAATGGTACTACAATTTATTTTCCGTGAACGTATGCATTTTGAAAAATCTCACATGAGATTAGGGGAGGGGGAGGGGGTCGAGCAAAATCTCACGGCATCTCACCAGGGGGAGAGGGGGGGTCGAAAAATCGCCAAAATCACCTCACGTAATTAATGGATGCCCCCTTTCAAAAAAGGGTGTAATACCATATTCTTTTTCTTATTTTTTCCAAAACACGAATATTCGCGAGTCATAGGTCCTTTATTCGGTAGCCAGACGTAGACTGTCCAAATTTCAAGCCATTCGGTCCCGTCATTTTCGAGAAAAATTCCAAAAACGTCTCCCGGATTTCTTTGCCGATCAGATCGCGTGTCATTCGCCCTTAGGTTTGCCCGTAAACTTGACACGATCGAATGAGGATAAAAGGTCGCAGTCTTTGGTTATTCAGCCCTCGACACGTGATATCGGAAAGCTTGGAATTTTCGTTCGCAGCTCACCAAGCCGGAATTGCGCCCACAGCACGGGGTTTAACAGCAAACACTCTTGGTAGCAAATTAATGAACAACCTGGCGCGCAAAGTTTTATTTTTAGAAAATCCATTGATAACGTTACAATTGACGTTTGACGACTTTTGGAACCGCGTCGGGGCTTCTACGAGCCAGCTGAGAGAAGCTTTTTCGCGTCGATGAAACTCGGGCTTCCCGATCAGTCATCGACCGAAGGACCATAAAATATCAGCTCGGGAATTTGTCCTCCCTGGACCCCCGTGCCGTTTGTACTCTCCGAACTGCACTGAAATTGAAAATTTACACTACCGACAGTGGCCTCGGACATGCCCTCCTGTCCGAAATAGCTCAACTCTCCACCGTCCAGTATAGCACTCGCCGTGTAAAAACTCTCCGGCTCTATGCGTATAGGACTCTCGAAGTACACGTGGAACGTGTTGCTCGAGCCGTCGGAAAAGAATTTCGTGTGATTCTCGGACAGTACCCGACCGAGCCTCTTCAATTCGATTCTGACGTTGTAATCCGCGGCCCCCGATGAGCTCCCGTACAATCCGAAGCCAATTACGAATATTCGCTTGTCAACGCTGAACTGTATCGAGTCGCATCTTCCCCTGTAACGCCACTGATTCGATCGGTAAGCGCAGGACAGAAATCGATGACAAACCTGTGGACGATAATGAAAACCATTGCGTCGATTTCACCAAATGCCAATTACGATCACGCGGAGTATCGGACACGTGAATTCCCCCCCTCGTTTCCCCTGAATCACATCCTCTGAATACAATTCCACTAAATACACACTGAGAAAAGAAAATCGTTGAATGTGCAAAATGCATTTTGTTGTCTCGAAATTTTGTTTTAACAGTTGCTCAGACATGCTAAATAAGCTACAGTTCACACCACTAAAACTATCAGTTAGATCGACAAAACGTGTTTTATGCCAATCAAAAATCAAGTTGAACGTATTTAAAGATACATTTTGTTAAACTAACTGAAATTTGGATGGATGAACGAATTTTTTTTCAGTGCGGTTCCCCTGAACTCATTTTCCCTAAGGCAATTCCCCTAAATCTATTCCCCTGTGTAATTTTCCCTGAATAAAAAGGGGACAAGACAATATAGGGGATTTTAAAGAGATTTTTATTGAGTGAATAACTGCATGACGTTATGCAGTTACGGTACAAGCAAACCCAAACAAACTCAATTAAGGCCTTAGGCCACTCTAGAGGCCGAAAAAATAGGCTTTTTGGGGATCTTTTCTCCAGAAAAACTACAAAATAAATCGAGATTACAAAAAAGGGTGTTTATCATACATATCAGTCACTTTATACAATAATTTTTTTGAAGTGATTAATTTCAAAATGGCGACTGTGCAGCGTTTATCTCAAAACTGCATTTTTCAAGTTGGCTGGGAACTCAAACAATTTTCAACCGATTCGCTTGAAATGTTGAATATATCTTGAAAAATGCATTGTCCATGGAAGTACGTAGGATTTTTAAAAATATTGAATAGTTAATTTGTTATTAACAATTATCTGACGATTTGTAGGCAAATTTTTGGAAAGTGAAACATTTCGTTAGATAATTGTTAACAACAAATGAACTATGCGATATAAAAAAAATCCTACGTACTTCCATAGACACCCAGGTAGCAATTTCCAAATAGTTGTCCAGAAGTTGTCCAAGTGAGTACCAAATGTCCGCTTGGAAGTTACCTATAAGTTATCATGTGCCCAACAGTTATCTTTTGCGATGATTGTTAACTTTAAGATAACTTCCGGGCGGACATTTGGTACCCATTCAGCCGACTTTTGGACAACTTTTTGAAAATTGCTACTTCGGCAATGTCTTTTTCAAGATATATCCAACATTTTAAGTGAATCGGTTGAAAATCGCCTGAGTTATGTTTCCGGCCGACTCAAAAAATGCAGTTTTGAGATAAACGCTGCACAGCCGCCATTTTGAAATGAATCGTTTCAAAAAAATTATTGTATACAGTCACTGATATGTACGATAAACACCCTTTTTGTTTGCTTGGGTTTGTTTTGGTGTTTTTCTGAAAAAAAATCCCCAAAAAGCCTTTTCTTTCTGCCTCTAGAGTGGCCTAACCGCTTAATCACTTGTCCTGTTCTTTTTTTATTGAGGGGAAATGACGAAGGGGCACTGTATTTAGGGGCCGAATTCGAGAGCTCACCTGGGTTTTCAATCCTTGACGGGGCTTGACGGGGTAACGCAAGTGCGGCTTTGTGCTTGCGGTGAAGTGGAGAAAAAGGTCAATCGTTTCTTGCTGCGAGAGAATGCCAGTTTGCGCGACGCTGTTCGCAAATTCCTCGACGCTCATCGCCGGTATTCGTATCAAATTTAAAGCGGAACCTGCAAAAAATACCTTCATAAAATCATAGGTATGCGACGAATGGCGTGGTGACAGAACGCGGAAGAAGAGAAAACATTCCGAGCCCACCTAGAAGCCTCCTTTGGTTCACCGGCGTAGGCTCCAATTCTTGTCGAACGCACTCCGCTGGTGCCCATCTCAGGGCTGCCTCCCACAAATGTATCTCCTTGCAGTTCAGCGTTTCCCTGGACAAAACCGATTCTAGGGTGTGTATGTCAATGTCTAGAAAACCGTCGGATTTCAGCGCCACCTCAGCCTGTTGACAAATGTTTCAATCGATCGTTAACACTTCGATCAAACACGTTCCAGCTATAAGCACGTAGAGCTATCATTGGGGGTCTCAATTCAGTA
Source organism: Ophion slaviceki (assembly GCA_944452715.1). NCBI lineage: Eukaryota > Metazoa > Arthropoda > Insecta > Hymenoptera > Ichneumonidae > Ophion > Ophion slaviceki. Next base: position 29,397,613 of record OX101789.1, read on the forward strand.
GGATTCAGGCCAGATCAGTTGCTGGTTCGATCACATGGCAATGCAGGAAACACTCCGCTATATCGTGGAAAGATCCAGTCAGCTTCAATGACATTGACGTTTGCGTTGTTGGAACGCAACGAAAGTTCAGCATCCGATCTTTCCGTTTGGCAAATGTAGACTAGGAAAAATAAACGCAAATGTTTTTTTATGAACCTCGTGAGAAATCTGAAGCCCAAATTTGCTGGATAAGATTTTGGATGATGGAGAAAATGAGGAAAATAAAATGAATTTCGTTGCATTCGAACGATGCAAACTTCGACATCGTCAGCTCCATCCACATTTTCGCATTACCTTCTTCTTGCCGTAGTACAGCATGACAATAATTCATCGGTTACAATAGTTAATAGTAATCTAGAGACAAGTGCATCCGCGATTCGCCCAAGGTCAAATGTCCGCTGCTGTCGAGTAATTCCGAGATTGTCCATTTTGGCCAAGATGCGGTGATGATCGGACCGGTATATTTCGTTCGCGGGGGTCTGGAATTCAATCCTTACTCGAGTCGAATCCGTTTCCTTTTCGCGCCTTCTGGCTGCCCCACGGACAAACGTTACGCTGTGCTCCGAAATTCGAACAGCCGACAAATGCCAATAGGAATTGCAGTAATTGCAATTCCACGAAGCCTCAAGGTTTTCCAAAGTGCTTGCAATTTCGCGCCGAATTCCGTTGAACTTTGAAGACGCGTGTGATTACTCGATGCGTTGAAGCGAATTCTGGCTTGCTCCAATTGCTCGAGCCCGATATTTTATTTAATTTCATACTCGTGGGAATAAAGTCGACAAGTTTCCGCTGCAAAATGGCGATTCGTTTATTCAGTTCGGCCCATTCGCTGCGTAATAATAACCATTTATTTTCAACATACTCCCATTGGTCGCTCTGTACAAGCTAGCTTCTCGAATTACACAATTGAAATTCATAATTGTACGGTTCGTATTTAACATCGAACGTTCTTCAACCAAATCCCGTTCGATACTCGAGGTTATCGAATCCTCCTTTTTTCGCGAGAAACAATATCGTACGCTGGTTTTAAAAACGTATAGAGAAAGGCACGACGTTGAACATCCTGCGAATGCAACGAAATTTCGGTATTTTCTTTTTCTTGTAATCGTCAAAAATGTTCTCTCAGACATTTGTGCCGGGAAAATCAGTTGAGCTTATTTCGCAAATTCTGAGGTTTACAAATTTGTATCCGCAACAAAAGGATCGTGGACAATGTTGACGATAACGAAATTGGGGAAGAATTTTCGTCGCGTTCGAATGACGCGAACGTTCAGCATCGCACAAAGGCAGTGATGGACCATCGAAAGGGCTGATAATTGCACTTCATGATGAATGTAACTTTCCACAGCTGGCTCTACTCGTGGCCAGGATAAATATTTGTTCGTCTATCGATATACGTTACTTTCACGGTGGAGCATTTTTTCCACCAAGTTTCCACCAGGTATCGTTGATGCTCGGGTGAATCGGAGGGTTCGTAACTTTCAACATGCTCACGTGGTGCGCGGTAGGAATGGCAGTACTGAAATCTATTTTATGGCGGATAAATGCGGTACTTCTCAACCGGGGTTCAGTGCGCTGGAGCCTTTTTTTATGCGAGCTAATAGCGGAGGCTTCGTTAGAGAGCAGAAAAGGTGCAACGTTTCAATGAATACGAATTCATCTTGCCGCTTCACAGGTCCCTGGCTAACCGTTGTATTACAGTCTGAGTATTACTCGTATCGAAAAAGTCATGTAAATACTTCGTACAAAGTTGTGCTCCATACGACGAAGAATCCTTGCAACGAAAAATTAACCTTATCAACGAGTGCGTTTAATTTGGCAAATTTACGGATACGGGATCGTTCGTTTCAGCTTCCAGCCGGATACACAGGATTTTTTCGGTGTTGAAAAATAATACGCGAGGCGACGCGTGGTGCGTTCGACACTTGTAACTTTCACATCACATTTCTCATTGGAGCGAGCATTCTGCATCGACGCCGCAATTGTAATTGAGACGAAATGACACGCGATTCCAGCTGTACAGAAATTCGTTAAAACTTTTCGGAATTTTTCTCAAAAAATGGCGGAACCCATGACTTGAAACTTTCCCAGTAGACGTGGGATTACGAAAGGGAGGACTTTATCCTCCGGATATTGGTCATTTTGTTAGATTGCCTCGGGAAACTAAATGAAAAAGAGGAAAATGATCTTCCGGTCGCGTTGATCGCAAATCGAAGAGATACTCGACCAAACCATGTCAGAAACACACATTTTGAAACTCGAACAATTGCAATCTGTGAGAGAACAGCTGAAAAAAATTCCGAAATCGCGTGGGTAATCGTTGATAATTGTGGCAAAATGTGGATCCTTTGGTCACACCCAATATACATTATTCCAACGTTGACGGGACAGATCGAGTACTATGATCTTGAAGTTTGCATCGTTGGAAAGCAACGAAAATGGATTTTTTTTGTTGATGAACTTTTCTCTTGGCCGATTCAGGCTATGAAAATCGTTCGAACGTTTTTACGTATTTTTATTACAGATTTACGATCTCAAGTTGCAAAAAGCAGCTTTCGAATGATGATAAAATTGAAGAAATGAATCGTTGTGCAAAGAAATTAATGTAAACTTCAACGTCATCGAGTACTTGGGAGAGTTACCGCGTCAAATGTTGTCGCTGTGTGTCATTTCGCTCAAATTATCACCCCTAACCGTGTTTTTTCTGTTCCAATTGACGTCTCCACTTTCGTACATACGTACCTAGCCGATAGATACCGGTAAGCTACCCAATAAAGGCCTTAGGTCACAGTAACGGGTATAAAATCATGTGCGAATTTAACAATTTTTTTTCGTATGAAAAAGTGATTCACTCATAAAATCAATTGCACATCTATTTAGTATGAATATCAAGCTGTCAGAAAATATATATATTTTTTTCGATGTACAAAATGGCCGACTACTCGAAACTTCTCGAAACAGCTTTTTTCCAATTGGCGTGACAAATAACTTCAACAATTTTCACTCGATTTACTTCAAATTTAAAAGTTATGTTCCTAATTGCATTTCGCAGAGAAGTACGTACGGAATTTCCGATTAATCGAAAACTTTTCATTTTATGAGCAGTTTATGAGCAGTTATAACGAAATTTTTCACTGAAAATTCATTTCTTAAGTTCAAATACCTACAACTTTTCAATAAAACAATATTTTTTAAATTCCGTACGTACTTCTCTAGGTATTCTAATGTAGATTGACGAGAATTTTTGTTTTTCGTTCTAGGTAAAAAATTGTGGATGCTAAATGTCACGCCGCGGAGCGCCTAAAAAAAAGATAAAAGAAAATATTAGTGGTCGGCCATTTTGTACATCGAAAAAAAACTATATATATTTTCTAACAGCTTGATATTCATACTAAATAGATGTGTAATTAATTTTATGAGTGAATCACGTTTATACGAAAAATAATTGTTAAATTCGCACATAATTTGATACCCGTTACTGTGGCCTGAGGCCTTAAGTCTCGCGATATTCATCGGGTCGTGGAGGCGTCATTCGACGACGCTGCCAGGGTCTGATCGCAATGAATCCCCAAGAGCAGTCGCAAAGTGGGTTGAAATCTCGCGAGCCCGCACTATCCTATCTTACATCAATGTCACGAAGATCTTCGAATCGCAAAACTTCCCATCCTCAAATGCCGAAAGCGCGCAAACAGGTGGCACTCGGTCATTCGTTACTAATCGCTAAGTTGCACATACGTTTTCCCTTCGTTTCCCTATACATCGTTAGTCTATGAGAATTGAAACAGAGTGGAAGAATCGCGAAGCAGGAAGCTGCAGCAGGATCTACGTCATAAAGATTCCTCGCAGCGGTGCAATTTCTACCTATCGTTAACTCCCGTAGGGCATTGCCAATCAGGAGAAGCCGCTACTTTCAACTTACTTGGGCATCAATGACTTCCCAGCAGCGTTGCATGAGATCAGGCTCTTCGAATAGGCGAGACTGGCTCAGTAGGAGACACGCGTTTTTCGCTGTCAGACTTGTTTCTAAGTAGCTGACGCACGCGCGTGCCAAATGTGGCACGATGTACTTTTTCGCCACGTACAGCGTAGCCAAAACTGTGTCCGCTTCCAAGTGTACCTCGTCGCAATACATGTACCTGGAACGAGGTAGTCGTTGTAGGAACTGTTATCAATTGCAGGGGTGGAAATTGTGGGAAATCTGAGACGATAAGGGAGGCTGGAAATTATCATCCAAAAGAATGGAGATCAAAAGGTCCGGGGAAATTGACTCTGTAACGCTTTGCAACTACGCCCAATACCGGAATACTCTTCAAAATTAACACCCACATTTAAGGCCTTCGGCCACAGTAACGGGTATAAAATCATTTGCGAATTTAACAATCTTTTTTTCGTATGAAAAAGTGATTCACTCATAAAATTAATTACACATCTATTTAGTATGAATATCAAGCTGTTAGAATTTTTTTTTTGATGTACAAAATGGCTGATTACTCGAAACTTCTCGAAACAGCTTTTTTCCAATTTACGTGACAAACAACTTCAACAATTTTCACTCGATTTACTTCAAATTTAAAAGTTATGTTCCTAATTGCAATTCGCAGAGAAGTACGTACGGAATTTCTGATTAATCGAAAACTTTTCATTTTATGAGCAGTTATAACGAATGTTTTCACTGAAAATTCATTTAAGTTCAAATACCTACAACTTTTGAATAAAACAATATTTTTTAAATTCCGTACGTACTTCTCTAGGTATTCTAATGTAGATTGACGAGAATTTTTGTTTTTTGTTCTAGGTAAAAAATTGTGGATGCTAAATGTCACGCCGCGGAGCGCATAAAAAAAAGATAAAAGAAAATATTAGTAGTCAGCCATTTTGTACATCGAAAAAAAATATATATATTTTTTCTAACAGCTTGATATTCATACTAAATTGATGTGTAATTAATTTTATGAGTGAATCACTTTTTCATACGTAAAAAATCCTTAAATTCGCACATGATTTTATACCCGTTTGTGGCCTAAGGCCTTAAACGTATCGTTTATACCTTCTGAGAATGCAACATAGTCGAATGTCAACTCACTTTAAAAGCGCGAGAAACGCAGCTGGCTCTACGTCGGGGACTTCTATGTCTTTTTTGTTTTCCGCTAAGCCACCGTAAAACATGGCGTAAAATACAGAACTACCGGTGGCCAATACGTACTTGTGCGCCGGTATAGACCGCGTGTGACCTGCAATTAAACATATTCTGTAGAGATTCTGTACAAAAGCCAACAGGCTTCAGTTCGCCAATTTTTTAACGCCATTTTCTATACTCTCATCTGGAGGAACCTGAAGCTTGTTATTAACTTTGTAGCGATTATGTTGAGAGTGAAGGTGCGGAGCATGTATCTGGACGAAAGTGATCGAAACTTTAATACACTCCGACTACAAAATTTTGTAAGGGGCCAAGCGTAAGTGAAAACGAATACGGATTTTTTGCTTTCAATTTTGTGGGTTTTACAAGATCTCGTGAATTGCTTATTAGAATATTAAAATCTAGATAATTTGGAACAGTTTTTTGGAAAAAGATCGATATTGAAATTCCAGAGCGGGTTGCGATGTTCTGTTTTGCATTCTTTTTCTTGAAAATAGTGCAACTTATGGAAGCTTCAAAGTTGAACTTTCATGGGATGTAAATATGAATGGCTGTTACGCATATGGAAAACAGGGAAAACTCAGGGAATTCCTTTCCTCCTGGAATAATCAAGGAAAGCTCGGAGAATTTTCAAACTTCTCTGGAATTTTTCCAGAATTTACTTTTCGCAAGGATTACGAAAAATGAAACCCGCTTGAGAAAAAATTTGAAAAGTATGAGAATAAATATTTTTGTGTATTTTTAATATCTATATTATTCTTTATTATATACAACAAGAAATATGTCAGTGCCAAACACTGAAAATTTAAAAAACTCAAAACTGATTTACTCTAAAGCTCTATGCATTTGCATTCGATTTGTCGATACACAACCACACAATTATTATTGTAGATAAGTGTTTATATTTCCTTTTTATTTATTGGCACCGACATAAAAATTTCTGTTTAAAATAAAGAACGGGTTCCCTATTTGCTTTTAATGTACTTTTTTTTTACTTTACAGTGTTTAAATTATTTTTCGAAGTTCAGTTTTTTATTTTTATTTTAATATTTAACATTCTCATGTTTGGTCTTAAAAAAATTATGTTCTTTATTTAAGTCCAATCTCGTTTGAATATTTGCAAAGCTTGTATGGAAAACTTGGAAAGGTCGGGAAATGTCTGAGTCGATAATGCGTAACCATAGGGTTGAAGTTTGGATCGTCGGGATGCAGCGAAAATTCTTTTCAATGTCTTATTTTCATTATTATCCAAAATCATGCTTTGCATATTGGTTGTAGATCGCTAGGTAAAAATCTTTAAGAATGTTTACGTGATTTTCGTAGCTTAAATTTGCCAGAGAAAATTTGTAAAATTGACAAAAAAAAGTAATTTTCATTGCATTCCGACTGTGCAAACTTTAACGTCGTTAACAACCATGATACTTTCTATCTCTACTGCCGCGAAATGACAAGCTCTTCCATCGTCAAAGAAATCGGCGGAACGTTTTCCAAATTTTACCGAAACTGTTATTGAAAAAACTACGAAAATGAACTTCCGCTTGAGTTAATCACAAATCGAAGAGATACTCGACCTAGCCAGGCTAGAATTCCGCGTTTTGATACCGAAACCGTCGCATTTCGTCAAAAATTGGCATCGAAAAATACCAAAAACTATCGTGTGTAGAATTGTTGCGCAACAGCGCTTCTACAGCTAAATTCGAGCGAAGGCCATCGGCGCGATGTTAATGTTTGCATCCTTGAAGTGCAACGAAAATTTAAACGAAAAAAACTTTATTTTCTCATTTTCTTTATCATCGAAAATCTTATCCAGCAAATTTGGGCTTCAGATTTTTCTCGCGAAGAACCTAAAAAAACATTCGAGTGTTTTTCGTAGCCCAAATTTGACAAGAAAAAGTTCGGGCTACTGAACTTTCGTTGCGTTCCAACGATGCAAACTTCAATATCATGTCATCGCAAGGTTTTACTTTTGGATCGTCGCAAAATCGACTTGCCCGACAAAAGTGTGCGTGCACTACATAGGTGTTCCCTTAATTCTCGTACCGCATGGGTGTTCTCTCGGTAATGCGATATTTACCTGGGCTACCAACAATGAATTGTATATCAGCCATCAGGTGGTTATTGAACATGGCAGCATTTCGTTCCCGCACAGTTGACTTTGTAGCTTGCCAATTTGGATCCTGTGTACAATCCTCGAAGGTTGGTAGACTGAGTTGTGAGATCGGCGAAGACAGCGACGAGAGCGGGGAAACGGGAGCGCTTTGAGGCTGATTTATGACGTCCTCGCGTTGCAGTATCATCTGCGGCACGAACGGCGCAAGTGGGGGTGGAGAACCGGAGACATTGTTGCTCGGTGACTCCGCTGAAATATCATTTTCATTATGAACAATTTAGCGCCAGGGTGGCTGTTCATTTGTGGCAGCAAAATGGTCAGGCGAATGAAATTCACTGGTGCATTTTGTTACTCGTGAGAAAGCCTCAAGACACTGACACCCAATGAAATTAAACTTGACCCGAAAGAATTTGAAATTATCGATGACATTGAAGGTTGCATAGTTGGAACGCAACGGATGTTCAGTAACCCGATATTTGTTTTTTTGCAAATGTAGACTGCGCAAAAAAGCTCAAATGTTTTTTAGAATCCTTATAAGAAATTTGGAGCCCAAATTTGCTGGATAAGATTTTGGATAATAAAGAAAACGAGATTAAAAAAAAAATCGTTACGTTTCAACTATGCAAACTTCAACATCGTAAATGTTGAGATGTTCACCGTCGTTCATTAAAGCAATTCCAACTGATTTTCATTGATGCCTCTGCTTCATGGAATGGTGGTGTTAGATGGAGAATTGTATCAGTGGTAGAAAAAGGCAATTGCAAAGGTTGCATCATTGGAATGCAACGAATAATTACTTTTTGATGCTCGATTCTTTTTAGCCGTAAAATCACCCAAACGCTCTAATGTATTATTATTAGAGATTTACAACGCAAATTTCGACCAAAATAAAGCTTTGGATAAGCATAAGAATGAATGAATGGAAAATAAAAAAAAAATCGTTGCATTCCAACGAAGCAAACTTCAACATCATGCATCATGGGACGAATCTCAGATAGTTTTGCACATTTGTTAATGCATTATTTTTGTTGATATCCGAAATATCGTTTGTTTGGCTCACTTTGATTACGTTTGGGGATAATTCTCACTACCCAAAATATATGGTATTTTGCATTGTCTGAGCGCAGCGATATTATTTTTTTCTCATTGCTTAATTTTTTTTTGCCACATTTAGGCTAGATATATCACATAAATATTTTTAAAGATTCTTATAAGGGATCCATAACCTAAAAATGCAACAGTAGAGTTGAGATAGTTATAAAAATGAAGAAATGAAAATATAAAGAACGATTTGCGTTGCATACTAATAGTGCAAACCTCAAATCATTAAAATATCTTTCGTTTGAGTTACTTTAATTTCGTTTGAGCATTATCTTTATTGCTACTCAAAATATCGTTTGTTTGGCCTACTTCCCCTACGTTTGGCGATTATTCCTAATGCCACCCGAAATATTGTTTGATTCAGTTACATTAATTACGTTTGGTGATTATGGTATGCAAATGGCTGCTTTGGTGATTATGGTACCGAAATGGCCGCATTGGTACCCAAAATATACTTTGTTTGGGTTCGTTTGGGTTAAGTTGTGTACTTGGGCATTATTTTCGTTGCTACTCAGAATAAATAGTTGTTTGAACATTTAGATTGCAGATCTCTAGGGGTGTGCGGGTAGCAGAATTGGTCGGGTTGGGTCGGGTCGGATAATTGGACTACGATTCGGCTCGAGTACCCGAATTATTCGGGTATTCGTGATCGGACGGGTATACTCGAACTTTATCGAGTACTTGTCTTACACCGGGTACTCGATAAGCCTTGCGGCCCTAACAAAATTTCAAATTTCGTTTCACAGTAAATAGTTCCACGAAAACATACCAAAACGGACGAAATAGACTCCAGCTTTATGTTCTCTACCCTTCGCCGATAGATTGGAGTTCATAAGAAATACAAATAATTGATTTAATTATTTTAGTATTTTTGTTATGTGTATATTTACAATTTTTTCCGGCAAACTTCTTTTAAGACACACGCATTTCAGGAAATATCGAGATATTTGAATGTCGAAAAACTGAATAAAATCGAGATTCTTCGTCGCATTTTCATTAATTCTTTCTAGTGCTAACTGGTAATTTCGGCGATTCATTCTTCTGAATTTAATTTTTTGTTATTTAACATTTTTTCCCAGAAAAAACTTGTTCCTCAAACGCTCATATCTCTGAAACGAATCGAAACATTTTCAATTTTAAAATGTCAAATGGAAGCTATATTCTTCTCGCTTCGAATAAACGCAGGCTGTTGAATCTTGGTCTTTGGATTTTTTCTCCATTTAAAACCCACGTTAAAGAATTCAAAACTTTAATACGTTTGCCGGAACAGAAGATATTTATTGTAATTTTTTTCCTTTCGCACACTTTTTAGTGATGCCAAAATGCAACTTTCCCGCGCTATTACGATACGGTCCACCAAAATTGACCGTTTTTCAGTCTGCCCTAACAGACACACACGCTCACGTACGTACACACACACACAGAATAGAAAAGTGAGAAGAAAAAAGATTTTTACAGTATTATAATTTATTCGTTTTATCGCCTTCTTCGATTTTTTGTTTTCTCCCATTATTTGATCTATACTCTTAGATAAAAAATAAATACGTATATAAATAATAGATACGGACCTCCGAGTCGTTTATGGTTATTCAAAGTGTACGAATACCCGAAGTTTAAGAGTACTCGACGTTTACGAGTACCCAAAACGTGAGAGTACCGCATGACCAGTTTCGGGTAACGGATAGTAATGTAAAAACGTAACCCGTCGGGTACCCGACCCGATCCAAACATAGTGTACCCGAGCGAATCGAGTACCCGAGTTAAACGAGTGCCCGAGTGAATCGAGTGCCCTCAGATCCCTACAAAGATCTTTAAAAAATGTTCCAGTGACTTTCGTGTCCTAAATTTCGCACCGACACGTGATATTAGGACTGTCGAAACATTGAAACTTGGAATCACGGATATATATCTTTGGCGACCATGTGCCATTTCGGTGGTTCAGCGCCCTTCTGGGTTTGCAAATATCATTCCGATAAGGTTAGTCTTATTGAAATAGTAGTACAGAAGCGAATTACAGCGGAGCGTCGCCCACTAGCAGAATTTTTACGAACAACGGACGACTGTAGCTCATTGCTCACGATCTTCCGAGTCAAGCTTCATTGGCATGGGCCGGTACTCGGATGGGTGACCGCTCGACCTCGACACTAACGAACGGCATCGGGTCGATAAAAATGGCACAAAAACGCCACAAAGCACGGGAATACTGCGAAAGTTTCATTGAGCCTAGCAAAACGGAGTTTCGGCGTATTCGACCAGCTTTGAGGTTATGTTTGCACGATTCGCTCCGAAGTGCTCGCAAGAGCGACTAATGTTTCGTACGAATTAATCCGTCGTGTTTTACCGTCGGTAAACATGTTTCGATGAACGGCAGTCAATTAGCTGCGGCGGTTTCCGGCGAAACGCTACGTTTTTATTCCCCTTCCTTTCGATTCTCTCGCTACATTTCGGACGCGAGGTCCAAACGAGCGAGAAGCTGCACCGAGTTTCGCCACGAAACTTCCCTGTCGTCCATTGGCACACACGTAGATGTTTCGCAGTTTGTAAAAAAAGAAGAAACGAAGAAAAAACCGTTTTCAACGCGTCGTGCTCCGTTGCGAGCGAGAAGATTCTTCGACGCGCACTATACCGCAACGGAACACGATTATCGAACCCGAAGTGAGCCGATGAACTCGCGAGCCTTCAACGAATTCCGCGTACAGTGTTATACGCTTCTGCATGCCCACTCCGCGTACGAACGCACCGCATTACCCTTCTCGTCACAGAACAATCGATAATTTCGTCGTCTTTCGCACAATTCCACGATTTTAGGGCGCACGTCGATTCACCGGTAAATCGTGCTTGTATTTATTTTCGACGAGGATCCGGAGAACATACGCGCGTCCATACTATCTAGATTCGTTCGCATTCGCGAACATATAGATATGCGCGTAATTGCGGTTATGTATCTCGCGCTGACTGCTATTTGACCGCGGTTATTTATCCTGCCCCATCGACGAACGTGAGCGCGAGAGAGACTCGATTTATCTCGAACAGCTGATATTCGCGATCTCCAAAAGTCTCGGCGCCTCTTGCGGCCTGAGGCGGAAGCTCTACTAGTATAGTCAACTTTGTCAAAATACATTGATAACAATGGACATTTAAAAAAACGAAAAAGTACTCGAGATTCTGCGGTGTTGCAGGGTGCAAGACGGATAATAAAAATAAATTGTCGTTCCATAAGCCACCTAAAGATAAAGTCTTTTGAAAAAGGGGTTATTGACTCTGACAAATGACTCTCCATGACCATCTAGGCGCGTTTGTAGTCATTCCACAAGATTTTCTCTTTTCAAGTTTTGTATCTTTGTGAATAATAAATCGAGCAATATAAAGGAATCATCACAGTGTAACATTTTCAAAAAATGGATTTTTTTCGCATTATCCGATGGTATAGACGGTTATAAACATGGACCTGGCATCGCCGATTGATCGTAAGTAGACAGTTTGTATGAAAATTCCGCACTCGAAACATTAAACGTGGTTCGAGAAATGTCGTTTTTTAAAACGGTGTACACTTTCAAAGGAAGAGTTTTCGAGCTATCCATCTCAAATTTTGACACAACATTCTTCACGACATTCTTTATCCTGCCATGGAAGCTTTTTTTATTTGTTTGAAATCTTCCAATTTTGTTAAACGAAAAACTGTCGAAGAGATAGGCTAAATTCGATACTTTTTTTCGAACCGCCGCCATTTTGTCAAGTATCATAAAAAAAATCTCCATAGCAAGATGGTGGCTTTCATACTGATTAAAAAACTTTTTACAAATTTTGTTTCAGATAATATTTCCGACCACAACCGTGAGGACTCCTTTTTTCGCAGACATTTTCAACCGTTAACAAAAATGTAAAAAAATAAAAACAAACGTTTAAAAAATCATTTTCTGTTCTTCATGAGTGCTTTGATTGGACATAAAAAAATCAGACTGATCAGCGTATTTTAACCATCGAGAAAAAACCTGCGAAAATCAGTTATTTTTCGACCCATTACAGTGTGATGATTCCTTAAAAGCTATTTTTGTTATCTACAATTCAAAAAATATAATTTCAAACGTCCCTTGTGAAACGTGTGCTCTGAAGAAAAGAATCACTTCTCAAAACCTGCGAGTGAGTCTTATAACCTTAAAAATCTAAATCCAGAGCTGACGGAGCTAAAAAAGAGGAAACTGAATTATTCATTGCAGTGCACTGAGAAAAAAATATCATTGATCCAATATCATTGGTGTTATTGCATGAAATTTCGTTGATTCAATTGTAAAATTTTTGGTGTAAATAATCGGATTTATTAGTCCAAACAAAACGCTATTGACTTTGATAACATGATAGAATTAATTTTTTTTTTTCATTCAAAAGACATTGTTAGCCGAGAACAATATATTATTGAAACTATCTAAAAAATTATCGCGAACAAATTATATAGTTTTGAATGCATTTTCTGCAACGAACAAAACAAGCGTTTCAATTCATAACATGAATATTGTTGATTCGATTACACAAGAAAATTTGAATTTCGCTCGTTTGATTCAGATAAAATTTCTATTGAGTAAATATGTTATTTTATTTTTTTCACCATATCCGATATTGATTTCCAAGTACATTATTCGTTAAAATATTAATATTTTATTTTGATTGAAAAATATTAAGCAAATGTCTGAATTGGTTGAAAAATTATGGGAAAATAAAATGTTTCTTGCGCATTTGGTTGAAAAAAATCAACCAAATCATTGCCGAGCGCCACCGAAATTATAGGTGTGAGGAAACCCGTAGTTCTCGGAGTAACCGCTAGAAGCCGCACATGCGCTGGTTTCTCGTAAGCGTAGCGCGAACCGAAAATCTACTTAAACGCCGGAGAAACTCTAAAGAGTATCGCTTCTTGGCCTGTGGCTAAGATCAAAGTGTAGTATCTGTTCTTATCAGTTGAATATCTGATATTCTCTCCATGGATATTCCATTGGATATCTGATATTCTCTCCACTATTATCGTGGATGATCATTGTAATGCTCACTTTTTATTTAAGATTTAAAACAAATTGAAAAACTTACGTCCCATGGCATATTCGTTTCGATGCAGTAAAGAAATAATTAATTCTATTGCTTATATTTTTGTACGAAATAAAAAATGTTTTAGCAATCGCTTAATTATTTCATCCATACATCTACGGATTTTATATAGAATGATTCCAATAGAATCTAATTTTATTTGAAGGATAATGGAAATATTCAGAGAACAGAAGAGCTTTTTCAAATAAAATAATATGTTATTTGAATCAATCACATTTTCCAATGTTTTATAGTATCGTAACAATCTCATATATCGGTGGCATTCCGCAGCAGCACATTTATTTGGATCGACCAATATATTTTTTTGATTCAATTGGTTTTTTTCTCAGTGTAGCATCTTTGCAATCCAATAGCCAACTCGCAGGAAATAAAAAACGGAGTAATTCTTTACGTCTGAGGCTGTACTTTGAACGGCCATATTGAAATATCGCTGCGCCACCTCTAGGACGTGAAAATCGCGGATCCGGCACATCGGAGGCATACGCTTCCGGTGCTGTCAAAAGACGCGGCGCGAGGGCGCAGCTCGCTGGTCGTTCGATATCGTTTAGGAAATTTGGACAAATGTAGTGCTGTGCACGCTAAAATTCGACGAGGTGCCCCGCAAAGTACGGAATATTGGATGTTTTTGACGATGGGTACTAGTGGGAAACAAGCCCGATTTATCGAATTATTTTGGGAAAAATATCTCGAGCCAAAGGAGCACTTGATTCGACGCGCATTGGTACGCGGCTGTGCGCGCTGGACACACGCGCCCTCTGGCTTGATCCAAGCGTCTACCAATGTCGCCTCAAAGATACTCCCTTTTTCAAATTTATCGATTATCAGTATGTCTTTGAATTCACTCGAATTAGGGTGATCGCGTTCTTTTTTACACGATATCGAAACTTTTAAATTTGGAAGGCTGCAACGGATTTCCGGTACCCTCATTGTCAGTAGCAACTATTTTCAATGTTTTCTCGGGTGATCGAAAATCAAGGGTAGTTTATTTTCGAAGGTTGTCCAGGAGAAAGGAAGATTTTAGAGAGTGATTTACTCGAAGGCGTAGTTTTGATTACGAAATGAAATGGCGGATGATGGAGACGTTAATTGCTCGATCTTCTTGAGCTCAGATCAGGAAACTACGTTGTTCTTTTGCCAACTGAAGAAAAAGGCGTTCAAAGTTTTAGCTCGTGTTTTTACGTGGATAAGATGTTCGGTTGATCAAAACCAACCGATCGTCGATCTTTTTATAAAAATCAACCCATCGTCGATCGTTTTATAAAAATCAACCGATCGTCGATCGTTTTATAAAAACCAATCGATCGTCGATCTTTGTATAAAAATCAACCGATCGTCGATCGTTTTATAAAAATCAACCGATCGTCGATCTTTTTATAAAAATCAACCGATCGTCGATCGTTTTATAAAAATCAACCGATCGTCGATCGTTTTAAAAAAATCAACCGATCGTCGATCGTTTTATAAAAATCAACCGACCTTCGGTCGTTTTATAAAAATCAACCGATCGTTGATCGTTTTATAAAAATCAACCGATGGTCGATCGTTTTATGAAAATCAACCGATGGTCGATCGTTTTGAGTTCCGATCACGAAACTACGTTGTTCTTTTACCAACTGAAGAAGAACGCGTTAAAAGTTTTAGCTCGGGTTTAAACGTGAATAAGATGTAATTTGAAAAGTGCCCATAATTCCCGCAATTTTTAACGGATCCACTCAATATTTTTCAATCGTTATTAAGGGTGTCTGAAAATGACCTGACATTTTAAATTGCGGCCATGTTTTGTTGTGGCTAACATAGAGTACTAATCTTTAAAAACTGGCATCAGGAAGTATTGAGGTTTAGTCATGGAGAAAGGCATAGAAATGGTTATTTGCTGCATTGTTACTGAATAGTTATTGCAGACGAAGTTTCATGGTCGTGTTATCTCGCGCCACCGGCGATTTGACGACATTGGACTCCTTTCTTTGGGGTTTTCTGAAAGGAAAAGTGTACGCCAATGGTCCACAGACCATTCCGCAGCTCAAGGAAGCATCTGGCCGCACCATTAAGGGGTCTTCTCACTTTAAACGCTTATTAAGCCTATTTTCATGAATTTTTTTATAGGTTTATATTATAGATATTTATATAAAAGTTGTTACACTTAATAAATACACTTTCGAAATACATTTGAAAAATTGGTTTTCATGTATTTATTTAACCCAAACAAACTTTGAATGCGTTTTTCTCGAAACAACGCTTTTCGACGGCTTGTTGATAAAATCTTCGAAACTACTGAATCGATCCTTATGCAATTTTAACCCCATACTCTTTACAACTATAGCTATAGCGTATATCAAGGATTTTTTTAAATTTCGATGTTTCCTATTTTTTCTGTCCAAAACGGTGCAAAAAACACGTTTTTTTGTTTTTTTTTTGTTTTAAAAAAATGTCCGCCATTTTGGTATTTTTGCATATATCAAAAAACAGCGCAGACCTACAGTTTTTCCAGGACATTTTTTAATTCCCATTTTCGTCTATAAATAGTGACATAAATAAATATTTTTTGTATGCATTTCGAAAGTGTATTTATTAAGTGTAACAACTTTTATATAAATACCTATAATACAAACCTATAAAAAAACATCACGAAAATAGCCTTTTTTCTAGCGTCTAAAGTAAAGAAGATCCCTTAATTAAATTAGTCCGCAATTATGACACATTATTGAAAATTCAGTCTAAAAATTTAACGTTTGCAAACAGGGACGAGGCGGCCATTAATCAGATATTGTGTTCCACACATAACCTCCGTGTTCTTACCTTATATTGAAATATAAATATTCGTACTTTTCAAATAAATACTACGTTTTGTTAATGAATTAAAATGTCGGGTCATTTGGAGACACCCTATATTTGAAGGATCTGTCAAAAACAAAAAATCGATATTTTCAAAAATGTTAACTAAGTGTAAGCCCTTAATATCCAAAGGAAAAACGGGTTATTTAATTTTTTTTACAGAGCAAATGGAAAAAACTCGGGAGATATGAGTCATACATATTTTATTAGTACTTTGAGTTCTTTTATCAACCGATCGTCGATCATCTTCAGCTCCGATCACGAAACTACGTTGCTCTTTCATCGACCACATACTACACAGAACTTCACGTAGTCGTGACAAATGTCTCTACTCGTGAAAAAAAAAACAATCTACTTGCGGCCCTGAACCGAGAAAAAAACTACGCAGGCTTTGACTTACACATCGGTAACGAGTCGGTTGTCCGCGCAACTCTATCCAGGAAATGACATCTCGGTTGATGCAGATACGTTTCGCGTGGGACGCGACCGTCACTGAAATCTTATCTGCGAACGATATCGTCGCGAAGATTCCAGTGATATCTAAATCGCAAATGCCGATACCAATGAAAATAAATAACACGCTAAACAACATACTAATATTAATGGAATTAAATAATCAATACTTGTAATAATTGAACTCAATAATAAGAACGATGAAAAGTAACGACAAAACAAACAAAAATTAACACTCTCGACGGACATTTAGTATTTGCTATAATTAAACGATTTTTTTAAATGTCAGCACTGCAATTGTTTCGCACAGGTAGTAAAAAAAAGTATTTGCGTAGCTCGCGATTTTTCTGGGGACTTCCATCGAAATACATTATCTATATTAACACAGTGTTGATATTTGAAAGATCCTACCGATTTAAAAAATCCGCAAAATACATTTTTTTCATTCGATTGAAAAGGTCCAGAAAGATAGTGTGTTTAATTTTTTTGGAGATATCTTTTATGTTCGCGTTGTCGAATCGAAGCACTTGAAGGACCAAGCGATGCCGGGCTAATAAAAATTGCATCGATCTATTGTTTGTTTGTCTTACGAAAAAAAAATTGATGATTTTTTCACTCTCCGCGTAGCTCTGCTTCGAATTCGCAGTAAATCTGGCTATTTAATCTCGAATAAGTTTTCTCAAAGTCGAGACCTGGCTCAATCGCTTTTTGGCAGCTCTGCGAAAATAGCGAATTCACTCCATTCGATCCAAATCCACGGACCAGCTTTCTATGTCAGATTTACAATCATACGTAAATAAATTCACAAGCATATGCAAATAAATTCACAGTCACAAGTGAATATGTTTGCAAGCATACGTGAGTAAATTTACAAGCATGTGTGAATAAATTAACAAACGTTTGTGAATAAATCTACAAAATTATGTAAACAAAATTACGCGTGTGCGTCAACAAATCTACGATCATATGGAAATAAATTCACTATTACATATACACAAATCTACAATCATATGTAGATACATTTGAAAAAGTATGCAAATAAATCAACAAACATGTGTAAATAAATCTACAAAAATATGCAAAAAAATTACAATTACACGTAAATCAATCTACAATCATGTATCGATAAATTGATAAGTATGTGTAAATACATTTAGGAGCATACGTAAATAAATTAATGGGAGGTACCTGAGCAAGTGGCGAGAAAAACAGGTAAACTTCGGGAAATTTTATCTCAAAAACTAATGTTCTGATTGGATCCGGGTTTTTTTTAAATTGGAAAATATGTACATTGAGGTAGGTTTAGGAAATTTTTAAAAATAAATTCGTTGACTGGAAGCGATTCAAACGCGATTATCTCGAAATATAGTTTTCAAAGTCGGTGCCAGAAGTATCTCGAAAACGGCTTGTCCGATTTTGTCCATATTTGGATACAATAATCTTCGATAGTTTTTGTCGTTCGTCACGTAGGGGTTTTCAATTTGATTGAACCATCGCTTTTTATGCAATGTGTATGCAATCCAAAATCGTCGAAAATTGCGAACGAAAAACGAACGTCAAATTAAAACGGTCGCAATTCCGTCAAAAATGAAAATTTCAAAAAAATCCTACGTGGCGAACGAGAAAAACTATCGAAGAATATTGCATCCAAATTTGGACAAAATCGGACAAGCCGTTTTCGAGATACATCTGGCACCGACTTTGAAAACTATGTTTCGAGATGATCGCGTTTGAATCGCTTCCAGTCAACGAACTTATTTCAAAAAATTCCTAAACATACCTCAATTTACATATTTTCCAATAAAAAAATCCGGACCCAATCGAAACATTAGTTTTTGAGATAAAAATTCCCGAAGTTCATCTGTTTTTCTCGCCGTTTACTCAGGTGACTCCCCTTAACAAAAATATGTAAATAAATTTACAAGAATATGCAAATAAATTGACAAAACATATGTAAATAAAACTACAAAAATATGCAAAAAATGTACGAGTATACGTCGATAAATCAACAATAATACTTGAGTGAATGTACGATCAAATGCAAACAAATCTACAATTATATAGAAATAAATTTTACAATTACACGTAAATAAATCCACAACCATACGCAAATCAATCTACAATCATATATCGATAAATTTATAAGCCCGTGCAAATACATTTACGAGCATACGTAAATAAATTTACAAAAATATGCAAATAAATTGATAAACGTATGCAAATAAATCTACAAAAATATGTAAATAAATTGACGAGTATGCAACGATAAATCAACGTCAGTAAATTTACGATCATATGCAAATAAAGAAACAAACATACGTTAATAAATCCACGATCATACTTGAAAGATAAACATTACCTGGACCGATCCAAAGTTACACTTTGGACGACCATAAGGCTACCTGAGCTCTCATACAACAAAAGACAACAAATTGCAGCGCTCCGTTTCCGTCAATCATTCACTGCATCACAATTCCGAGATCAACGACACGCAGTAATGGAAAATTGACGATTCGAAAACACTGTTCGTTTAGGCGGAAGTATAACTGCGCAATGAATTTGCCGGGCTATCCTTACCGTTGACCCACGCATTCGTCTGGGTTTCCAGGAGGTTGTTGTCTTGAAAACGTTTCACTGGCTTCGTCGACATTTTCGAGTATACATTTGACATCGCCATATTATTTTGTTTCGAACTGGGAGTCGCGGCTTGGTTGAACAATCGTCGGGACCGCGCGCTCACTCGGGTATCATTGGGGGGACTCTTCCGATCGACCACACTACAAATATTTTTGATAGCTCGATAGCATTTTCGGTAATCGCACGGAGTCTCCGGGTTGTATGTCCACTATACGTATATATCTGGCGCTCGATAAAAGCGGACGAGGCGCTGAATGACGCGCATGCGCGCCATTTTCGCTCATTGTTCGAAGGATCTCCAACATCCGCTTGCGATCCATTGGTAGTTGTTCGTTTTACTTTTCTCTGTCATACTCTGTATGGATACAATGGACAACCGATGGACATTTTTCTTGGTTCTATACGTATATTTTTAAATACAAATACAGGGTGTTTGGCGCATCGAGCGACATATTTTTTTGGGGGATTAAGGGGATTTGCTACGCTAGAACCATTGGCTGCGCGAACTTGAATGGGAACTCGGTATTATTTGTCCGCCTGGGAACTGTCTTTATAGTTCAATCTACCCGAAATGTCACGACTTAAGGCGTTACCCCCACTTGTAGCGCAAAAAAGGCCTTTTTCATGAATTTTTTTAAAGAAAACTACAAAACTTTTTTAATCGATCAATATACCATCTTAAAGAACACATCTTGAAGAACTTTCAGTAATTTTTTTATTGAAAAATATTACATTGTTTAGTGGCAAATGGCCGTCAATGAAATAATGTTTTTATATACCCGGTTTGCGGTGACCAACATTGCGGCGAAGTGGATCATCTGAAAAAAAAATGCCGATGGATTTAGTCAAATATAAGTATAAACTAGTCTTTAATCGAAGGATTTTAAAAAATATTCATTTCTCACAAAATGGCGGACAGTCAAAGTTAATGGTTCGATTTTAACGAAAAAAAACGGCCGTTTTGTGGCTATAAAACGGCCATTTTTTTCGAAAAAAAAATCGAACGATTAAAGACTACATTTTTATGTACTAAATAAGCCTGCAAAATTTCAAGAAGATCGGTTCATTAGTGTTCGAGTAATCTTGGTCACCGACTTCAGAAATGCCATTTTGAGAAAAACGCGTTTAAAGTTTCAATTTCAGTTTAGACGAAGAAAATATTTTTTTTTGTAAACTTACATAGAGTCATCTATTCCGGGCCCATACAGAAGTATGGGCCCGGATACTAATATTTCAAAAAAATGCAATAAAAAAATCGATTTTTTCAAAATCGCAAGTGGGGGTAACCCCTTAAGGGGCTATACCAGTGTGAACGCTGAAAATTTGGGTGATTTTCGAGAATTTTTTGGAAGAAAAGTACTCGATTAATTGTTTCGGAAAATTAAGAATATATTTGGCTATATTTGACCTATACTACATAATTTTTTCATAGAAAAATATTGAGATCCAAGCGACTTATGCGCTGCCTTCGGAGGCGCCAAAACTAAAAGTTCGTCCACTGCTGACGTGATTCCGGCCGATTGAGTAGCTGAAACCGAAAAATAAAAAATGTCGTTAAACTGGAAGGTATTTCCTGTACAATGACGTAGGATTTTCGAAAAATATCAAAATCTAACAAAATCGCGTGGTTATGAAAAAAAGTCTGATTTCTTGCCTATAAAATGGTCGTTTTTTTCAATGCCAAATCGTCAATTTTCATACAATCAAAAATATTCTACGTCATTGTAGAGTAAATATATTCAAGAGTACTCAGTTCAAATTTCAAGTCAATCGGATAATTTCTCTTTGAGTTACAATGTCAGCAATTTCGAAATATCTCATTTCGAGAAAAACGCGTTTAAAAATTTAACTATCGATTTTTGCAAGATAAAACGATTAGAGATACTGCCTTGACATTTTTACAGGATATTTTTGAAAGTATAAACTGTCGAAAAAGGCAAATAAAATCACTTTTTTGAAAGTGTAACACTGGTATAGCCCCTTAAGGCCTTATATACACTTGTAGCGGGTGAAGGGATGTGATTTTCTTGATTTTTTTTCGACGGGACAATAAATGTTTGTTGAAAAACTGTGAACAACATCGATTAGTACATATTTTCATGTACTTGTACAATTTTTTTATTCAAAAATATTCCAAAATGGCGGATCTCCAGCTGTCCTCCAGGAGCGCCTTCTTTTGAGCATCAGTTGCAGTGGACATGATAACTCGAGACCGGTTAATCTGAAATCAGAATTTGAAAAAGATTTCATTGGTATATTGCATTGGCATTGAGCCTGGACGAATTTGTGAAAATTTGGATTAAAAAAACATGACGATAATTTTAACAAAAAATTCATTTTTTAAGTGCCAAATTTTCGTTTTCTTTGATACGAATTTTTTTTTTCAACTAAATTCAAAATTCTTCGTCCAAGTCTTAGCTATTATCATAATAAATAAGTGGTATAAATTTGGTATAGATGGGATTAATAGTTTTTTAGTAAACGTGTCCACCGCAAAGGTGTTTCTAAAAAAAACGATTCTGAGATAATCGCGTTTAAGATTCAAGTATGTTTCTTTTACAATTAAAGTTAAGGGGTTACCCCCACTTGCGATTTTGAAAAAATCGATTTTTTTTATTGCATTTTTTTGAAGTATAAGTATCTGAGAATATGTCCTGAAAATTTCAAACAAAATTGACTGAGATATGAGCGTTGAAAGAGAAGAATCCGTTGTGAAATTGAAACTTTAAACGCGTTTTTCTCAAAATGGCATTTCTGAAGTCGGTGACCAAGATTACTCGAACACTAATGAACCGATCTTCTTGAAATTTTGCAGGCTTATTTAATACATAAAAATGTAGTATTTAATCGTTAGATTTTTTTTTTCGAAAAAAAAATAGCCGTTTTATAGCCAAAAAACGGCCATTTTTTTCGTTAAAATCGAACCATTAACTTTGACTGTCCGCCATTTTGTGAAAAATGAATATTTTTTAAAATCCTTCGATTAAAGACTATTTTATACTTATATTTGACTAAATCCATCCGCATTTTTTTTTTCAGACGATCCACTTCGCCGCAATGTTGGTCACCGCAAACCGTGTATATAAAAACATTATTTCATTGACGGCCATTTGCCACTAAACAATGTAATATTTTTCAATAAAAAAATTACTGAAAGTTCTTCAAGATGTGTTCTTTAAGATGGTATATTGATCGATTAAAAAAGTTTTGTAGTTTTCTTTAAAAAAATTCATGAAAAAGGCCTATTTTTGCGCTACAAGTGGGGGTAATGCCTGAATTTATTCGTACTAACACGGAGTCGTCGATTCCAGGGCCATACAGTAATTCTTCTGCATCCTCTACAGCCTCTAAACATTGAATTGATACTGCCTACGAGCCATTCTTCCTTTTCTTGTGGCTGCTTGCGCTTGCTGCTCGGCAAGCGTAACACGTTGAAATACCTATAACTGCGAATTTAATGCTCCGATCTTCACGAAATTCGCTGACAATATTCTTGCGATATTGTACTTAAAGAATATGCAATAAAAAAATGTTCCATTTTTTCCGACCATCACTATTGATAACAATGAATCTTCTCGACAAGAATTCGGCCGATTTTCGTGCAAAAGAAATTTCCTCGACATCCAATTTCCTCTCTCGTTTGTCCGAGCGATTAATCTTTGTTGCTCGTCACGATTATAACGCGTAATAGACACTGGATGAGCGGTTCATCGACGTGTGTCTTTTCCCCGCGTAAAAAGACAAGGCCTGCTGGAAAATTGTCATCCAGAGGCTTTTGGCTTCCGGAACGAGAAGTTCATTATTTTTCTTCGTCGGTGTTGTGTACGTCACGGAGCAATTGTCTTCGCGCTCTCTCCGGCTGCGTCTTTTGTTTCCTACTAACGATTTATTCGAATCCAATGAATCGTTCAATAGACATTTACACAGCGCGCCAGCCCATTTATTTTGCTCTCAAGAAACTTCCTGATAGACTTTTCTTCAGCGTACTTGACAATTCGCGTATTACATTTGTTACGATGGAATGAAGTGTCTCGTTGACGTTGGTGATCGAAGAAACTTGTATTTCACGAACGAAGCCCGAAACAAATATAATCGCGTCTGGCAAAACAACTGCAGACTATGTTTGGAGAAGAGAGCTGGGGGTGCTTACCATGGGATATATGACAAGGGAAAGAGCGTTAAGGTGTATAAGAGAGGTGCTTAGCATGGAGGAGTCAATATGGCCAAAAATCTGCCTATTTGAGGAAATAAGAGCAATCACAAACGGAATCCCGTCAAAGTGGGGAAAATATTTAGAAAAAGTTGTAAGGGATATGGAAATAGAAGAGATAATAACAATGATAAGAAAAAGAAGAGAAATGTAAAGAATAGACTAAAGGACTAAATTCTAAAGAAAATACTAAATTCTAGAAATTCTAGAAAATTCTAAATTCTAGAAAATTCTAGAAATTCTAGAAAATTCTAGAAAATTCTAAAAAATTCTAGAAATTCTAGAAAATTCGAAATTCTAAAGAATAGAATAAAAAAGAAGGATTAGAAAACTTAAGGGGAGATATACACCTAGGAGCTGGAAAAAAGGTCATTTTTGTGATTTTTTTCAAGGGAAACTATTTCAAA
Source organism: Ophion slaviceki (assembly GCA_944452715.1). NCBI lineage: Eukaryota > Metazoa > Arthropoda > Insecta > Hymenoptera > Ichneumonidae > Ophion > Ophion slaviceki. The sequence goes on from OX101789.1 coordinate 29,421,633, forward strand.
TTTCGGATTCTGGTTTTAATTATCTAAAAGTATATACATTCAAAAATATGTTTAATTTGCTTTATTTAAAAATATCAAAAATATACAAGGATATTGTATGACCCTTGGAGCGTAATTGGCGTAACTTGGGAGTAATTTTTTTTTAAACTAAGGCACTTTGCGATCCGTACGTTTCAGATCCCTGCTTGTACATTATGAGATTTGCCAGTAAACTTGACTTCGGCGAAAAGACCCACGAAGTATCGATGACGGCACTGCGATTGGTGCAAAGAATGAAGCGCGACAGTATTCACAGTGGCCGTCGACCATCAGGATTGTGTGGAGCAGGTACGATCATTCATGATGATGCATCTTGATTGTTTTTATAATTAAAGCGGGATATAAGCGATTTTTTTTCTTCTTTAAACGATAGAACTATATATGTAGAAACTTTTTCCAAAGTTTCAAAGCGAAATTCGAAAAACTTCAAACGTCACAGCCCGTCAACGCTGTGCCTCACCGCTCGGATTCGGAGCGGGCGTGAACTTCAAACGCGTTTTTCTCACAACTGCATTATCGAAATTGGCGTGCAGGATTACTCAAAAACTAATAAGCCGATTGAGTTGAAACTTGGTAGAAATATTGATAATATTGGTACCTTCTACTTGACGAAAATTGTTTTTGAAAAATTGGAAAAAAACTACTTTTTTAATCCACATTTTACAGAAATGTTGCGTGAAATGTTGATTTTTTTTGTAAATGCGTGCCATTTTCTTAAATTTTCATTTTCTTCATTTTAATTACCATCACATAGAAACTATACTGTTCTAACTGAAAAAAATGTTTGAACTTTTTTGCAAATCAAAGTCTACGGAAAGCTAGACTTTTCTTAGTTAAAAAAATCCCTCATTATTGCTTATATTTTTTCTGTCTAAATGTATATCTCGCCTTAAACTAGCTTACCGCCCGCGGCTTCGCTCGCCTAGACTTGTGTTGAATGTTCCTTAATCAAATGTGTGCTCCTGAAATGTTTCATTAAGGGGTGAAACATTTCAGGAGCACATTGTGAATTTTTTCAAGGAAAACTATTTGAAATTTCGGTTTGGGGTTTTAATTATCTAAAAGTATATACATTCAAAAATATGTTTAATTTTCTTTATTTAAAAATATCAAAAATATACAAGGATATTGTATGATCCTTGGAGCGTCGTAAAAAAATCTGCGTATACGGTACCCAATGGCGTTTCTTCAAAAATCATCTGAAAAAAAAAACCAAAAAGATTATTAAATTAGATACTATAATCTAGTACTTGTCATAGCCGATTTTGAAAATATCGATTTATGACAAAATGGCGGACGTTTGAACATAAATAGTGATTTTTGGGCCAAAAATTAGTTATTATTTTGCCGATAAAACAAAAACTAAGTAACGGAAAAAAATCCTATGATAAGTACTAGATAATGGTGTATAGAATAACCACAAAAAACCTCGAGGCAATCGGTTCATTGGTTTTCGAGAAATTTTGGGTACCGATTTGAAAAACGTGGTTTTGAGAAAAACGCGTTTGAAAATTTGGGAATGAATAAATCATGAAATTTGTCAACTTACATGGAATCATCGATACCAGGCCCGTAGTATGGGTCTTCTACGGTGGACGGAATGTTCATAGCTTCTAAATCCTCAACCTCGACCAACTAGATGTATATCTTTCCTTAAGGAACACGTAGAATTGTGTTGAAGAGCATTGATACTAAGTTTCAAGTAAATCTGAACAGATATTTCTTTTATCACACAAACGTTGCTACCACCTTTTCCCCTTAAGGATTAAATTTTCAAAAACGCTGAAATTTTCATTTACTGAGTCTAGGAGAAATACTACAAAATTTCAAGTAAATTGTTCCGTTTTTAATTGAATTCCGTACGAAATTTGCCACCCCCTTTCGTTTAGGGGTTGAATGTCGAAAAACGCGAGAACACGTAGTTTATTAATTGTGTTGAAGAGCTTTAATACTAAGTTTCAAGTAAATCTTCTGACCAGATTTTTTTCACTTTACACACAAACTTTGCCACCCTCTTTCTCCCCTTGGGGTTGAATTTTCAAAAATGCCGAAATACTTGTTTCATTGATTATGTTAAGAAGCACGAATATTAAATTTCAAGTAAATTCGACCCGATTTTTTTAAATTTCCATACAAATTTTGCCACTCATTTTCTCCCCTTAAGGGTTGAATAAAAAAAATCACTTCTTAGTGGGTGCTTACGTCACAAAAGCAACCTACTGTCCAAATTTCATGTGATTAGTTTCAACGGTTTTGGCTCGGCGTTGATGAGTCAGTCAGGACATGTTCTTTTATATGTTTAGATATTTAAATAATTTATATGATAATTAATCTTTGGATATATATTTCTATACAGGAAAAAAATTTCAATTTTTTAAATAAGAAACTAAAGAAAAATTGAAAATTGTAATGTATTAACAAAATAATATATCAGTAATAGTATATTATTATAATTACTGTAGCACAAGTCTATGGTTTACTTTGTACAATTTCAGCTTTATTGATGGCGGCTCGGTTGCACGAATTTAGTCGATCACCGACAGACGTACTGAAAATTGTCAAAGTCCACGAGTCAACGTTGCGAAAAAGGTAACGTAACGCTTTGGTCGAGTATCCCCTCGATTTCCGTTTAAGGTCTCATATACTAGATGGTCGGAAAACGAAGCTCGCTTTTGGATTTTTTTCTGAAAATCCTAGTAAAAAAATCAAATTGAGGTTTGGAGGGTTTACTTCACATATCTGTAGGCACTCAAATGAATGTTTCATTTTCCAAAAAAGATACAAAATGGCGGCTTTAATGAGCACCTAGAAGAAATTCATTTTTTTTTTTTCGTTATCTGCACGGGTTTTGCTAGCGAAGTACACACGATTATTACGAAATATTGGGTTTTGCAAATTTGGTCGTACATCGAAAAGAAAATCGCTTTTTTGGCTAAAATCGGCCTTAATTTGTTTATAAAAACTATAATTGTTGATCGATGGTAAAAATCGTGTGTACTTTGCTAGAAAACGTATCTAAGAAGCTACAGTTGACAGTTGAAGTCAGTCAGTTGAAAATTGTAGGGGCTACGAGTCCGCCCGATTTTGAATACGTGGTGTAAAAAAAAGCGCAATTAAAGTTCCAAAAGTATTTTTCTCCGGACCGAATCATTCTTGGGATGTTTATACATATGGATCCTACCATTCTTGAGATGTTTACACATCATTTAAGCCAAAAGAAAAAAAACGTACATTTTTTTTCAAACTTATATAAGGCCTTAAGGCGGGATATACATTTACAACGATAAAAAAATCGATTTCTTTTTTTTTCTTCTTTAAACGATAGAACTATATATGTAGAATATTTTCCCAAAGTTTCAAAGCGAAATTCGAAAAACTTCAAACGTTACAGCCCGTCAACGCTGTGCCTCACCGCTCGGATTCGGAGCGGGCGTGAACTTCAAACGCGTTTTTCTCAAAACTGCATTATCGAAATTGGCGTGTAGGATTACTCAAAAACTATTAAGCCGATTGAGTTGAAACTTGGTAGAAATATTGATAATATTGGTACCTTCTACTTGACGAAAATTGTTTTTGAAAAATTGAAAAAAAAAACATACTTTTTTAATCCACATTTTACAGAAATGTTGCGTGAAATGTTGATTTTTTTTGTAAATGCGTGCCGTTTTCTCAAATTTGCATTTTCTTCATTTTAATTACCGTCACATAGAAACTATACATGTTCTAACTGAAAAAATGTTTGAACTTATTTGCAAATCAAAGTCTACGGGAAGCTAGACTGAACGCCGATTCGCAACTCCCTCGGCGACCTTGCTGTAACACTCCGCCACAGCTCCGCCATTTTGATGATAAATTAATTAAAAAAATTATTTTGTATATTTAAATATACTATTAAAGCATAACTAAAGTTTGATAATTGTAGAATAATTATTTCTTAATTTAGAAAATCCCTCAATATTGTTTATTTTTTTCCTGTCTAAATGTATATCCCGCCTTAACTAAACCGGAAGATCATTTTCTGAGCTTTTGCCACATAAAAGTGGAACGTGACGAGCGAGGGCTTCGATGTGGAAACCCATGCGTAGAAGTTACTCCAAAGTAACTTGGTCGGCCATATCGATTGAGCAGCGAGAGCTTCACAAGCAAAATCACTCTACAGTAATGATTAGACGCGATTACTTTCTTTTTTTTCCAGGTTAATTGAATTCGGCGATACCCCTTCCAGTGCATTAACGTTGGAAGAATTTATGACCGTTGATCTCGAGGAGGAACAAGATCCACCAGCTTTTAAAGCGGCACGGAAAAAAGATCGAGAACGTCTTCAAAAGGTATCCACCACAAGCCGTTTTCTCCCCATTCGTAATACTTCGAGTGAGGTGTTGAATAAGCTCTCGCTGATTTTTTTTCGTGAAAAGTAATGCGTTTGAAAAAATCATGCCCAATGCTTGCAAACGTTTCGCAACTGCTGTGCAATCAACTCCTAATGTGTCTGCAAGTTCAGCTAGCGTCTGACACGAGTCTTCGCGAAGTAATGTCTCCTATTCAACCCATCGAAATAATTATTTTTAAAGCGTCTAAACCAATCTCTGCATGTTATTTCCGCCAGAGCATGGTCGCCGTAAGTCTCAACAAGAATTCTGTGAGCTTCAGCTGCTGATTTTTTGAAAATAAAGTAGTGCAGTAAAATTTCCCCGCAAATAATCTTTTTCTGCCACGAAATTTGACACGTTCAACACTGAAAAAAAGTTGTTTCCACTTCGGCGAAATGACGGACGGAATTTCAAGCTTCTTATAGTACTTCTTCATAAAGGGAGTCCTGAATCCCGAAATGACCCATTTTTTGTGGCATACATAGAGTGCTAATCTTTGACAACTGGCATCAGAGAGTATTGAGGTTTAGTCATGGAGAATTACACGATCAAGCAACGCATAGAAATTGTTATTCGCTGCATCGTTGCTGCATAGTTATTGCAGACGAAGTTTAATGGTTGTGTTATTTCTTACCGCGGCGATGTGAATTGACCACCAAAATCGTGCGATTTGACGCCATTGTACTTCTTTCTTTGGGGTTTTCTGGGGACTGGATTGAAATTCCGAACTTTGAATGATCAGAACGCTCAAAACTCCGAGAATATACTACCCCAAAAGATCAAAACTCCGAAAGAATTTTACACGAAAGACCAAAACTCCAAAAATCTGAACACTGTCGAAATAATTCGGCTATGGAAGTTTTAAAAGTTTCAAAATTTTCAATAAATCGACGAATTATTTCAAGAATTTTTTTCATTGAGAAGTGATTTTACGTCAATTTTGAAATTTGTCTAGACAATACGTTCTACATTATCTACAGTCAACTGTGTAGACTTCCGCTGGCATAATCTTGACGAACCCTGTAATTTCGGAACATTAAAATTAGGAATTTTAAACCGTCGGCGCATTCAAAGTTCGGAATTTCAACCCGGCCCTCATGTCAAGATCATGCCAGCGAAAGTCTACACAGTTATCTGTAAATTATGTAGAACGTATAACATTGTCTAGACAAATTTCAAAATTGACGCAAAATCACTTCTTAATAAAAAAAAAATCATGAACTAATTCGTCGATTTATTGAAAATGTTGAAACTTTTAAAACTTCCATAACCGAATTATTTTGACGGTGTTAAGATTTTCGGAGTTTTGGTCTTTCGTGTAAAATTCTTTCGGAGTTTTGATCTTTCGGGGTACTATTCTTTCGGAGTTTTGAGCGTTCTGACCATTCAAAGTTTGGAGTTTCTACCCGGCCCCGTTTTCTGGAAGGAAAAGTGTATGCCAATGATCCACAGACCATTCCGGAGCTCAAGGAAGCAATTGGAAGCACCATTAATGAAATTAGTCCGCAATTATGCCAAAATGTTATTGAAAATTTCGTTACAAAAGTAAACGTTTCCAAACAGGGACGAGGCGGCCATTTATCGGATATTGTGTTCCACACATAACCTCCATATTTGTACCTTATATTAAGGGACTATACCAGTGTGAACGCTGAAAACTTGGGTCATTTTCGGGAATTTTTTGGAACAAAAGTACTCAATTAAATGTTTCGGAAAATTAAGGATATATTTGGCTATATTTGACCTATATTACATAATTTTTTCATAGAAAAATATTGAGATCCAAGCGACTTATGCGCTGCCTTCGGAGGCGTAAAAAAAAGTCCCTCTACTGCTGACATGATTCCGGCCGATTGAGTAGCTGAAACCGAAAAAGCACAAAATGTCGGTAAACTGGAAGGTATTTCCTTTACAATGACGTAGGATTTTCTAAAAATATCAAAATCTAACAAAATGGCGTAGTTATGAAAAAAGTCTGTTTTCTTGCCTATAAAATGGTCGTTTTTTTTTCAATGCCAAATCGTCAATTTTGATCCAATCAAAAATATCCTACGTCATTGCAGAGTAAATATATTCAAGAGTACTCAGTTCAAATTTCAAGTTGATCGGACAATTGCTCTTTGAGTTACAATGTCGCAAATTTGAAAAATCTCATTTCGAGAAAAACGCGATTAAAGATTTAACTATCGATTTTTGCAAGATAAAATGATTAGAGATATGGCCTTGAAATTTTTATAGGATATTCTTGAAAGTATAAACTGTCGAAAAAGGCGAAAAAAATCGATTTTTTGAAAGTGTCATACTGGTATAGCCCCTTAAAATAAAAATATCCGTACTTTTCGAATAAATAATACGTTTTATCAATAAATTAAAATATGCGGTCATTTTGAGACACCCTATGGATGCGTTACCATCTTAAGGGCAGATACACACCTAGGAGCCGGAAAAAAGGTCACTTTTGTGAATTTTTTCAAGGACAACTATTTGAAAATTCGGATTGGGGTTTTAATGATGTAAAAGTATGTACATTAAAAAATATGTTTAATTTTCTTCATTTAAAAATATCAAAAATATACAAGGATATCGTATGATCCTTGGAGCGTCGTAAAAAAATCTGCGTATACGGTACCCACTGGTGTTTCTTTAAAAATCATCGGAAAAAAAATCCAAAAAGATTATTAAATTAGATACTATAATCTAGTACTTGTCATAGCCGATTTTGAAAATATCGATTTATGACAAAATGGCGGACGTTTGAACATAAATAGTGATTTTTGGGCCAAAAATTAGTTATCATTGTGCCTATAAAACAAAAACTAAGAAACGGAAAGAAAAAATCCTATGACAAGTACTAGATAATGGTGTATAGAATAACCTCAAAAAACCTCAAGGCAATCGGTTCATTGGTTTTCGAGAAATTTTGGGTACCGATTTGAAAAACGTGGTTTTGAGAAAAACGCGTTTGAAAATTTGGGAATGAATAAATCATGAAATTTGTCAACTTACATGGAATCATCGATACCAGGCCCATAGTGTAGGTCTTCTACGGTCGACGGAATGTTCATAGCTTCTAAGTCGATTTTTTCGACCATCTAGGTGTATATCTCCCGTTAAATTGCACGCACGCAGTTCTGGTAACGCCATCTGTTGGAAAACAGCAGGAACTTATTCAACGTTCAAATATTTCCGTCATAGAAAACACTCGAGGAATGTTCGAGTGCTCTCCAAACTTTCGTTTTCAATCCGATGATCGTTGGGTCATTCCTGCGTGTTTCAGTTGGAGAACTTAGAGACGGAACTGAATGAACTTCAGGCAGAAATCGAAAAGCAGCTTCAAGATCAAAAGCCCGCCAGAGCGCATCGCAAGATAGACGGTAATAATTGAGTCAGCTGATCATCCGGATCGTGGCACGAATTTCCAATGCATATTCGAAGATAGCAAACTTTGAATTGCGCCAGTCTCGAATATCAACGTTGCAGCGATGAACGACGCTCCCACATGTTGTGCGATATGGTTGATGGTATTGTACCTTGCAGAGTCGAAAGAAGAAGACGCGGACGCGAGAAAATTCATTGAAGAAAGCAATCTCAGTATAATTGAACAGTGCGTCGATAGCGATCCTGACGATCCCGCTGAGTTTTCAACGTTGCGACATTCGGCTATTGATCCTCATCCCTTGATGACAGGCCTTGGTAAGCTTCCTCCTAGATGCACACGTGATTCCGATGTCGAAGAAACCTCTTGAAGGTTTTTGGAATTTTTCTCTAAAACCCACTTTACCGGATGACTTGAAATTTTCACAGTCGACTTTCGACTACCAAATGAAGGACCTATCTCTCTCTCGGATATTCGAGCTAAAAAAAGTGGAAATTCATTCGCCACGCGAAACTGCAATAAAAAAACGTGAAAAATGATCTTCCGGTTGAGGTAATTGCAAATCGAAGAGATACTCGACCTAGTCAGCGTAAAAACACACATTTTGGCTCTCGAACCATCGCAAATTGTGAGAAAATAGCTGAGAAAAATTGCGAAAACTATCGTGTAGTTCATTCCTGTTCAGGAGGTTGGAACGATAGCCACAATCCAAGATTAAAAAACAAATATGTGTGTTATTGTGTAAATTGTGTGTTATTGTAAACATTTAGGAGAAAAAATACCCATCTTGCCCATTGTAAACCACATATATTAAATATTGAACCATCAAGGTTTGATAAAAGATTTCAAATCTTGGGTGACGAATGAAGAGCATTGCTGCCAACGTCAATGTCAGCGAAGTTGCCGTATATCGGAAACGCTTTATACAGTTCGACCTCCAAATAAGAAACCAAAAGCCCCCAAGGGGAAGAGTTTTTCTTATATATCGCATACCCCCACCAGGCGCGCGCGCCGCGCTCACTACCTCTCTCTCTCTCACTCTTTTCCGCATGCGATCCTCTCAACAAGAAACTCGCTCGAACGAGTTGCAACTTAGTATTCACATCGCCCACGCAAAAATGTTTTCGACTGCGCGTGGACATTTATTTAGCGAATTTTTGTTTCACTTTAATATACATACCATTGAATATTATTGTATACTACTGTATCTGAATTACTATTAACTGTCATAAAATGACCGAAACTGTAAAGAAGCGTAAGAGATCAGACTGTAGTATACAAGTCGAAGAAAATATTACAGAATCTGCGCCGCAAGATGATAATTCAGACAAAGAGCTTTATGTCCATATTGTTTTATCCCATTTATATAAAAGAAGAAGTCAATATCTCTGAGGATTCATCTTCAATGGCAGAGTTCGACTCTCTCGAAAATATTCCACCGTCAGTTGAGTGCGTTGCGGATCAAAATAATACGCAACAAGACGAAAACGCTTTTCATTACGTCTCGGAAACTTTTGCTGTTTTATATGAAAATCTTTAAACGCCCTGCTTTGTTTTTATTTTATATGAAATCTTGTCAACACATATATGTATCTTTTTAATGAATACAACAAATTTCTAATAAACTTGTAGATTTTTTGTTACATTCACACACGCACACACACATACTCACGCACGCATGCACACATCAATTTACAGTACAACGTTCACTCTATTTTGCCCGAAAAATCTCTCCCAGGCTGGTTTCTTGACCAGAGGTTCCGCGCACAAAATTGTCGAGCTCGGAGTTCGAGTCGGAGTGGGGGAAGCGCTCGAGTGAGAAACTGGGGAAAGTTTCTTATTGCCGGGTTTCTTATTCGGAGGTCGGACTGTATTAATTAATGTTAATGATAAATAATCTCGTGAATAATATAAATAGGCATAATGATAAATGGCTCCAAATTTCATTCTGAGTCTTATAAAACATTTACTGACGCAGTTTTTTCCTAATAATTATCGATAATGTTTTACTTGTTCAAGTTGGCAGTAACACACTTTTTTTTTCATCACGTAATAAAAAGGTCAAAATGCATAATTTTGCCCTTTAATCATATATTTTATGAAAAATTAGCATCTACAGAATAAATCTATACCTCGTATGCATTTTTTTGAGGTTCATTGAAAAAAAAATCCTAAACCGTCATTTGATTCAACTGGACCGCTCCAACCTCCTTAACAGTGAAGAAATGATTAGTCTCGCGTGTCCCGAATTTTTATCGTAAGGCTCAAGGGGCCTTCTCACTTTAGACGCTGAAAAGGCTATTTTCATGAATTTTTTGATAGGTTTTTATTAAACATACGATATAAAAGTTGTTACACGTAATAAAAACACTTTCAAAATACCTTTAAAAAAATTATGTATTTATGTAACTCAAACAAACTTTAAACGCGTTTTTCTCGAAGCAACGTTTTCCGACGGCTTGTTGATAAAATCTTTGAAACTACTGAACTGATCCTTATGAAATTGTAAGGGGCTATACCATTGTGAACGCTGAAAATTTGGGTGATTTTCGGGAATTTTTCGGAAGAAAAGTACTCAATTACATGTTTCGGAAAATTAAGAATATATTTGGCTATATTTGACCTATATTACATAATTTTTTTATATAAAAATATTCAGATCCAAGCGACTTATGCGCTGCCTTCGGAGGCGCCAAAAAAAGTTCCTCAACTGCTGATATGATTCCGGCCAATTGAGTAGTTGAAAAGGAAAAATGTCATTAAATTGGAAGGTATTTCCTGTACAATGACGTAGAATTTTCGAAAAATATCAAAATCTAACAAAATGGCGTAGTTGTGAAAAAAGTCTGTTTTCTTGCCTATAAAATGGTCGTTTTTTCAATGCTAAAAGGTCAATTTTCATCCAATCAAAAATATACTACGTCATTGTAGAGTAAACATATTCAAGAGTACTCAGTTCAAATTTCAAGTTAATCGGATAATTGCTCTTTGAGTTACAATGTCAGCAAATTTGAAAAATCTAATTTCGAGAATAACGCGTTTAAATATTTAACTATCGGTTTTTGCAAGATAAAATGATATTGATATAAATGATATAAATGATAGTGATATTCTTGAAAGTATAAACTGTCGGAAAAGGCAAAAATAAAGATTTTTTGAAAGTGTCACACTGGTATGGCCCCTTAACCACACATTCTTTACAACTATAGCTATAGCGCATATCGAGGATTTTTTTAAATTTTGATATTAACTATTTTTTTTGCCAAAAACGGTGAAAAAACACGTTTTTTTCGAAAAATGTCCGTCATTTTGTTATTTTTGCACATATCAAAAATCGTATGATATGCGCTATAGCCATTAATATACTGAATCTAAAACCGATTGATCGGTTTTGGATGATCCATCTCCGAGATTTCATCAACAGCGCAGACCTACATTTTTTTCAGGAAATTTTTTTAACTACCATTTTCGTCTAAAAATAGTGTTTTGAATAAATACATTAAAAAAATGTATTTATTAAGTGTAACGACTTTTATATCAATATCTATAACATAAAGCTATCAAAAAATTCATGAAAATAGCCTTTTTAGCGTCTAAAGTGAGAAGACCCCTTGAACGACGCTCACTAAATAATAATGTATCTTCTGCCTACTTGGTCTCACCGCTCCCAGGTCCTGATATTGCATCGATGGGATTGAACGCGACACAAAAAGACAGGGAAAACAATTGCGGGGAACAGATCTCGGCCGCATTTAAGAACGTGAGTCTACAAAGTAGCCGCCTCTATTTCGAAAGCCTGTACTCCGAGCGAGGAAATTAACTGTCCGTTATTGTAGGAAACAGGTGAAATAGACATGACTGATCTCGACGATGATGAACTGGACAGCTACATTATGTCGGAAAAAGAAGCAAATTCGAAACATAATTTCTGGAACAAGGTCAACGCCACCTATCTTGAGAAACAAAAAGGTGCGTTTCCGTATTCCCGTGCAACAATTAACGCGGTCTTATTATTTCGCAACCTCTCGAGCGATTACCGTGACGTTTGTGAGTATTCTACAATTTACGAATTTCAGAGAAAGAAGAAAAACGCAAACAAGCAAAAGAGGAAGGCAAGCCGGAAAAGAAAAAGCGACGCGTTGTTAATAAAAAGAACAAGAACCAAAGTGCCGCCAGTACAGCAGGTAAAGGATAGCGCTGTCTATAAATCGGTTATCATTTTTTTTTACAGAATATCGCGTCAAAAATTGTACTAATGTTTCTCAAAAAAATCGGCTGCGCATGTTCGTTTGCCACTGAAAGGAGCAGGAGCACAAAAGCCGCTCTTGTAGAGAATTATTTACAAGTATACGAATTATTCATCGTCCTATTCACATTTGAAACAGGCGAAGCCATCGAGAAGATGCTGCAGGAAAAGCGCATCTCGTCCAAAATAAATTACGAAGTTTTGAGAAGCTTGAACGTCCCGCCACCCAGTAACGCGCCACCGGGCAACGAGGACGATCCCCACGTGGACTCAGGCTCCGAAAGCTTCACACCAGTCAAAGCGCGGTAAGCAACACCCACCTAACCAGTGCATACGATTTGTACACGAAGACATTCCCACCTGGCAATTTCTTTGATTTCTGTAAACAAAATGTCATACTTTTTTCTCTTACAGTTCCGTGTCGGTGTCCTCAAAAGCTGAAAAAGAAAGCAAACGTGCTAAAAAAACACAGAATATCGAGGACGCCCCGAAAGTAGAGGAAACCTCGTCCGTCTCGGCGAAACCGGAGCAAACTTCCTTCGTGGATGGAACGCCGGAACTCGGTAAGAATCGAAATAACAAACCGTTTCTTTTTCTCGTCATTCCGTATGAATACAACACTGCTAGAGGTACGAATACATTTGTCGAATTTTCGATCGGGACGAAAAGTTGCAGATGTTGGCAAAAAAGGCAAAATAACGTGCGATTTTGTATTCGTAGAATAAAAAAAGTCTCAGTGTGCTATTTTTCTTACTCTTAACGCGGTCCTCTGGTTTCTCGGCTGTTTTTTTACGGCTTTTTCAATAATTTCTTACGGGCAAAGCATCGAAATAATCAATTTCATTGTTTTTGCATAATCTTTATTAACATTTAAATAAGCTTTACAAATTTTTTGAAGTCAAAATATATAATAGAATAACAGTTATAGTGGCCGACAGGAAGACATCAAGTAAACAGGTGCTTGACGGTGACCAAGATTGCGGCTGTTCTGCTTATCTGAAATCAAAAAACCAAACGGCATTTTAATCTTCATATTTAAGACTAGCGATTGAACTAGAGTGAATTCTAAGTTACAAAAATTGACTTTTTTATACACTTTTGAAAATTACATTCTATTTTTTACTCATTTTTTCTTAAGTTTTTCGCTCGTACAAAAAAAACTATCGAAGCAATCATGATAACCCTAGTTCAATCGCTGGCTTATAACATATTAAAGATGCTGTATAAATTTGAACAAGATCGGTGCAGTGGTTTCTGAAATATCGTGGTCACCGTTTCGAAAAATGGTGTTTCGAGAAAAACGCGTTCGAAAGTATACCTGCTCCGTATACCTGCTCCGTTCCAGGGCCGTAACTTGTGAACCACTACGAATATCGAAAAATCCTTTGGCACACATTTTCTACACATGTTGTAGATGTGATTTATGAAAAAAAAATCGATTTTTTCGACCCGAGAAACTAGAGGACCGCCTTAAACTCTCAAAATGTTGAGAGAGGTATACAAATGAAAATGGACGAAGAAACCCAGAACGATCGATGCAGGATTGATAAATCGACGTACTATATAAAACGTTACGAAAACGGAAATACATATATATATAATTCGTAAGAACAAATTTAAAAGAGAAGAGAATGTGAAGGGGGGGGGGGGCTATGTGTAAATACCCTTAAAGGATATACCCTGGCAATGAATGCTTCTATATTCTAGATAACAAAATATTGCGGGGAAAACGTTCCATTGGAATACAAGCTCACATATCAGAGTGAGAAAAAAATGTTTATCACGAATTTAATATGCAATACAATTAATGTTCTAGCCACCGAGACGGAAGAGATTGCCGATGAAGAAGTCGAGCTCAACCCAAACGAGATGACGGTGGGTCAAATGCTCGGTCAATACTCCGAAGACGACGGCTACGCGTATGATTACGACGAAGAAGAGTATTGAAATAAAATAGTATTATTGCGTGATGTTATTGAGAAACGGAAAGATACCATGCTGTGTCAACACAAAAAAGGACCTCGGTTATGCGTAACATGAAAAAAATGAATCCAAGTTCCGTACATCATTGGAGGATTGAAAGTTCACAGGCATTCGGAGTCCCAGTTATTTTTTATATTTTATAAGATCCGTATATGTTGAAAGCTTTTGGAAAAATTACGGACAATAATGTGTCCCAGAGATCGTAGAGGTGATATTTATCTACACTAAAATTATTTTCTTCTGAGACTCTTCGAAATACTTGTATTTGGGGATATCGACAGTAAAGTGGCGCACTCTTACGCGTGTGTTTAGTTATTAAGGCGAAGTGTTACACCGACCCACAGCGGTGACAAGCCGCACTACTCCCATGCATTAAAACGCTATGCGTTTGTTCGGATTTCTTAACTCTACCTCTGACCTGTACGTGGCGCTATTTATCACCTAACAATGTTCTCCTGCGCCGGTGCTACAAACGCAAGCGCATGGCACACTTTTCGAATTTTGACATTTCGAGTATTTGGAGGTTAATATTTGGTTTTGACCGTCTTTGTATAACTAAAAGTGCTAACGGCGTGATGGGATAACTCATACTGTAATGCCCACCCAGAGTATTGTATCCGGTTACACCTCAGAGTACCCTTCTCGTTCGGAACACGTGCAGTTCTATTTTTCATACTCCTCAGATTGTTGGCATTGTCATAATTTGATTAAGGCGGGATATACATTTCGACAGGAGAAAAATAAGCAGTATTGAGGAATTTTGTAAACTAAGAAATAATTAATCTACAATTTAAACTTTAGGTATACTTTAACAGTATATTTAAGTATACGAAACAATTTTTAAAAATTAATTCATCATCAAAATGGCGGAGCTGTGGCAGAGCGTTACAGCAAGGTCGCCGCGGGAGTAGCGAATCGGCGTGCAGTCTAGCTTCTCGTAGACTTTGATTTGCAAAAAAGTTCAAACATTTTTTCAGTTAGAACATGTATAGTTTCTATGTTACGGTAATTAAAATGGAGAAAATGCAAATTTGAGAAAATGGCACGCATTTGCCACGCGGCAGTTTGGGTCGCAAAATACTTGTCTTCAGGCCGCCCACAAGAACTGTTCTTCTAAGTACGTCTGAATTCATTGCCACAACTACGCGCATGGCATGCCCCGTAAACGCGGTATAAACAAAAGTGCCTCCCCTTTACTAGCGCCGCAGCGGAATGCGCGAAGAGAGGCGTCACTTAGAGACACGCATTTTTTAACGAAGTGCCCAGACTTGTATATACGACCGTGATATATACACACACGCTCACATACAATTCGAAGTCTTTCCAAAGCTTCGAATGCGAGGATCGGCTAGTACGGTGAAAAATGCACCTTTTCACGATTACGCGGGTAGCCTGAGGTACAATCGTGCACAACACACGGCATTAGCATACGAGTATAAGTAATTTCGGTACTTTCATCAATTCCGCACCGCGGCTTAAACTCCAAACGTCAAAATAGTCGTATTCGGCGTTGGGGTGGTTAAGTACGCCGTGCGTGCCTCGCGCCTGCGCAATAAGAATATTGTCAGTGACCTACTCGCGCCACGGAGAGAGGTAGAACTAAATAAAGCCGTCAAAAAGCGTAGCATTTTTATATCCGGTAAGGGATACGAGATGCCAGCTCCCTGGGTTAGGTGGACCACATACACTCTTTATATTCCAACAACAATAATCTATTTATTAATGAAATACGAAGAGGTAAGTTAAGGGAGACTTTGTCCTTGGAGTGCCATATTTCAGGTGTTTACATTTTATTTTTTTTAAAGGAAACGAGTAAAGCTTTTTGAATGCGTTTTTTTTCTTGCTTTTATCAATAATATACAGAACGTTAAAAATTTTTTTTTGAAAAAAAAAACAAAATGGCGGCCGTTGCAGCTGCGCGAAAACAGGTCCTCAAATCACGGGAGGTAAACGGCTGACATCACTGCCCCCTCTTCGTTGATCTGAAACACAAATTCAAAGCATATTATCAATCTGTGACCCTTTGGTCATGGAATGACGGATGGGTTTTTCGTTTAGTACAAATTTCGAAAATGGCGGCAGTTAAAAAAAAATCGAATTTTCGCGTTTTTTTTCGCATAAAAAGATAAATAATAAATGCAAAAAATGTATCTATCGAAAAAACGATCCGTCATTCCGTGAAGACATATTTTCTGAGTATGCTCTCCAAATTTCAGGTCGATATGTTAATTACAGCGGTCAGGAGAATGTCAGCCATTTTTAAAAACGTGTTTACACAAATGTGTTTATAATTACCGCTAATCGACAATGCCTGGTCCACAGAGGCATCCCTCCTCTTCTTCTAGCTGCTCATGTTGAGCCGCTAACATTTCCCGCTGCTTTCAAGGACAAAGTCACCGTTAAAACGACGTATTCGTTGTCCAAACCGGGAGAACTCTGAGTGGCCGTACGGCGCGTCTCTTTATTTCTTTTTTGGATATCGGGTACCACCCGCTCGGCACAATATCCCTAGCGCGAATGTTTCCAGGCATGGTAGTCGCGTCTAGAGTCTTAGGGCGCGTTCCCACAATTGTATATGTATATTACGTATGCTGTGTGAGCGAGCGACACCACACGTATTTTTTCCATAGTAAACAATAACCTACACGATAGCTTTCGGAATTTTGCTGAGCTATTCTACGGATTGCGACGGTCGACTGTTAAAATGTGTCTTTCTACCGCAGCTAGATCGAGTATCTTTTCGATTCGCGATTACCTGAGCCGGAAGCTCAACTTTAAGGGGCTACAACTACCTAGAGGCCCGAAAAAGATGGCCAAATTCCGATTTTTTCTCTGGGAAACCGTCGATGAAAAAGAAACGCATCTTTTTTTAACACAACGGTACAGATAGTGAGCCTTTGAAAAAATCACAAAAAAATACAGAAAAACAACAAAACCGTGGCCGCCGGCAGCTGATGAAATATTTTTCGCGACGTTTAGCGGTGGACACTCCCTTCGAGGTCACATCCTCGGCCTGTGACCCCCATGGTCTCTGGGGTCCGCGTGACTCCAACCATGTTTAAACGATTGCCACGTTGATTCTGTTGTTTCGAATGGCTTATAAAAATGCAGGTTGTTAGCTTGAACCTTCTAGAATGTGGCATTTCCAGTATAATATTGTAATCGACATTTAAAATGGTGGAAAAAAATATGGAACGTATCAATGCGTGAAAAAAGACATTTTTACTTAAAAAATCATAACTCTTGCAATTTTCAATAAAACAATTTCGGCTGATACTCTTGAAATATGATAGTTTACGAAAAAGAAGCGTTTCAAAAAGGTATTTATTTAGACATTTGAAGAGGGCCCATTTCAGAGTAAGAAAAAGAACGATAATCGTGGAAAAAGAACGGTTTATTTGTAAAAGCGGCTCGAAAATTATGAGATCATCGTGTGTTCTCATAAATTATGAGAAAACGCGACTTTTTGACCCACCTAGGTAGATGTAGCCAGTTAAGTTCTCCCAATTTCAGTTCCGCGTGGCAGATCGATCCGTAATTTTTCCTTTCAAACACAAATAACCGAGAGTTGTAGAGCTTGCTTTTGGTAGTTGGACGTGGATTGTCAAAATCTCAAGTCGTACGGTCCAGCCGTTTTCGAGAAAAATTCCGAAAACTCTTCGTGGATTCACCTAATGGAGCAATGGGGTGGCGTTCGGCCTTGAAATGTTGCGCAGTAAGCACGGAACGAATGTTTTGGTAAGATAAACCACCGAGTTCGGAGTTTCAGCAACCCAGCCACTGTGCGACAAACGTTCCATCTTGACAGTAGCGAACGACAGAATTCATCAGTGTGATTTATCGTTTTGAACTCCCGAACGTCAATACTTCCAATCCATGCTTCAGCTCTACATAACAAATACGTGCCGTTCGTATCGAAATATAGAACTGCAAAACGATAACGGCTCAAGTTAGTCCACACATTAGCTATTATGAAAGTGCATAGACGGGTAAGGTTCCGAACCCCCCCTCCGATCGAGCTGAAATTTTGCGCAAACCTTCCTTTTAATATTTTAAGACAACTCTTAAAAAGATTTTTGGCGGCTCGCAATAGTTTTTGGGTTTGTTTGTTTGTTTGGGTATTTTTGTTTGGACAAAACAGAGCGCGATAAAATATATCGGGATGATCGGAGACGTTGCAGATTTATTTTAGGTATTGGAATTAATTCGTAACGTTTTACAAGAGATGGCGTAGGTAATACAGTATTTCGTTGTTACCGACAGTAATGTATTCATCGTGAAACAACTATCATTGAATGTCATTTGCTGCACATAACCCCTGTTTGAATCGTAAATAACAACATTTTATAATTTATTGAATATGTCAACATTTGTGCCAAATAAAGTGTTTTTGCGGGGAGTTTTACCTCCCGCTTTTTTCCGGTTTTTTGCATCGAATTGTCACTGGTGATGAAAAATGGATCCATTACGACAATCAGAGGGGGTGTGATTTATTATGAACTGCTGAAACTGAATGGTAACCTATTAAAATGAAATACAAATGTAAATATCTCGGATCACTACAAAATATTTGGTAGTCATCCGAGACATTTAGATTTGTATCATCGATACTGACCTTGAATGACCTTGAATGACTTTGACCCCCTAATATTTTTTATGCGGCTGGAGGTGCTCCACAAGATGGTTGAAAAAATGTACCATTCCATTTAAAAAAGATGGAGGTGACCTTCACTGTGCGTCAGCGCCTCCACCGAAATAAAAAAAAATTGGTCGCATTTGATGGCCCCCTTCACACCGTACAAACAACTTTAAAATTCAACATCTCGAAAATTATTAAAATTTCAGCTCGAACGGCTGGGGGGGGGGGCTCGGAACCTTATCCTGCATAGGCTTCGATTATGAAACAGTCATATGTTGATAACAAACGACGAAGATTCTGGCGATCAATGCGGCGTTTGATTTTCCATGTTACAATAAGTGTGGGTTTAGTTCGTCATAAAACGCTCGACGAAACATTGGATTCGTACGATGTCGATTATTCCGCTACACGTTTGGCCAAAGTCACCTCTGGTAGATGGTTTGCGCGTGCAAAAATGCTGCGCTTGGAAACGTTGCATGAATGGATATTTCTATTGAAATGCAAATGAATGTATATAATGTCCCACACTGAAAGTTTCTTCATTCGTTCTTTTTCTACCTATAATTACCTGACCGGCTCAAATTTGCAAGCCTATCGAAGCCATACAGCAAGCTCTCACTTACGTTATTAAAGTTTTACGCGTACTCGGAAATGTGAGCTGCGAAAATCACAAAACTGGCTTGCTAAGATCATCTCGAAAAGTGGCCAAGGGTGCTCATCCTACTGAAGGAAGTAATCTTATAGAACTTGAGCGTACACATGGTTCTGCAATTTCTTGCCTGGCAATCACAACTTTGTCAGATCAATCAAGTCAATCAGTTCCGCGAAGATCGGAACTTTATCAGATCGATTGAGTCGGTCAGTTCTCTGGCAATATGGATTGAACAAAACTACATCGGATTAATTAGAACTTCATTAGATGATTCAGAATCTGATCAGATAATTTAAATACCTAATAGTTTCGTATTGCGCGGGTGTATCCGCCCTCGCCGCCACAAATGAACCAATAGATCGAACCGCCACTAATGAACGATCAATCGAAAAGAAAACCGGAAGAAGACTTTTTATTGAGACTACAATCCATCTACCCTTCATCTACCCACATTAGGGTGGCACAATTGTGAGCTCTATTTTTTTCCTCTTGTCTCACCAGCCAATTATCTTCTTTAAGGGGCTGTACCAGTGTGAACGCTGAAAATTTGGATGATTTTCGGGAATTCTTTGGAAGAAAAGTACTCAATTAAATGTTTCGGAAAATTAAGAATATATTTGGCTATATTTGACCTATATTACATCATGTTTCATAGAAAAATATTGAGGTCCAAAGAAACTCATGCGCTGCCTTCGGAGGCGCAAAAAAAAGTTCCTCCGCCGCTGACATGATTCCGGCCGATTGAGTAGCTGAAACCGAAAAAGGAAAAAATGTCGTTAAACTGGAAGATATTTCCTGTACAATGAGGTAGAATTTTCAAAAAATATCAAAATCTAACAAAATGGCGTAGTTATGAAAAAAGTCCGTTTTCTTGCCTATATTTCGTTTTTTTCAATAATGGTCGTTTTTTTCAATGTCAAATCGTCAATTTTCATCAAATCAAAAATATCTTACGTCATTGTAGAGTAAATATATTCAAGAGTACTCAGTTCAACTTTCAAGTCACTCGGATAATTGCTCTCAGAGTTACAATCCCAGCAAATTTGAAAAATCTCATTTCGAGAAAAACGCGTTCAAAGATTTAACTGTCGATTTTTGCAAGATAAAATGATATTAATATAAATGATATAAATGATAATGATATTCTTGACAGTATAAACTGTCGAAAAAGGCAAGAAAAATCGATTTTTTGAAAGTGTCACACTGGTATAGCCCCTTAAAGAAAAAAAATGTCGCAGAAGCTGCGAGCGGTCAACAGATATTCAGAGGTCGCTCAAGCCTCCCAAAATTACAAATCTTCATAAGAAAATCGACTTTTTTGTCCACTTCTCACCTATGAACTTTGAGCTTTATCGTTTTTGAATTACCCCCGCGAAAGCTCCAGTCGGCTAATTAATGTCTAGTAGTCGCTCAAGGTTTTCGAAATTTAGAATTTCCGCCAAAAGATAAATCTCGCATGCACTATAATTCCTTATAGCATAAAAACAAAATAAACAGCGGTGTTATATTTTCTGAATAATTTGTAACAAACACTAATTAGACGATATGTGTTATTATGTCTTATTGTATTATGGCGTCGCTCGTCACAGAGTCCCATTACAATGCGCGGAAAACAGCTGTCATTTCAGTTTTACGAATAAAACGATATATAATTTTGTTTACGGACAAGAGCTTTAAAGAATTATTCTATGAGAACAAAGATTATAATTCTTGAGTCAGAAGTGTGCGATGAATTTTGAAAATCTATCTCCATAGAAAAAAGGATTAATTGTTCTGAAAATTTTACAAAGCTTCAAATTTATAAGTGAGAGAAATAAAAAAAAATTGGCCACAATCGGAAATTTCGAAGCTCTTGAGCGACTACTCGATATTCATTGGCCGGCTAGAGCTTTCGCGAAGTTAATTAAAAAATTATACAGCATAAAATGGACGGGTGAGAAGTGGCCGAAAAAAATCGATTTATTAACGAAAATTTGAATTTTCGGGAAGCTGTACCAGGCTTCTAAATATTTGGTGACTGCTGGCAGCTTCCGCGCCAATTATTTTTTTCTTTAAAGAAGTAATTGGATGGCGAGAAAAAGGAAAAAAATCGAGCTAAAAACTGTGCTACCCTCATATATATATATATATATATGCGGAGCGTGTGGTAATGGAAATGAAATTGCACATGTAACAGTTCATTTGTGCCCACGCTCGCCTCATTCATTTGTGGGATGACACGTCTCGTATAATTACCCGTATTTTAGTATTTACAATTAGTTTTAGAACACCATATATACAGCGGCGAAATGATTAACATATTTTCGGTAAGTTTTGGCACTCGTACACCAGACATCCATTAAAACGTTCTCTTGCATTCCTCGTGTGGGTATGTGTATACTTTTTAGATTTTGCCTCTGGACTGTCGTGCGTATACGCGCGAACACCTTAATCGAAATTTGGTCTAAAACGTTATTATGTTTTGGACCAAAGATACCGAAGAAGAAGACAGAACTGATTCGGGTCGGAGCCAAATGGTTTTTTGTTTTGTTTTCTTTTTCCCTTTCAAAGACTCAATACATTGTCTTTTTGATGCTTTAGGGGAACTTTCTGCCTTGTTGGGCCAAAAAATGTTCGATTTTTCACCAATTTTTTATGCGAAAAGTATTAAATATAGAATGTTGATATTTGGTATGTTGACTAAGCGGTCTTTATTGAACAGCAAAATGTTTTTTTCAAGTTTGACAAAACATGGTCGTGGGAGTGGAAGGAGCCACGTATGTCAGTGCGCGGGCGATGAAAATCTTCGCATGCGGAAGTCCTAAGTCGCGGACAGGTGATCTAAAGCAAAAAAATCAAACATATTTTTACTTTGTACAATATTGTGTATAAGTTTACCTGAAATCAAGAAGAAATATTGAAAAAAAATTGTGAGCGATCGAAAGGAAATTTGTTTTTTTTCCCCAAAAAATTTCCCAGTTTTCTCACATATTTCAACATTTATTCTTCTATTTATATTCCTATTAATCTACAAGGGAGTTTATGTAAATATTATTACTGGATATTTTTACGTCCCCTATTCGCAATTTCAAGCAAGAGATAATCAAAAATAAGACTTGCATTTATCATTGACAATTATAATTACATATATGTGAATTAGCATAGATTTTATGTTTTTATCCCGGGATTATTTATTTATTTTTTTATAAATAATCACCTATTGTTATATATAAATAATGTGTGATCATATATGAGAAAATATATAATTATGTATAACTATAATGAATTTTGTACATAAATAACTATATATGGATTTTGTCCATATATAAACATATATAGATATATTATATTAATTATATATAATAATATGTGATTATATACAACAAAAATTTATCGGGATATTTAAATGACGGAGGTATGCGAATTAAAAAAAATGAAAAAAAAAAAAAAAAAAAAAAAAAAAAATTCGAAGTGAGACTCGAACCAGCGACCCCGCGATTACTAGACTCGAGCGCTACCGGGTACGCCACGAGCCCGGTTCGAATATCGTTGCATCTTTGTGGGATAAGAGTGCGCTCGAAAACTTCAAAGTCAATTTTCTCGAAAATTTCTGAATATGGCGTCGAACTGCTTTGGGATATTAATATTCGAGCTCTGAACTTCACGTACCATGAGTACGAAAAATTACAAAAATCCGACTGCCGTACTGTCCCCTTGTTAGGCTACATGGTTGATGGTTATTCAATTATTCAAATCGATTATATACATCGATCGAATAATATTATCGAACGCAAATTGGGAAAAAGCGTAAGGGCATTAGCAAATAAAAAATCAACGATGAACACAAATATGCAGACAAACATCAGACAGTATTTATTTATCAAATTAAAGAAACCTTTTACATAGATACAAATAATTACTCATGGTTTCACTCATACATGGAGTGATGCTAGCGCACAAGTGTGAACAGTTCCAACCGGTTTTCTCGACATTTTTATAGCAACTAATTTCCGCTCAATACTCATCATAGGGAAAATTATTTCTTCTGAAGACTTCGCTGATATTTCCCATTCATAAACATTATCTGACTGTGTAGGATAAGTAAATAAATTGGTCTTTGTTTTCCAGTTCTTTCACTCAATGGAAATAGATTCTAGTGATTCAGTAGACCCATATATTTTTTTTATTTCTACTACACATCCATTCCTTAGAATGAATTATTTTTTGTATTAATTTTGTCATGGGAGTTTGTCATAAAGGCTCACATGCAAATACGCAATCACATTTCCACGCGCGCACACATACATACATATGTACTCACGCCCACACCTATACACATGAACAGTTCCATAAAAACAAATACAGATATACCCTGATTTAACATACACGTATATCCACTGATACGGATATTTTATGGCGCTGAAATGGTTATGATGAGGCGCCGTTGAGGCATTTTGAGGCCGCTAAAATGGTTTTGATGAGGCGCCATTGAGTCAAATTATAAGGCCCCGGTCGTTGCGCCTTCAATGGCCCTTGTTGACAAAGTGTGACCGGTCGCTAACGGCCCTCATGTGGCTTCCAGATTAGGACCCGAATAAAGTTAGAGGAATATTATTGGGGCCCGATCACAGCCCCAACTCAATTTCCGCACGGGCGGCTTCCAAAATACATTCGCCTTCCACAAAATTGCGTTGTTTCGGATTGGTACCGGCCCAATCACAAATTGCACTAATCCGTATCATAATGTCACAGAAATTTGCACTAAACTACAAGCCTGTTTACGTTTGACGATCCACTTATCGCCGCCATCTTTTTTTACGCTCCGCCCATATGACAGATCCCAATACTTTGTAGATTTTGCCTGTGGACTTTTGTGCATGTACGCGCTCACACGTTAGCATACGTTTTGGACCAAAAATACCGAAGTAGATGACACAACTTATTCGAGTCACAGCCAAATGGTTTTTTGGCTTGTTTTTTCTCAAATATAGATTGCCGTCTTGATGGTTTAAAAAAAGAGTTGTACACTGAGAAAAAAAATCATTGGTGTTATTGGATGAAATTTCGTTGATTCAATTGTAAAATTGTTGGTGTAAATAATCAGATTTATTTGTCCAAACAAAACGCTATTGACTTCAATAACATAATAAAATGGACAGTTTTTTTTTCATTTAAAAGACATATTGTTAGCCGAGAACAATATATCATTGAAACTATCCAAAAAATTATCGCAACCAAATTATATAGTTTTGAATGCAATTTCTGCAACGAACGAAAAAAGCGTTTCAATTCATAACATGAATATTGTTGATTCGAGTACACAAGAAAAATTGAATTTCGCTCGTTTGATTCAAATAAAATTTCTATTGAGTAAATATGTTATTTTATTGTTTTCACCGTATCCGATATTGATTTTTAAGTACATTATTTGTTAAAATACTAATATTTCATTTTGATTGAAAAATATTAAGCAAATGTCTGAATTGGTTAAAAAATTAGGCAACAGTAACATTTGTTTCTTGCACATTTGGTTGAAAAAATTCAACCAAATCATGGCCGAGCGTCACCGAAATTATAGGTGTGAGGAGACCCGCAGTTCTCGGAGTAACCGCTAGAAGCCGCACGCGCGCTCGTTTCTCGTAAGCGTAGCGCGAATCGAAAATCTACTTAAACGCCGGAGAAACTCTAAAGAGTATCGCTTCTTGGCCTATGGCTAAGATCAAAGTACCTGTTCTAATCAGTTGAATATCTGATATTCTCTTCATGGATATTCCATTGGATATCTGATATTCTCTCCACTACTATCGTGGATGATCATTCTAATGCTCACTTTTTATTTAAGGTTTAAAACAAATTGAAAAACTTACGTCCCATGGCATATTCGTTTCGATGCAGTAAAGAAATAATTAATCCTATTGATTATATTTTTGTACGAAATAAAAAATGTTTGTAGCAACAGCTTAATTATTTCATCCAATACATCTACGGATTGTATATAGAATGATTTCAATAGAATATAATTTTATTTGAAGGATAATGTAGATATTCAGAGAACAGAAGAGCTTGTTCAAATAAAATAATATGTTATTTGAATCAATCACATTTCCCAATATTTTATAGTATTGTAACAATCTCATATATCGGTGGCACTCCGCAGCAGCACATTTATTTGGATCAACCAATACATTTTTTTATTCAATTGTTTTTTTTTCTCATTGTACCATTGTTGCAGATAAGACTAAAACCCAATCAATGGTAAGAATGAACGTGACTGATTATTCATGATACGGATGTTGTTCAGCTTTGCAGTGAGATTCGTGCAGTTATTAGACTCTAAATACGAATATTCGTGAGAAGGAGAACAAAAAACATACTTTCGTTCTGGATGCTCTGAGCGCGATCATGCTTGGTCGGGGATTTCGCAATCACACCTCGTATATGATACGAAGAAAAGTTATTTTCGTTGCGTTACAACGATGCAAAACTCGAAATCATGTATATCTTCGAAATTCTGTCTAAGTCTCGTGTTTGGGTTTATTTGGGTTCTTCCTGTACCACTTTCCTTGCCATTGACCTTTAGTTACTACGTAGCCTTCGAAGAAGTCACTTTCGATTGAATTTTGTTGAATTCGTCCCGTACCAATTTCTGTGCAAATGACCATTGAATGCCACGGAACCTTTAAATTCTCGCTATTGTTCGAGTTTGTTTGAGTTATACCTGCATCAGTTTATTTGGGATTCTTTGGGTTTATTCTATACCAGTTTTCGTAGTTTTACTGTAGTTTTACATAGTCACTTCATTCGAGTATACAGCCAATACATTTATCTTTAGGTTTGGAGCTTCGAACTGAGAGAGTACCTCTCCAGTTGAACGTACAATGCATGCGGAATTGAATTTAGAAAAAACGTGTCTAAACATCGCGACCGCTGAGAAAAACCGTGTTATCCCTTAATTCGAAATAAATGGTACACGTGACGCTAAATATAACTCAAATTACTTCCACTCTTACTACTTAAATTACTGAGTGGATATGCGATGTTTTAGATACTCCAACGTATCGAGCGCCATTCTTTTCGCCACCCCGCACAGTTCCGAAAAATTTGCCTCGGCCTTCTTTAGAATAGTATCCAGAACTTCCTTAAGCTGGTAAAGAAATAAAAAAAAACAGTGTTCAATTAACTCGTAAGATTTGTAGTAATGTTTATTCCATCCATTGGTCGTCGGTCAAAAGTCATTTTGAACCTTCGAGTACAACGTTACATTGAACATTCAGTGAAAAGGAAAAAAATCATTTATAACATTTTAATTTTCGACACAATTAATTTCAATCCCTTTTTATGATTGTTGTTTGTTTCAATTGTTTGGAATTTATTCTAAGCTTTCTAAGAAAATTTGTGTTAATGGATTGCCATGATAGGGGTATAATACACACCTGATTTAGACACGAGGCAGCTTGCACACTGTCGTGCGAAGCGATGTTTGCGCAGGCACCGGCCAAAACCTGCTTCGACTTAATCATTTCACGCTGCGTGAGAAACTCCCCCTCTAACACGTTCTGTATTTGGTCGATGTATCCCAAATTGTATTTCAGCTCGTTGACCCCCATCGGATCAAGCGTCAGGTTGCCTGTGTATAAGTCTGGATCGTCCACAACAAAGGAGCCCTGCGCAGGGAATCATTCACGAGCTGACATACATAATCAGGCACTGATTTGCTCAGCAACGTGATCACTGGTTATACAAGGTGGACCATTTAACATGACCACCCCAAATATCTCCGTTGCCATTAGAGTGACGAAAAAAATGTCAGGAGGTAATTTGATTGATTTCGAAGGTCTGATATAGTGGTGAAAAATTCATTTTTATCAAGGACATAGTTTTTGCGTTCTCAAGGTCATCGATGGTTTTTCAAATGGGAACATGTTTTTTTTTAAATTAGATATTGTAACTGATATTCAGACGAATCCAACGTCCTATGATATCATGACCTTGAAATGGTTTTTCACCAAAATCACGTGTAAAAATACGGGAAATCGTCATGTTATTGACAATAAGCATATCCGAATAATGTAATTGAATTTTTTGTGCAGAAAAATTATTGTAACAAATCAATATCGAAGTGATGGCCATTAAGGAGAGATATACACCTAGATGGTTGAGGTCGAGGATTTAGAAGCTATCAACATTCCGTCGACCGTAGAAGACCTACACTATGGGCCTGGTATCGATGATTCCATGTAAGTTGACAAATTTCATGATTTATTCATTGCCAAATTTTCAAACGCGTTTTTCTCAAAACCACGTTTTTCAAATCGGTACCCAAAATTTCTCGAAAACCAATGAACCGATTGCCTTTTGGTTTTTTGTGGTTATTCTATACACCATTATCTAGTACTTGTCATAGGATTTTTTATCCCGTTATTGAGTTTTTGTTTTATAGGCAAAAGAATAACCATTTTTTGGCCCAAAAATCACTATATATGTTCAAACGTCCGCCATTTTGTCATAAATCGATATTTTCAAAATCGGCTATGACAAGCACTAGATTATAGTATCTAATTTAATAATCTTTTTGTTTTTTTTTTCAGATGATTTTTGAAGAAACGCCAGTGGGTACCGTATACGTAGATTTTTTTACGGCGCTCCAAGGATTATACGATATTCTTGTATATTTTTGATATTTTTGAATAAAGAAAATTAAGCATATTTTTAAATGTATGTACTTTTAGATAATTAAAATCCCAATCCGAAATTTCAAATAGTTTTCCTTGAAAAAATTCACGAAAATGACCTTTTTTCCGGCTCCCAGGTGTATATCTCCCCTTAACCTCGACACATTTTTGAAGAGGTCGAATGAATGATTCTATTGACTTTCGAATAGTTTCCTGGTGTGATAGCGGCGCGGGCTCATGTCATTCGTTCTCGAATGTTCGCCGGCGTCGTCGGAACATCATGGTAAACACGATCCTTTATAGCTCCCCATAGAGAGAAATCAAGTGGCGTTGAATCCGGTGAACGAGCAGGCCAAGGGATTACTGCATCTCTCCCAATCCAGCGTCCGGGAAATTTTCGATTTGACACTTTGCGACCTATAACTGCCCAACGAGCTGGACAGCCATCATGTTGATACCACATTCGGCATCGCTGTGCTAACGGGACATCTTGTAGCAATTTCCCCAAAGTGTTGTTCAACAAGTCGACGTATTTCCGTCCATTCAAATTGCGGTCTGTGAAAAATGGTCCGTACTTTGTTGATCAGTATTTTGGTGAACAGTCATTTGAAGGTCATGATATCATAGGTCGTTGGATTCGTCTAAATATCAGCTACAACGTCTTAATAAAAAAAAAACATGTTCCCATTTGAAAAACCATTTATTACCTTGAGAACGCAAAAAGTACGACCTTGACAAAAATGAATCTATTTGGGGTGGTCACGTTAAATGGTCGGGTGGACAAAGCAAACTAATTTCGATCGGAGGAAAGCAAGATAAAAAGATCTACATATACAGAGTGTGTATATGTAGATCTTTTTATCTTACTTTCCTCCGATTGCAATTAGTTTGCTTTGTTCATCTCCACGATTCTTTTGCGACACTTACTTGACACTTGCCAACGAAGAATTCCAGCTGACTCGAGTCCATCAGAGCAGGCACTAAAGCTTTGATTGCCAATCGCAGACGTAATTTTACGCATCCTATGCAATGAAAGTTTTCAAGATATGGCATCTTTACTTTCATTAGCGACTCCTTTATTGCTTTATCGAAGTCTTTTTGGGTTGGAGGAACAGGAGACATTGGCGTTGCGCTTGTTGCCTTCAACGAATTATTTCAATTCATTATTTCATAATTTGCTGCTAGTATGTACTTGCTTCAATAATATCAGTAATAATATTAGGGAATTGAATGGAGCTGAACTGAAAATTCTTCATTGTTATAATATCAATAATAATGTTAATTATACTAATGGTTATCGCAAAATTGAATGGAAATCAAAATGTAATCCTTTATTATCGTGACATTAATGAATATTTCTTTATTCATCGCTTTTGACCTTATTGTGTATTTATTTTTCTGAGCACTTCTGTAATCGCAATCACTCGATTCAGTTGCATGACAATTTCCCATATAATGCGCACTTACCGCAGCGACGAGTAGGAGGCAAAGAACTTTCGCGAGATTCAACATTTTTCTGTCCAGCTCAATGAGGTCTGAACGAGTGTCGAGTACGTCCTTTGTTGGTTTATAGATCGATCGCGCCTCTTGTTCGTGCCACTCGATTCTAATTTGCCCAAAAAACACGTCGAAAACAGGGTGAAATGAGGCTAATTTTACCAACGTTTCCTCGGGGCGACTTGCGTCCTCAGTAAAAATGAACACGACACCACAAATCAATAATTAAGGGGTTATGCCAGTTGTAAAAGTCGAAAAATCACTTTCTTCAAAACAAATATATTTCGACAGTATATATATCTTATCAATGTTTGCTGAAAATTTAATGGTGATCGGATCAACATTGACAGATTTATTATGTTGACGCCCGTCGGAACCCTCGGAGCGTCGTTCGAAACGTTAAACGCTTTTCTTTCTCGAAAGTACGTTTTCAAAGTCAGTGAGCAAAGTATCTTAGACTACTGCATCGATCTTTTTGAAAATTTTAGGGCTTTTTCTAGATATAAAAAAATCGACGATCGTCAACGACTCGTATTTATCATTAACTTGAATAATCCGTTTGGTTTTTAGATTTCAGATAGACTGTTTAAGCTGGAAGGTGTCCAACGCGCGAAAAAACGTCGCGAAAAAATTCATCATCTGGCGGTCATGTTGTTGTTTTCTTTCTACTGTTTGGTGACTTCTTTTAAAAGGCTTTCCATATATGTACTTTTGTGTTTAAAAAATGCGTTTCTTTTTCACCAACCGTTTCCCAGTTAAAAAATTCGTAATTTGGCTATGTTTTTTCGGGCCTGTAGGTAGATGCAGCCCCTTAACATGCAGACTACAAGAATGTATATTTTTGCCAGACCCATGAACAATCGTGAGCATAAATTATTCATTAAAAATTTAGTAAAAAAAATCGAAAAAATCCCGATTTTCGGCCCGTCTGAATACGGTACGTAGCTCGTTGAATGTCGTGCAACCTCGTCGCCAGACATAACATGCGCATTGTCTTTTGTGGGTTACGCAATTGTAAAATGTTCCTCTACTTACATTACGATGGTCCGTTGCTGGGTGGTCGTACTAACTCATTGGCCTGCCAAATGAAGACTGACTTTTAAAATCAAGCTCCGCTAAGTGTGAACTCCATTTATCATGAAACGTTCGACGAAACATTTGAATCGTACGAGGTCGATTATGCAGCGACACGTTTGGTTAAAGTCACCTCTGGTAGATGGTCCGCTCGTGCAAAAATGCTGCGCTCAGATTCGTTGCATTTGGTTTAACACGTTACGTGCATCGATGGAAATATTAAGGCGTCTTCTCACTTTAGATGCTAAAAGACGGCTATTTTCACGAATTTTTTTGATAGCTTTATATTATAGATATTAATATAAAAGTTGTTACGCTTAATAAATACACTTTTGTAATACAGAATTTTTTTTCAAATTTATTTAAGCCACTATTTATTGACAAAAATGGTAGTTAAAAAAAGTCCTAAAAAATGTAGGTCTGCGCTGTTGATAAAATCTCGGAGATGGATCTGAAACAAAAAAAATCAAACGGTTTTAGATTTAGTATGTTAATGGCTATAGCGCATATGCTACGATTATCTATATATGCAAAAATAACAAAATGGAGGACATTTCCGACATTCACCGTTTTTGGCCAAAAATAGTCAATATCAAAATTTTAAAAAATCCTCGATATGCGCTATAGCTATAGCTGTAAAGAATGTGTGGTTAAAAGTTCATAAGGATCGGTTCAGTAGTTTGGAAGATTTTATCAACAAGCCGTCGAAAAACGTTGTTTCGAGAAAAACGTGTTTAAAGTTTTCAACGAGCAGATGAACGTGCTCAGGTAGGTAGTAAAGTACGGGTTACACAAAGATACAGTTAGACTCCTCCGATCTTCATAAAACATTAGTATGATACTTTTGGATATGTATACTTTCGAAAAATGTAATTTAAAAAAATCGATCTTTTGAAAATAGTGAAGTGAGAAGACGCCTTAAGGTATTCCTTTTGCGAAGAGCCGTGATATGTGGGAGCATAAGGATGGCCTTCTAAATCATAGGCAAATTACAGTGGCACGTGATAAAAATAAGTCATAATGCATTATAACGATTAACTGAAACAAAATATTTCGCGCAAATTTAGTAGTTTTAAACATTTTTACATTTTGTCTGAAAAGTCGAGGCTACGAAAATTCTTCTGCTAGTCACATTATCCTAAGTTTTATCATTAATGTTTTCTTTAAACATTCGGTGACCCCCTGTTTATATCGTCGTTACGGAATTGACAGATTTTTTACACGCGTGAGCAGTTTACATGAGCCATCAAGAGTTATTTAGTGTATAAATTGTTAGATAGAAATGTTGCCAGCGTGTCGTCTCCATAAAGCGCCGCACAAATGACACGATTTTTAGAGTCGTATTTTTTCGTTAAAAGTTCGGTAACTTGGGTTGAAATTTTACCAATATACGGCGATGTATTTTTACTTGATTATGAACGAAAGTCAGTTAATTGTTGAATATTTAGGTTCGTGAAAGGAACGGTGAAAGGAATGATGCATTTTTTCTACTACCTCATTGGTTGGAATGAATTAATTTTTTCCCCAGCATGTTGAAAGTTCACACTGTAACAATATGCAACAAAAATTTCAGAGCGGAATACCCTCTTAAAATGAAAATAAATGTACAAAATGTCCCACACCTCAAATTTCGTCATTCGTTTTTTCCAACCTATAATTAACTTTGAGATTTTGCGAAAAATTGAAACCTTTTCCGCCTCGAATTCGCAAAGCTACCGAAGGTGAATGGCGAGTTTATAATCGAGTAATCTTATTGGACTTTGAGGTACACGTAGTTCTGTAAAATTCCGCTGGAAAGAAAACCTGTGTACTAAAGCTGTCTATAATCTCGAAGACATTAAAAACTTTGATAATTTTCCGACATTCTAAAAAATTATGTATGAAAAAAATCCGCATTATTTTGTCTTTGCTTATAACTGTCTGGGAATGTATAATTTCTGAATATAGTTATCAAATTAATATCAAGTAATTATCACTAATTAAGCGAATAAGTACCAATAATATTCGTTATTAATTATCCTGACCGAGTAGTTTGAGGTTCCCGGGCAAAATTATCGAATACCGATAAAATAGGTAGCATTTGTGCCGTCTACGACGTTGCCATGATTGCACAGTCTAATATTTTGTGTGCTTGATTTTCGCTCAAATTGGCTATCAAAAACATTAATAATTTTATAACGGTACTGTGAATCCTCATTTTCATCGAGAGTTTTTCATAAGCGTAATGTAATCAGCCCACGAAAGACGTCGAGTTGCCGATTTTTTCTCTTAAAAACGGTACTGGTTTTTTCCTTAGGTACAACGCTTTTCGCGTTTGTTACCTATTCTTTCCCATCATTATGACCGTTCTTTCCTCTACTGTTTACTCCTTTTTTCTCCATCTTTCTCCCTGTTCCCCCCTCTTGCGGCCGCAGCCGACTTCCCCC
The DNA here is from genome assembly GCA_944452715.1 of Ophion slaviceki. Taxonomy (NCBI): domain Eukaryota; kingdom Metazoa; phylum Arthropoda; class Insecta; order Hymenoptera; family Ichneumonidae; genus Ophion; species Ophion slaviceki. Next base: position 29,454,586 of record OX101789.1, read on the forward strand.
TCTGTATTATATTCATCATGACATTTCTGTCATGGGTATAGGGAAACTGCGGAAAAACTATACCAATACAGCCGGTCATCGAGTTCGCCCCCCAGTCGTGGAACTAGTCTTATTTCGCCGCGAAATGCCGAAGAAAAACATTTCACGACGAAATGTACGCGACTGGGATTCGAACCCGGGACCTCCCGGTCCGCTGGTTTAGTGGCGAGCACGCTAACCACTAGACCATCGCCCCGGTTGGTTTTTTTTCTTGCTTTTATTCATGATATACAGAACGTTAAAAAAAAATTTTTTTTTGAAAAAAAAAAACCAAAATGGCGGCCGTTGCAGCTCCGCGAAAACAGGTCCTCAAATCGCGGAAGGTAAACGGCTGACATCACTGCCCCCTCTTTGTTGATCCGAAACACAAATTCAAAGCATATTATCAATCTGTGACCCTTTGGTCATGGAATGACGGATGGGTTTTTCGTTTAGTACAAATTTCGGAAAATGGCGGCAATTAAAAAAAAAATCGAATTTTCGCGTTTTTTTTCGCATAAAAAGATAAATAATAAATGCAAAAATGTATCTATCGAAAAAACGATCCGTCATTCCGTGAAGACATATTTTCTGAGTATGCTCTCCAAATTTTAGGTCGATATGTTAATTACAGCGGTCAGGAGAATGTCAGCCATTTTTAAAAACGTGTTTTCGAGAAAAGCGCGTTTAAAGTTTTGTAATGTGTTTACACAAATGTGTTTATAATTACCGATAATCGGCAATGCCTGGTCCACAGAGGCATCCCTCCTCTTCTTCTAGCTGCTCATGTTGAGCTCAAATTGATTTTTTGAAAATTTCAAGGACAAAGTCTCCCTTAAGTATGTTTTTCAGAAGTGGTACACAGACTTTTTATGTTATAATTCAACTTGACTTGTACACATTTTCAAAGAAAAATATTGATTATTTATCAAAATATCGCCATCTTTGTCGGACCCCCTTCGGCATGTAGTGCTTTGCGGTGACCATCAAAACATTTTACTGGATCATCTGAAATAAAAAACCAAAACAAAATCATTAGTTTAATAATAAATCTAGTCCTAAATCGAAGCTTTTTTTTTTCAAAAATTAACAAAATGGTGGCTTCCGACAGATAACTTTCGATTTTCGACTAAAAAATCGCTCGTTTATTGTAAAAAAAATATAAATTTTCAACAAAAATGAAAATCCATTGATTAAGGACTAGTTTTTAATGCTATCAAAAAGCACACCAAATATCATAAAAACCATCGAGTGGTTTTTGAATTATGGTGGTCACCGACTTGAAAAACATAGTTTCGAGAAAAACGCGTTTAAAGTTTTTCGATGTGGATACGGTATTATTATATGTCCGTAAAATTCTGAGCTCGATGGATGAAGCTAAACTTTTTTATGTATTTTGATCCGCTGAATCCGAATATTACAATTTTTGCCGAAAAGTCAAGCGTTCAATTATGTATAGCCAATTGTTAAAACAATTTTTCAAAAAACTAAAGTTTTTCAGGATGAATCATGTTTTTAAAAACATTTTGGGCAATTTTAAAATGAAAGTATTCTTCATAAAATGTTGCTAAAGTTCATAGTTTTCGAGTAATACATTTTTGAAAATTTCTGAAAGAGTTTTCCAATTTTACACTTGAATTATGTATAGAAATGCTAATTAAAAAAATACTTACCTCGAATCATCAATTCCTGGCCCATACAATAGGGCTTCTGCCGATGTGGAAGCTTCCAAAATATCAATTTGTTGTTGTCTCCGAAGCATTCTGCCTTTCCGGGTATTATCGTTTGCGCGTTTGTCAGCCGCTACCGGCCATGGGGACCTGACGCCCGATCACTAATTGTGGGATATCCCGGAAACTATTAATCGGATTGACTTGAAATTTTCAGGGAATATTTTCGAAACATCATACTTCAAGAAAATGTTTTAATAAAAATCGATTTTTTGAAAATTCTGACTCCATCTCACCCCTTAAAATATAGTATTTCTTGTGATATTTTAGCTGTTGTGTTAACTATGCTCAAATGTTAACCACAACGAACAATCTTACAAGCATACGTTGCTTGTTCAATGAATTATAATATAAAGCATTGAACATTGAAAGTAGGTTTTCATAAAATGGATATTTCCTTACACTATCAAAAAATAGTGATTTTTACCATATTGAATGGTATGTCTACTAATTGTATGCCATAATGGATAAATTCAAAAATTCTCAATCGAGAGTATTAGCTGTATGATTGCTCATAATAATTCGTCATTTCCTGACCTCCTGAAATGATTCCTGTCGAAGAAAATATTTTGGCTGAACATGGATTCGAACCTACGACCTACCTATCTATACGCACGCTGCCACTATGCTATCGGGTACTTATGTTATTTAGATGGTAGATTTGGCATAACAGATAAAAGTAATTCCAGCCGCAATTCCGGATAGCTGTTACCTCCGATATAGGTGGTATATTGCACAGATTGCCTTTTTGATAATATATGTCACTGCTTGAATAGATTTTTGGCGCAACGCAATAGTTTTCGAGATATCGAATTTTAAAAACTGATAAATTAATGAGCTAATATATCTATATCGATCATGGCATGCTTCCGCTGTCTCTACTTGACACGTTCCACAAATGATTTACGTCTTCACTATAAGATTACCATAATTTTGTTCGTATAGTCACTTTTCGTACGATTTTGTAACAATTTGTTCTCAACAATGCTAATTCTAACCATATAAAAAGTACAAACTTGCGCTGAGAAAAATGTCCATAGTATTTATAAAAAAACGCCCATGGCAAAAGTGGGCGTAGTTAAATTCCCTATAGTTTACTGAAACCGCAATCATCATATGATTATCACAACTATAAGCGTTTATCTAATCCCGCCGTTTTGGTAGTGTGTTTGATTATCTAGTATCCCCGAAATCTGTAACATTTTAGGATCGTTTATCGACCTAATTACAGAGATAAGAAATATTAAAATTGCGTATATTTGTGACGGAATTCCGACATACAAAATGACATACAAAAACCCAATTTCCGGTCGCTACAGAAGTGTATATAATATTGGGAATCTGTCAGATTCTTAAAAACAATCAGATTTACATACTTAACACTTGTAGTAATCCAGTGCTTTCAGAAAAAATTACGCTTATTGACCTAATTCTTATGTAATATCAAGTTTAATTTGAACTTCCGGTATTGGATTTATCACGACTTGTTACGATAAAGAGACGTGACAGCAAAGCAACTGTAGTCCTAACCTCATCTCACTGATTTGAATTTCCACACATATTTCATTTTTAACCGACATATTTCGCCGACACAAATTTTCCACGCTTTTTACCAGTCGTGGCCGGAATACAATGCTTTATATTTCTCGCACCTGACATTGTTTTGACAGATCGACGTTACAAAGCATGGAGGTTAAACTCGCCTGGTTGAGTAAAAAGAGACGGAGATCGAACCATTATTGCCAAATATCAAACCTACACTAAGAAAAAAACCAATTAAATAAAAAAAATATAGTGGTTGATCCAAATAAATGTGCTGCTGCGGAGTGCCACCGATATATGAAATTGTTTCAATACTATAAAATATTGAAAAATGTGATTGATTTAAATAACCTATCATTTTATTTGAAAAAGCTCTTCTGTTCTCTGAATATCTACATTATCCTTTAAATAAAATTATATTCTATTGAAATCATTCTATATACAATCCGTAGATGTATTGGATGAAATAATTAAGCGGTTGCTACAAACATTTTTTATTTCGTACAAAAATATAATCCATGAAATTAATTATTTCTTTATTACATCGAAACGAATATGCCATCGGAGGTACGGTTTTCAATTTGTTTTAAATCTTAAATAAAAAATGAGCATTAGAATGATCATCCAGATAATAGTGGAGAGAATATCAGATATCCAATGGATTATCCATGTAGAGAATATCAGATATTCAACTGATTAGAACAGATACTACACTTTGATCTTAGCCACAGGCCAAGAAGTAATACTCTTTAGAGTTTCTCCAGGGTTTAAGTAGATTTTCGGTTCACGCTACGCTTACGAGAAACGAGCGCGCGTGCGGCCTCTAGCGGTTACTCCGAGAACTACGGGTTTCCGCACACCTGTAATTTCGATGGCGCTCGGCCATGATTTGGTTGAATTTATTGAACCAAATGTGCAAGAAACAAATTTTACTTTCGCATAGTTTTTTAATCAATTCAGACGTTTGCTTAATATTTCGCAATCAAAATGAAATGTTAATATTTTAACGAATAATGTACATAAAATCAATATCGGATATGTTGAAAACAATAAAATAACATATTTACTCAATAGAAATTTTATTTGAATCAAACGAGCGAAATTAAATGTTTCTTGTGTACTCGAATCAACAATATTCATGTTATGAATTGAAACGCTTTTTTCGTTCGTTGCAGAAATTGAATGCAACAAAACTACATTATTTGTTCGCGATAATTTTTTAGATAGTTTCAACAATATATTGTTTTCGGCTATCGATATATCTTTTAAATGAAAAAAAAAAAATTTCAATTTTATCATGTCATTGAAGTCAATAGCGTTTTGTTTGGAGTAATAAATCCGATTGTTTAGACCAACAATTTTGCAATTGAATTAACGAAATTTCATTCAATAACACCAATGATATTGGATCAGTCATTTTTTTTCTCAGTGTAGAAATACTGCGCGAATCGTTGGAATAACAACAGTTTACACATGGAAAATTTAATTTTTGCAAATTTTTTTTTCATTTGTTAAAAATGCATATTGTACAAGTCTCAAGTATGACCAGTGGTATGACTAGTGTGAAGCGATAGGATTACCTCAACCATATTATGATTGCGGTGACAACAAACTATAGGGAATTCGACTATACTCTCTTTTACCATGCGCATTTTTTGTAAATACTATACACTTTTCTCCCAGTGTGTAGAGACTTTTTACACGTTTTACCGTATGTAAGAAAATAGCACACATAAGTGTGTTGCTTGAACGCATCTATCCGCATAATTTTTACATTGTTATTTTTCACACACGTTAAAACGTGTAAAAAGTGTGTACAGCCAATTACACACCTAAAGTGTGCAAAAACAACACATTTGTTTTTGCAGTGCATAGTGTGATATCGGTCCAATGAATGAAGCAAGCGCCTGCCCACCGGCTGAAGCTCAGTTGCTGAATTCTGCGCGGCCGCCACAATGACCAAATTCGCAGTTAATTTTAACGGAACGTGTGTTGGGGTGGAGGCGATATGAGACAAAATTACCCGCGACTAGAGAAATCTGTGAAAAGTTTCCGGAACCTATTCTTTAAAACACCAAACTGGACCGAATGACGATTGCACAGCTGAGGCGTACTTACCAATGCAAGAACCTGAGCCTCCCGGATATTCGTTACGTTTAAAAGGGTTGGCAAGTAGACCTTGCCATGGTGAAAACATATTTTGCCACTCGAGCCATTACAAACGGTGACAAAATAGCAAAGACAAATTTCGTAAGTTATCGCTTTATTACAATTGATTACGTCGCGGAAATGGGAAGAAAATAAGACGAGCCAAGCACGTTGTGAAGGAATGCCGACGTTTGCGTTAGGACGAAACTAAAGCGGTAACGAGGATCAATGAAGGTCAATCGAGTTACACGGCAACGAGAAGGCCCTCCTCAAGAGCTGTACGGAGGGCGGTCACTAACAAAACTCCATCGTGTGTTTCCTAGAAAACTCGAACGTACTTGCGAATCGGCGGGTAGAAATTCAATGCCTCTTTTGACACAACGGACACTCAACACTCAGCGATAATAAACATATATTCAAAAAATACACACAAATTCAAATTTGCGACTTTGAACGAGAGTTCGGTAGTATGGTGTTCAAAATTGTATCGTTGGGATGCAGCGAAAATTAATTTGTTTTTCTTCGGTTTTATTGTTGTACTAAATATCTTCTGCAGATTTACGAGGGTGGGGTGGAAAGTTTCCGGCCTGACCAAGAGATGGTGCCACTAGGTCTAGTTTTGGAGCGGCGTCCTACAGTATCGTTCCTACCGAGCTTGTATGTACAGTTTCAGCCCAATCGCTACGTTAGTTTGCGTTTGAGAGCACATTGCGCGAGACGCTTCCGTTGTTTTCGTAAAAATGGAAAAATTGGAAAAACGTGCTGTCATCAAATACTTCCATTTGAAAGGTTTTACACCAAAACAAATAAAAGAAGAGATGGATTCAGCACTAGGAGACTCCTCCCCATCATATTCAACTATTAATCAGTGGGTTTCTGAATTTAAAATTGGTCGTGTGAGCACCTCTGACGAGCTTCGCTCAGGACGGCCCGTTGAAGTCACAACTTCAGAGATGATTGAAAAAATCCATAAAATAGTGTTGGAAGACCGCAGGTTGAAAGTGCACGAGATAGCTGAGACCTGTAGGATGTCAGCTGAACGTGTGCGAAATATTTTGCACAACCATTTGAACATGGAAAAGCTGTGTGCAAGGTGGGTGCCGCGTTTGCTAACGCTCGACCAATCGAGCGTTTGCTAACGCTCGACGCTACCGACAATTTGGCGCTGTATAGACGTAATCCAAACGAATTTTTGCGTCGATTCATAACTGTTGATGAGACATGAGTCCACTACTACACTCCTGAAAGTAAAGAACAGTCAAAACAGTGGGTTGGAAAAGGGGAACCAACCCCAAAGAAGGCAAAAATAATTTTATCGGCAAACAAGGTTATGGCTACTGTTTTTTGGGATGCGAGAGTTATGAGAAATGTATCAGTGTTGATGGAGATTATGTTGAAAAATAAAGCAAAAAAAAATTTTTAAATATCGTTTTTCTTGGTCAGGCCGGAAACATTTCACCCCACCCTCGTAGCTCGTAGATCCCTATCAATGATCTCAAAAACAATCGAGTGACTTTCGTACCCTAAATCGGTCGAAAACATTATCAGCGATTTAAAAAAATTATTTCCATTGCGTTACAACGATGCAAAGTTAGAAAAAGTAAATATGTCTGAGACTCTGACCTTTAGCCTTCGAAGAAGTCACTTTCGGTTGAATTTTGTTGAATTCCTCCTGTACCAATTTCTTTTCAATTGACCATTGAAAGCCACGGAACGTCTAAATTTTCGCTATTGTTCGAGGTTATTTAACCCTAGGACCCTACACATGGGTACTGCAAACCCCACATTTTTAGTGAGAAATGCAAACATCATTTTTCTTCCTCTGTTCGATCGCATTTTTTACAGTGATAAATTTATATTAGGTTTTTCTCGCAAAGCCTTCTCGTCAGTTCTCGAGCGTTTAATTAAAAAAATCTCTCTACAACAAACAGTTCGTTAGCAGCGTTGATTTGAAGTGATGGGGTGTGCGTAACCCCAGTGTAGGTTATTTGTTTCGTACAGATAGTGTAGGGTCCTAGGGTTAAGGCGGGATATACATTTAGACAGGAAAAAATACGAAATATTGAAGGATTTTTTAAACTGAGAAATAATTATTCTACAATTATCAAACTTTATGTATACTTTAATAGTATATGTAAGTATACAACACAATTTTTTAAAATTCATTCATCTTCAAAATGACGGAGCTGTGGCAGAGTGTTACATCAAGGTCGACGCGGGAGTTGCGAATGGGCGTGCAGTCTAGCTTCACGTAGACTTTGATTTGCAAAAACGTTCAAACATTTTTTCAGTTAGAACATGTATAGTTTCTATGTGACGGTCATTAAAATGAAGAAAATGCAAATTTAAGAAAATAGCACGCATTTACAAAAAAAAATCAACATTTCACGCAACATTTTTGTAAAATGTGAATGAAAAAAGGAGTTTTTTTCCCATTTTTCAAAAATAATTCTCGTCAAGTCGAAGGAACTAATATCAATATTTCTACCAAGTTTCAACTAAATCGGCTCAATCGTTTCGAAGTAATCCTGCACGCCAATTTCGATAATGCAGTTTTGAGAAAAACGCGTTTGCAGTTCTCGCCCACTCCGAATCCGAGCGGTGAGGCACAGCGTTGACGGGCTGTAACGTTTGAAGTTTTTCGAATTTCGCTTTGAAACTTTAGGAAAATATTCTGCATATGAAGCATTCCACGTCACTTTAGCCAGTAAAAAAAATCCACAAATAATTTTGAAAAATCGAGTTACTTAATTGAAAAATATTCACCGAGTGTCGACATTAAAAAAAAAATTCTGCCGTTTTTTCTCGTTGATTACCATTTTTTAATATTTTTCCATTCAAATGGCCGTATCTTTGGCAGGTTTCGACGTATTTACATTCGTAAAAAACGAAACTCTGCGTCTTTTTCTAGCCTTCCAGAAAAAAATTAATTTAGATTTTATTGAGCAAGTCGAACGTCCGTTTCAGGACAAAATATGCAAAGATATTTTTTTTCCTCAAGGAAAGACACTCGTTATTTTATTTTAAAGAATTTCCCCGAATTGTGAATACGAAAAACGGATTTTTGGTATTTTTTATATTATGGGATTCCTAAACACCGTGAAGTAACAGCTATTTCTATTTAAAAATTTTTAAAATTAATATTCGATTGAAGAGTGTAGAGCACTCGCTGTATGTTTACCAGGTTTTTGAAATACATATGACATATATGCCATATGTATTGGAGCCTTGGAGTGCACCACACTCTTCAATCGAATATTAATTAAAAAATATAAAAAGCTGTTACTTCACGGTGTTTAGGAACCCCATAACATAAAAAATATTAAAAATTCGTTTTTCGTATTCACAATTCGGGGAAATTAAAAAAATAAAATAACGAGTGTCTTTCCTTGAGAAAGAAAATATTTTTGCATATTTTGCCCTGAAACGGACGTTCGACTTGCTCAATAAAATCTAAATTAATTTTTTTCTGGAAGGCTATAAAAAGACGCACATTTTCGTTTTTTACGAATGTAAATACGTAAAATCGTGCCAAAGATACAGCCATTTGAATGGAAAAATGTTAAAAAATGATAATCAACGAGAAAAAACGTCAAATTTTTTTTTTTAATTTCGACACTCGGTGAATATTTTTCAATAAATTAGCTCGATTTTTCAAAATTATTTGTGGATTTTTTTTTACTGGCTGCAGTGACGTGGAATGCCTCAAATATAGTTCTATCGTTTAAAGAAAAAAAAAAGAAATCGATTTTTTGATCGTTGTAAATGTATATCCCGCCTTAAGTTATTCTTGTATCAGTTCATTTGGGTTTCTTTGGGTTTATTCTATACCAGTTTTAGTAGTTTTAGTGGTGATTACATAGCAAATTTATTCGAGTATACAATCAATACATTTTTTTTCAGGTTTGAAGCTTTGAACTAGAAGAGTAGCTCTCCAGTTAAACGAACAATTCATGCGGAATTAAATTTTTCTAAATGTTGCTGAACATTGCAACAGCTGAGAAAGACGGCGTTATCCCTTAATTCGAAATAAATTGTATACGTGAGGCTAAAAATAACTCGAATTACTTCCACTTTTGCTACTTAAATTCCTGAGCGAATATGCCGTGACAGATTCTTGAACGCACTTTTTGCCATCCTTTTCGCCACCGTACATAGTTGCGAAAAAATTGAATCGGCGTCATTTAGCACGGTTTCCAGAACGCCGTTAAGCTGGTGGCAATAAAGAAAAAACGATGTTCAATTAAATCAAAAGATTTGTATGGATTTTTATTCCATCCAATGCTCGTTTCTCAAGTTTCCATTAAAACCTTCAAGTTCAACGTCACATTGAAAACTTAGTGAAATGGAAAAGAATCATTTTTAACCATTTCAATTTTCGACACATGAATTTGAATCCCTTTTTATGACTGTCGTTCATTTGAATCGTTTGGAATTTGTTTTCAGCTTATTCAGAGACTTTGTTTCAATGGATTGCCATGATAGCGATATCATACACACCGTATTTAGACGCATGGCAGCGTCTTCACTGCTATCTGAATCGTCAGAGTCCGAGGACCGGCAGGCACTGGCCGAAAGCTGCTCGGACTTAATAAATTTACGCTGAATGATAAATTCCCTCTCCAACGCGCTGTGTATTTGGTCGATGAATTCCATATGGTCTTTCAGGTCCTTGATTCCCTCCGGTTTGACCGTCACGTTGCCTGTAGATAAGTCTCGATCGTCCCTAAAAAAGGAGCCCTGCGCAACGAATTTTTTACGAATTTACATGCATAATCAAGCAGTGATCCTCCCACCAACGTGATCGCTGGTTATATAAAAAATTTTATTTTGCTTTCCTCACATCGTCATTAGTTAATTTTGTTCATCTCCACGATTATTTTGCGACACTTACTTGACTACTGCCGAAGAAGAATTCCGGTCGGCTTGAGTCCAATAGTGTAGGCACTAAATCCTTTACTTTTAACCGCAGATTCAATTTCTCCGTTCGTATGCAATGTAGGTTCTCATTATAGGACATTTTCACAAGCATTAGTGAGATCGATGTTGTTTTATTGAAACCTTGTTGGGTCGGACTGGGAAGGGGCTCATCCGACGCCTTTGTTGCCTTCTACGAATGAAAATAATTGTTTTATCAGTTGTTGTTGGAATGTACTTGCTCAAATAATCTCCATAATAATATTAGGGCATTAAATGGAGCTAAAATGGAAATTCTTCATTGTTATGATAATCGCACAATTGAATAGAACTTAAAATGAAATGCTTCAGTATCGTAACATTAATAAAATAATTCTTTAGTCATTGCTTCTGTTATTACTATTATTTGGGTATTTATTTTTTTGAGCACTTCTGTAATCGGCATCACTCGAGTCAGTGGCATATGAGTTTCCCATACAATGCGCACTTACCGTAGCAACTAGTAGGATGCAAAGAACATCCATGAGGTTTAACATTTTTTTGCCTTTTTCAATGAGGTCCGAACGAGTTTCGAGTGCGTCCTTTGTTGGTTTGTCGATCGATCGCGCCTCCTGTTCGTATCACTTGATTCTAATTTGTCCAAATAACATGTAGAAATGAGGCTGAAATGAGAAAAATGTATCTAACGTGTCCTCGGGGTGATTTGCGTCATCATTAAAAATGAACATGACATCACAAATTAATTATTAAGGGGTTATGCCTGGTTGTAAAAGTCGAAGAGTCAGTTTCTTCAAAACCAATATATTTTGACGGTATGCCATCTTATAAATGTTCCCTAAAAATTTCACGGTGATTGGATCAAAATTGACAGATTTATCGGCTGTTATGTTGACGCCCGTTAGAACGCTCGGAGCATCGTTATAAACTTAAAACGCTTTTTTCTGGACAGTACGTTTTCAAAGTCGGCGGGCAATATGACTCAAAAAGTACTGAATTAATCGTTTGACATTTTTAGAACCTTTGTAGACATAAAAATAGAGTATTTGATGGAAGATTTTTTTTTGCCGATGTATGCTTTTGATTTGATGAACGAAAAATGCACATTTTTTTCGCAAAAATCAAAAATCACTTTGAACAGGCCCATTTTTTTTAAATTTGATATTTCAGAAAATTTCTTCGATTAATCATAGGATAAACTAATACACTAACGAGATCTGTTTGATTTTTTAAATATTAGATAACCTGGTTAAGAAAGGCATTGCTCACCGCAAAAGACGTTTTCAAGCGGTGCTTCCCGGACATCGGCCTTAAGGATGTATGGCAACTAAGTTATTTACTACTGTTCGAATTGAAACTCACTGATATTGTAAAGGAAAATATCGAGAACTTTTTGAGATTAAAAAAACAAAATTCGCCCACGTGAGTGCTGAGATAAACGAATTCAAAGTTGGGTCATTTAACACGGGGAACATAGGACTGTACGTCCAAAATTCCCTTTACATTGGCAAAAAAGGTATTTCCGGAGTACTCTTTTGTAAAAAAAACTTTTGTGCGGTATCGCTGTAATATGCATGATACGTTAAAAAAAAATCGACATGTGCCCATATATTTTGCGAGATATTGCGAGTTAAATGGAACCGTTTTCATATTTCTTTAGCTCGTATGTCGTAACCATGACAACGTCAGGGAAAACGTACATCAAATCAGCAACTAAATTTGCAGTTAAAAATTGAAAATTCTTCTTTCTGTACCGCATGTTTTACTTTGAGCTGTGGTAAATCTCCTTTTTAGCTTCAATGAATACTACAATTATTTTATTTAGTCTTTAAATGCGATTTTTGCAAATTGCATAATCAGTTCTGTAACGACTCTGCAGTAGCTGCCATACATCCTTAAATCTATTATAACTAAATATTTTTATACAAAAAAAAAAATACAGAGTTTTTCTCAGATGAAACTTTTCAAGTACCAAATTTTTGTAGAAATTTATAATCGCGGTTTTCTATTTAAGAAATCTAAAAAATGAGAGATCTTCGACTGTTACAACTAGGCATGACCCGTTAATAAAACGCACAATACTGTGGCATTATTTGTTCAGCCTTTATGACGTCGTTATTGGGTGACGTTAGTTTTATTTATATAAATAAAAGGAAACGTACATTTTTTTCACACATTTGTGTAAAGACTTTATTTTTCATGTCGTTAGACAAAATAATTTTTTTAGAAGAATCAATGGAAGACATTTTCTTGACCGAGATGTGGTGTGGAAACACCAAATCCAAGAATATTGGTCAACAGAATGACTAAGGTTATCAGAGTTGAATAAAGAGTCAAACATACATTTTTCTAATAGAAATTATCCTCTCATGACAAAATAAAATGTTTATTCATGGATGTCTAGAAGTCTAGAGAAATGCTATCATGAGAATACAAATTGGCTGCATTATTATTTAGTTTGACCTAAGCCTCTATGCAACATTGGGCTTCTATCCAATAATTGATCCAATAATCTATTCCAGAATTATGACACATTTAAATTGCAGTCATTTTGCTCGCGTACTCTCAAGCTATTCTGTTACTCGCACCAGATAAGATATGAAGGGGAAACATTAAAATGGAAAACGATAAGCTTTTTTTATAACGAAGAAAGTGTTATATTTTTGTCGCGGATAATTCATGTATGCACGAAACGTTTTGGAAACTTTCACATTCGTCTATTGCAGAATTGTAATACCAATGGTATACTCATTAAATTTTGCTTATTTTCCCGTTTGAGCGTTACCAAACTTCATAGGGCGTCGGATGGGTCAGGCGCAGGTACGTTTTAGCGCGTTTTGCCTGAAACGATATTTTTCAAAACGGTCTCCACGACAACGAGACTAGTTTGGAACACTTTTGAGTACAGGTTTTTTTTTTTCAATTTGGAAGTTAATTCAGTGTAGTCTGTCGAGCTATGTTCTTTTATTTTTATTTGGAACTTTATTTATAGACATTTGAAGCGCGAAATTTGACACGAAAGGATTAAAATATTTGTTCAAGGATGTATAGAAAGTCTTATTGTTAGAGAAATGGGAATAGGAATCCGAATTGGCTGCATTATCATTTAGTATGCCTGTATGCAAAATTTGGTGGATAAGATTCCACCCCCCCCCCCTGATCGAGTTGACATTTTGTACAAACCTCCCTTTTAATATTTTAAGACAACGCCTAAAGGATTTTTTGGCCACTGGCAATAGTTTTCGAAATATTGAATTTTAAAGTTTTTTTTTAACGCGCGCCGACTATGTCTATATCTGCTACATTTCCGTTCATACCTATATATGAGGTTTTCGGACGGCCTAAAAGCCTGACCTTCTTCAATCTTTTTAAAGTTGGTGATGTTTTTGTATCGTATACTTTGAGTACGCATTTTTTTCCGATGTCGATCGGCTCGCAACTCGACTAACTCGGAGATAAGACTTTACACGTGATAAAATTTCAAATGATCGTATCGTAGTGATCTTCTCGTGGTACGAAAAAATGTCCTGAAAAAAAGATGCGTTTTTCTATGAACTATTTTGAAAAAAAAATTCAAAATTTTTCAAGTACTATAACACTAACCAAAAAGAAAAATCTTTAATTTTTTAATTTTTTAACCCCAATGACTAGGTTGATCCTGCTGAAATTCACACTGAATTTTCTTTTATTAGTGTAAAACAACATGTGTAAGTTTCATTCTGGGCTGGACTTGCGTTCAGTTAATATCGTCGTCTTAAATTTAATGGGAAATTGTTTTTGTTGAATAACTCGGCGATTTACAATTTTTTAGTAAAAATGGTAATGACTTAACTTGTAGGAAATCGAGTGCTTTACAACTTTGGTCAGTACAGTTTTTTCTCTACCATCAATATTTTTCGAGTTAAACCTGAAAAAAGCGACCATAAAAAGAAACATTATGCGCGTCGCCACAAATTCTTTTAGGGGTTGTCTTGAAATATTAAAAGGAAGGTTTTTTGCAAAATTCCAGCTCGATCGCGGGGCGAGGGGGTCAATTAGGGATCAAATTTTCATAAAAAAATATAATACACTTTTTTTCGAAATTAAAAAAAAATTTCGCCGATTATCACTATGACATTACTTCGCAAGAATCTATCGATTTTCACAGACCCATTGACCCATGGGACAGTTGACATGCAGACTACATGAATGTGTATTTTCGACAGGGCCACGAACAACATACGTCAGCATAAATAATTGATTGTCAAATGAATAGATAAATGTAGCCAAATTACCAATAAGTAAAATTTAGGTATAACAGATTTTTTAGGATTTAGCCATACAGAAAACTCCAAAAAATCGTGATTTTCGACCCAGCTGAATACGGTACGTAGCTCGTTAAAAGTCCTGCAACCTCGTCGCCAGACATAAAGTGCGCATCGTCTTTGGTGGGTTACAAAATTGTGAAATCTTCCGCTACTTACGTTACAATGATCCGTTGCTGGGTGATCGTTCTGACTCGGTGGACTGCCACAGAAGACTGATTAAAAAAAATTGAGCTCCGCTAAGTATCGGTTTAGTTTACCATAAAACGTTCGACGAAACATTTGAATCGTACGATGTCGATTATACAGTGACACGTATGGCCAAAGTCACCTCTGGTAGATCGTTCGCTCGTGCAAAAATGCTGCACTTAGAAACGTTGTATTCGGTTTAACACGTTGCATGCATCGATGTTGCTATTGAAATACAAATAAATGTACACAATGTCCCACATTGAAGATTTCACCATTCGTTTTTTGGCATATAATTACATTTAAGATTTTGCGAAAAATTGGATTTCATTAGATCGGCACGGTCATCGGGAGTCTGATGTTTCCGGTGCTCTTGAACTTTCCATTTGTTCCTTCTATTTTCACAATTTTTTATTTTGTTATCTACTAACTAATTGTAAGATGGTGTCTGGAAAGTGACGGAACGTGAATTGGTATGACGAAGATTGACCACGCTCGTTGCCTTTGTATAAGAAAAGGAAAAAAAAAATGTTGCATAATTTTTCGTTATTATTCCCTTACTTCAGCCTTTCCCGTTTTTTTTAAAGGCTCGCAGTGTGCGTCTGCGGTGGCAGTGGCTGCCCTGTGTGCGAGACGTCGACCGTTTTCTCGCAACACAATTTTTCAAAACGACACGCAACATCACTCCAACAATTATCATTCTAATAACTCAAAATTTTGAGCACATGTTTAAAATAACATTCCGACAAGAAATACGGACGGGATTTCCTATGAGTTCATGTAAACATTATTTATTGACAAATTATTGTCCTTTTTTCTGTCGAGAATTGAGTTTTTACTTTAAATGCTTGCCGATTACACAGAAATTCATATTTTCAAAATCCCCTACGTACTTCTCTAGTTATACTCGTGTCAATTATAGAATTTTCAAATATTTTTTCCACATTCAAATTTGCGTCAGTTGTATTGCGTGCAGCAGAGCGTCTCAAATTCAACATACTTCGCGAGAATGGCGCCAGCGTTACAGTTTTGTATATTTTGTTAAATATAATTTTGTTTGTTCCCTTGAAGATATGACTAATGACATCCTAGAATATTATTATCCTTTTACCTGACCTTCCATTCAACAAAAAAATGCGAAAAATCGATTAATTTTAGACGTTTACAGTGGTGTTACCCCTTAAATAGAGCTCAAGTTGAAATTGTTCTTTATGTCTATTTTTTGAAGAATTCTTCAATATTTGCTTCTATCTTTATTGTTATTCTAGTATTCATTGCTCTTAGTGTTTAGTCTTTTTCTCCGCATCACTCGCGAGATGCCCATTTATCGTGGCGACGAGTAGGAGGCAGAAAGCTTTTGCGAGATTCATTTTACTTTAAATTTCCATGTGATATTGAGGCGGGACATACATTTACAACGATCAAAAAAACTATTTCTTTTTTTATTCTCTTTGAACGATAGAAACACATGTGTATAATATTTTCCCAAAGTTTCAAAGCGAAATTCGAAAAACTTCAAATGTTACAGCTTGTCAACGCAGTACCTCACCGCTCGGATTCGGAGCAGGCGTAAACTTCAAACGCCTTTTTCTCAAAACTGCATTTTCGAAATTGGCGTGCAGGATTACTCAAAAACTATTAAGCCGAATGAGTTGAAACTTGGTAAAAATATTGATAATATTACTACTTTTTACTTGACAAGAATTGTTTTTGAAAAATTAGAAAAAAAAACTACTTTTTTGATCCAAATATTACAAAAATGTTGATCTTTTTTTTGTAAATGCTTGTCATTCGCTTAAATTTGCATTAAATTCATTTTAATTACTGTCGAATAGAAACTACACGTGAGCTAGCTTAAGGGGTTTTCTCACTTTAGACGATAAAAAAACCTATTTTCATGAACTCTTTGATAGGTTTATACTATAGATATTGATATAAAAGGTGTTACACTTCATAAATATAATTCCGAAATACATTTTTTTTTAATGTATGTGTTTATTTAACCCAAACAAACTTTAAACGCGTTTAAAGTTCTCGAAACAATGTTTCTCGACGGCTTGTTGATAAAATATTTGAAACTATTGAAACGATCCTTATGAAATTTTAATCACATATTCTTTACAACTATAGCTATAGCGCATGTCAAGGATTTTTTAAATTTTGATATTGACTATTTGTTTTGCGAAAAAAGGTGAACAATACAATAAATAACTTTCAATATCCGATATATCGAAAACTATTGCTGGTCGCCAATATCCTTTTAAAGGTTCTCTTAAAATATTGAAAAGAAGGTCGGTGCAAAATTTCAGCTTCATCAGTAGGATATGCTTTTCGAAACCTTATCCCTTGTTTTTACATGTTACAGTTTAACGACCTGCATTTGCAAAACGCCCAAAAACAAACCATCAATGGCTGGCATAGATCTGGCAAGCCGTTCATCTGCCTACAGTATCCCAATGCTGGTCGACGAATTATTGGCCGATTATCAGCAAACCGTTTAATGGCTGAATGCTGGCATTTTTGTTACGACAGGCGACCCTATATGGGACCCTGGAATAGGTTCGCAACGTAACGGGTCAAGGCTAGGTCCCGATCCGCCGTCTCCTTTCTGGGGAACTGATCAGGAACGGGCCGGAGAACTAGCGGCAAATGACCAGGAAAGTAGGGAATAGATCGGGAAATAACCAGGAACAAACGAGGAAATTAAAAATGACGTTTCAGCGTTTTTGGAATCCTTGAGGAGTTAAAATCGGGAGTGTATTCAATTTAGTATTTCGACAACATATTTTTTGTTCGGTATCTGCTTGCTAAGGTAGTATATGAGTGTATACATACGCTTGCTCGCATTTCCTGATACGCAAAGAGACATAAATATGTAGACGCATCACTATCCGAGCGAAAATGGCCTAGAGTGCAAAGGGTCATTTCGCAAGTATTGCAAAATCATAAGCGTAAGTGCACGCTGTAAGCATAGCACTTCTGTACGTGGTACAACTCACAGGACGAGCTTTTATCCTCGTACGATGGGACCTCGCTTACGCGAAGCGCTTCACTTGTAGCCACCTGGCGGATTGTTGGCCAAATACATTCAGGCAATGTCCCCCCGGCGAGAACATTGATATTTCCGAACATGGCGACAAGGCGTTCAAAAACCACGAATGACCTGCTTTACTTGTTTGCCTCATAAAATAATTTGGCTATTCTTTATGCTCAGATCATTAGTTATCGGAATCCTGGTGTTTATGATAAGCATTGTTATCCTCGTCGATTATCATTGATGAAATGAATGCTTTTAACGATTAATAGAATTGCAACAGATGTATTGGTTTCATCCCAATCAATTATAAATATCTTTGATGAGGTAAAAAGCAAAGTATCTTTTCTTTAGTTCTTAAAGACAGGCTCCACTTTTTAAAACATGTCAATGTTCTGGCCGGGTAGACGTTACGTGAAGATGTACTTGTTCGCAATGTATCCCGGCCAGAAGATTGTAATTTCGAAGCATAGAGAGTAAGCCGTTAAAAAAATGATTTTGCGAACCTCCCGGTTCGTTAGATGGGAGGGCCTGGTCGGGTATATCGGACAAGGCTAGGCTAACCACGGTCTTATGTACAGGTCTGGAAACGATCACGATTTGGTATGTACATTTGGACGACCCACGCTTTTTTACATTTTTCGCCACTACGTGGCATTGCTGTTGAAGGGTACGGTGCGATAAGGACAGAATAGCTTTTGTCTGTCTCTCTCACTCTCCTGATGGAGGCGCATGCGTCATCGACTGTGCCCCCAACCTGGTTCATCGCATATTTGACAGGGATACGAATAACAAAGAAAAAAACAAATGGACAAATAATAAGCTTACTGAAGATGCAGTGATTGACATACACCATCATAATTGAGGTCATCTGCATATCATATAACAATTCTGTAGAACCAAGCAGCTATGATGAACATGAACGATCTTCATGCCAAATTACCAAATCGTAGCTTGGATAAATGGTTAGCACCAAGTTTGGTAACCCCAAGCTTCAGGGTTCGATTCTTGAACAAGTGTTTTTTTTAATCTTCCGGTAACAAAGTGGTTTATCAATTCAGATGCGTTAAGGGGAGATGTACACCTGGATGGTCGAGGTCGAGGATTTAGAAACTACGAACATTCCGTCGACCGTAGAAGACCTACACTATGGGCCTGAGATCGATGATTCCATGTAAGTTGACAAATTTCATGATTTATTCATTCCCAAATTTTCAAACGCGTTTTTCTCAAAACCACGTTTTTCGAATCGGTACCCAAAATTTCTCAAAACCCAATGAACCGATTGCTTTGAGGTTTTTTGTGGTTATTCTCTACATGATTATCTAGTACTTGTCATAAGATCTTTTTTTCCATTACTTAGTTTTTGTTTTATAGGCAAAATAATAACTAATTTTTGGCCCAAAAATCACTATTTATGTTCAAACGTCCGCCATTTTGTCATAAATCGATATTTTCAAAATCTGCTATGACAAGTACTAGATTGTAGTATTTAATTTAATAATCTTTTTGGTTTTTTTTCAGATGATTTTTGAAGAATCGCTAGTGGTTACCGTATACGCAGATTTTTTTACCACGCTCCAAGGATCATACAATATCCTTGTATATTTTTGATATTTTTAAATAAAGAAAATTAAACATATTTTTGAATGTATATACTTTTAGATAATTAAAACCCCAATCCGAAATTTCAAATAGTTTTCCTTGAAAAAATTCACAAAAATGACTTTTTCTCCGGCTTCTAGGTGTATATCTCCCCTTAAATACTTTTTTGTTACATTTATTCGTCACTTTTTTTGTGTACGTATTATTTTATGAAACTTTTAAACCTACGTGACCCCTTAATATTACCGAATTTACATGACCGGATGCGAAATTTAACAGCACATTTATATTCGTATTACAAGAAAAAAACGACGGCACATGCTATTATTCAAAAGCTACCGTCAATTCACAATAATATAGGCTTATCTCAACGTTATCTTGTTCTTTTCTTGTGTGACGGTAATCTCAACGTAGCCGTTTTTCGCGCACACGGCTAATGTATTTCTTTTGATAACTGTTGCTTACGCGGATGGATATTATAGACGTATCTCGCTTTAAAAACTGATGAAACGTATCTTTATTTTTCAACTTTCCTTGACAACTGCGCAGCTTGTAGAGAACGAGGATGTTTACTGCTTGACACGTTTTTATGTATTGCCTCGTTCACGATTTTCAAAGAAAAATGAATAAAGATTAGGATCGTCGAAAATCTTTTTTAAATACCGGTGGTTACAATTTTCTCTTTGAAGCAAAGTGGTAAAAAAAATTGACATTATTTTTCTTCAGGATTGTTGTCGCAATTGCATCTTTTCCGTAAAAGCAAATAATTAGGGAGTGTCAACTTTTTCATCGTTCCTTTCACGAGTTATAAAAGAAACACGAAAATGCTGTAATTTTCGAGGGTAGTCTGTGATACGATGAGGGAGGTGGGGTTTTTTTTTGTTATAGTACAGTATAGGGTGGGAGCAATGAAATCGAACGCAGCGCCCACAATGGACAAAATTGCAAAAAACCCGACAATCTGTCAAATCTGTATGAGCGTATACAAGATTTTTGCAATAAAAACTAAAATCTTGTTTTATTAAAAAATAGGCCACGCCAGTTATTGTGTGATAAATTGTAAAAATACCGGAAAGAAAAGTAAATGCAAATTTTATCGATTACCTGCGGCAATTTAGAAGTTATAACAACGTAACGAATGGATGGCTGCAGTTTAACCTAAAAAGAAATTGATTGGGGCGTCTAAGAAATAGAGATTTGCCTTACGCGACGAGCTTCAATTATTCATAATTCAGAATAACTTTAAACCATTCATTTTTCACAATAACTCTAATGAATAATTCACACAACATGACCCAAGTTTAAACACAAGCTTAAACTTGGGTCACGTTTTGTCATTAACTCTTTTACGTCCCTGACTTATCCAGCAGATAGCAACGGACTTCCCTTAGATTGACTTTGAGGTTTGAAATTGATATTGTGAGTGACAATCTCGAAGCCGGTCTTCAAAATGATGCCTTTTTTCGTCTGAAAACAAAATTTCATTTATTATACTATATTGTGGTACGGCGACGATATATGTTTGTTAAATTTTAAAAAAGCAATTTATAGCTTCATTTTCCTCGGCTTTAACAAAATTACACGTAAGCAAAAATATGCTTTTTAAGAAATATTTCCCTACTTTTTATCACTTTACTGAAAAGAAACGCTTCTTGCCATTTTTGGCCAGACAAATGGATTTGACGCAAACAAATTAAACGCAATTCATAATAAAATTATAAGTAAACAAAAATATACATTTTGAGAAAATTTGCCCTACTTTTTTCACTTTACTGAAAAGAAACGCTTCTTGCTGTCTTTGGCAGACAAATTGATTTGATGCAAACAAATTCAATGCAATTGAGGCGCGATTTTAATTTTCATAATTTATCACAATATTATAACAATTCCAGAGCCTTTGGCAGAGCCGACAAAAATACGAACTCTACGCGGTGCTAGGGTCGCGCACGGAGCCAATACGATTGTAATACAGCTGTTTCCAGGAGCACAAAGTTTTATTTGATTTTTCTATATCAGCTATTTCTGCGCCCATATTACCGAAAAATTAAGCGGTCGTTTTCATCCGTTGGTTGCGAGATGTCTAAATAAATAAAATAAGACATGTCTCTGTTATATTCCACTATCTGCACGTGTGCAAAGTTACATTCCAATGAGACGAAAATCTTCGTAGATACGCATACCAAAAAATAATTATTGCGATAAACAATATACAATTTGTCGATATATTTATCGTTATCATCATGGATGTATAGTAAAAGAAAAATAATATATTATTTTCAGATCAACTTTATTTTTATCTCGCCCCGTTTACAAGTAATCGCCAAAAAACAAAAAAAAACACAAATTTTTAAGGGTGAGTTCAACTCCTCAAAAATGGCGTTCCGCCGAATCAAAAAAATTCGTATCGAATATTTTGTCTCATTGTACTTTCATCTTAAATCACTTTAATTTCTGCAAACTTGTTTCAATACTGGAGGACGAGACCCTTGGGCGATTTCCTTTTCGGGGGTAGGGTGGAGCGAGTGTATTTTACATAAATATTTAATGGAGTCATCGAACGAGCTTGTATTGACACGAATTTATTCGCGTATCGCAAAAAGTTACCTGACTATACTGTTGGCAAAAAAATCAAAGGGCGGTTTCAACCCCTAGATTGCAAAATATCGGAAAAACAAAAAATCCATATCCCCAATTTTTTCATTCTCTACGCATGTGCAAATGTACATCCCAATCAGTGAAAACTTTCGAAGATACGCATTAAAATATTGCATTTTTGTAACAAACAATATGAAATTTCATGTTATCTGCACCGTTCTCATCTCCAATGTATAATACTCGGAAAATAAAATATTATTGCAAAATGAAATTTCCTCGTATGTCGTTCGGCTAGGGAGTTATCGCCAAAAACCGAAAAACTTCTCCATTTTCAAGAGTGTATTTTATCCCTCAAAAATAAGGTTCCGCAGACATGAAAAAAATACGGATCGACTATTTTGATCCACTCTACAAACATGCCAAAAATGATCAAAATCGGAGGAAAACACGTCGAGACATTTCCTTGTTAAGGAATCATCACAGTGTAAAATTTTCAAAAAATCCAATTTTTTGTTGCATCATTCGTGAGTACCTATACACGCTTATAAACGTTCTTTTCAATTTTTATATCGATATTCGAATTATTTCGGTCGCTACAGCCTTTTTTTAGAAAAAGTTAAGCCTTTCTTAGAACTTTAAATGCGTTTTTCTCGTAATGGTGTTTTTCAAAACGGTGGCCACTCTCAAAGGAAGAGTTTTCAAGCTATCCGTTTGAAATTTCAACACAACATTCTTCACGTCATTTCTTATGTTGCTATGGAAGCTTTTTTTTATCTGCCTATTTTTTTTTACGAAAAACTCGATAAAGCGGCTAAATTTGATATTTTGTGTTCAAACCGCCGCCATTTCTTCAAGCTTCACTAGAAAAAACACCTCCATAGGAACATAGCGCTTTCCTACAGATTAATAATCATTTTGAAATTTTTGTTCCAGATAAAATTCGCGGCCGGAATCCTGGCCACCATGGTACACCATTTTTTTTTCACGCAATTCTCCGCAAAAAAATGTTACGCAATAAACACACAAACGTTTAAAAAATCATTTTGTATTCTTTATCGGTGCTTCAATTTGTAAAAAAAAATTAGACCGATCAGCTTATCCTATCCACCTAAAAAATTGCGAAGTTCGGCTATTTTTCGGGCGGTCACACTGTGGTGATTCCTTAAGGGAAGGTTCTGCCTCGTAGGGCCAAAAAATGTTCGATTTTTCACCAATTTTTTATGCAAAAAGCATTAAATATAGAATGTTGATATTTGGTATGTTGACTAAGCGGTCTCTATTGAGCATCAAAATATTTTTTAAAGATTGACAAAACATGGTGGTGGGAGTGGGAGGACCCACGTATGTCGGTGCGCGGGCGATGACATTCTTCGCTTGCGGAAGTCCTAAGTCCCGGACAGGTGATCTGAAGCAACAAAATCAAACATATTTTTACTTTGTACAATATTGTGTATAAGTTGACCTAGAATCAACAAGAAAAATGGAAAAATAAAAAATAGTGAGCGATCGGAAGGAAGTTTGTTTTTTCTCCCAAAAGATTTCGCAGTTTTTTGCCCACGATTTTTTTATTTTTCAATTTTTCTTCTTGATTCTAGGCAAACTTATACACAATATTGTACAAAGTAAAAATATGTTTAATTTTTTTGCTTCAGATCACCCGTCCGGGACTTATGACTTCCGCAAGCGAAGAATGTCATCGCCCGCGCACCGACATACCTGGCTCCTCCCACTCTCACCACCATGTTTTGTCAAACTTCAAAAAATATTTTGATGTTCAATAAAGACCGCTCAGTCAACATACCAAATATCAACATTCTACATTTGATACTTTTTGCATAAAAAATTGGTGAAAAATCGAAGATTTTTTGGCCCTACAAGGCAGAACCTTCCCTCAAAGTAGTTTACAGCAACAGAGAGTCAGTACGCTGCTAAGAGGTCACCCATCCAAGTATTGGCTCAGGCCAATACTTGGATTTTTAACGTCGTTAACGGCGATTAATATGATCAACAACTCTATTCCCCAATAACTGTAGTACTGTATACGTAACCGCTCGTTTTATTAACAATTTACATCAAAAGATAACATGTTTTAATTTAGACGTCAGTGTGTATGTTTATCATACGTTTTTTTTTGTCTTTCGCATTTTTCATTTCGTTACAGTAATCGTACGTTATCGTCGTTATCGTGATTCTTCAAATTCATTATCATTATTATTATTGTTATTACTAGTAATCGACGCGAATGTTTCCATTAAAAATTATTCGTCGTCTATCTACGTCATATATAGTTAACATATATAACTGGAAGCCCTAGACTACTAGGTGTTTACATGGACGATGTGAGTCGGATGTTCTGTGGTTCTTCACTTCCTTTCGCGAACTCGGCCTTTTCTCGTACGTATCTCAATCGTTCTTCTCTTTAGACATCAGCGCTGTTCAAGTCTGAAGATTTTCCGATGAGCTACCTTAGATTCGCGACCGACATGATCACGCTGCCGCTCATGATGAACGCTCTGATTAGTCCCTGGGAACTTGTGATCAATGACAATCCTCCGTGTCCGCCGACACTGGAACCTGCGCGCAGATAGGAATAAAATATTATCGATGATATCCATGGAGAGAGTAACGAAATTACGATAGCAAACGACATGTCGAAGAGTGCGAAATGAGATTATATCGGAGTCTGCATCGTTGGAACGCAACAAAAGTTTCGTAGCCCAACTATTTTGGCACATTTAGCCCTCCAAAATCACTCAAATGTTTTTCAGAATCCCTACTGGAGATCTTGAGCCTAAATATTACATATTTTATTTATTTATTTATTACCTATTTTATCATTATTTTTTAATTAAAATTTAACTTAAAAAATTAAATTGTAATTAATTTAATGAAAATTTAATTTAAAAAATTGTATTTTTAGATTTCTGTATTATTAATTTATTTATGTATTACCTAATCATTACATATTGAAATATTACATATTTAGGCTGTGAAGATTTAGAAAAGATTCTGGATGATAATGAAAATGAGGAAACACTGCTGCTAACCGGTTACGCCCAGCTCATGGCCGAAAAGAAGAGAACATTCTCGTGACTTTTTTTTCTCAGAAAACGTGTGCAGGTTTTCAAATTTTTTTTTACATTGGAGAGTACGGTTTTAAGTACCTTTTACAATGTTTGAGTTGAAAAATGTTTATAAATGTGGTAGATACAATTGTTTGTGCAGAGCGCTGTTTGAAAAACGTCATTCACCGTGACCACTTCCACTCGGAAACTCATTCGAAATGAAAAAATCGAAGGCATTTAGTTTTTGCGTGGAAGCATCTAGTGCTTTGACAAAGGATTGATTAAAATAGTGATTTTTGAACAAATGGCTGCTGTCCAAAGTGAATGCATCGAATTTCGGTAAAAAAGCTCTACGTTCGTTAATAAGAAAAATTATGCATCGAAAAAAAAAATCCTTCCTTCAAGCACTGCTCTTTGATATCTAAAAGAAGCTTGTAAATTTTGAAGTCGATCGGTGCAGTAATTTTTGAGATTTCGTAGTCACCGATTTTGAAAAAGTCGATATGAGAAAAAAAGGGTTTAAAGTTCGCCCTCTCTCCAAATACCTCTCTCAATTTTGTATGAATCGACTTGAAATATTCAGAGCATATTTTTTAAATGTTATATTTTGAGAATCCGCCGAAAAGCAAAAATCGATATTTGCAAGAATTTCAACTAGGTGTAGCCGTTAATTCTGTGTCATCCGATAACTCAGCGGACACTGCTGTCAGTTATCGAAGTCGTCTAGTGTTTCAGTGAACGTGCGTAAAGGGGCGTTTTTTGTTGCTGTACATTTTTAAGATTGGGCAGACCAATAATGATTTTTTACAAATTTTCTAATGCGCATTTGATTGCCTGGGTCCGTTTGGGTTTGTTTGGGTATAATAACACAATTCGATTAATAAAAACAGGTTGTTAGGCGCAGATGTCCGTTTCTTCCATTGACGCAAATCTTCATGATTAGGCAAGCCATCAAAATTGTTTTTTAAATATTGAAATGTTGTTGGGCTCGTAGTTCGCATTAAGTTATTCAGGATCCTCCTAGACCGCATGAAGAGGGAAAACATTGTAATAGATATTGATTGGATGATATCCGAATTGCTGAAGGTCTTGCAAAGCGTATGTCAAAAATTTGCGGCTTCCAATGATGGAAGTTTAGGAATTATTAAAGGGTGTCTCAAAATGACCTGACATTTTGAATTGCGCGCCATTTGTTTTTGTGGCCAACATAGAGTACTAACCCGAGTAAAAATGATTGTAAATACTTAGATACAATTATATAAAAATGATATACAATCATATATATTTATATATAGGTTTATATATAATTGTCTATAACTCTATACATTCGTATATATAATCCGATATAAATGTACTTCCATCAAATTTGATTCGATAAAATTATACATAGTTCTGTATATAATGATATATGGAGATACTATTTTTATAGGGAGTTTATATAATTAGATGTAATGTCATATACAGTTATATATAATTCAATATAGTGTTGTATATAATTATATATATAAGTGAACATTTTATTTACGGTATATACAATTGTATATGACTGTACATGAGTACTTTTATTTTCTTTTGAAATACATATTATTGTGTATATCTTTATATGGCTTCATATATGATTAGATATAGAAAAAGTTTTCTTTGGTTTTATTCGCGTATGGAAGCAGGTAAATCAAAAGATTGTTTATTAAAAGTTAACAAATTATGTATTGATGCAATATATTTACCAAATTGAATTACAATTATTGGGTTTCTTACAGAGATCATATCCAATTCTGATCAGTTGATTAAAATTAGTTTTTTTCTTGATATTTTACTAACAAAATGTCATCGCTTTCTTCGACTGGTATAATATGTCACAATAGTTTTTTTTTACATGACCAAACATATCAACGTATTTTACATTGAAACGTTGAATTATAAAATATAAACCCGAGTAAAAATGAATATATTTAAACATATATAATTGTATATTAATTGATCATATACAATTGTATACAAAAATTGGCCCGATAGAATTTTATATTTTTGTATATAAGCGTATACAATTGTATATACTAATATACAGTTATGTATGATAGCATATTAATATATACAATTGTATACGTTAATATACAAATATATAAAATTCTATCGGGCCAATTTTTTTATACAATTGTAAATGATCAATTAATATACAATTATGTATGTTTATATATATATTCGTTTTTACTCGGGAATCCATGACAACTGAGATCAGAAAGTATTGAGGATTAGTCCGGGAGAATTACACAACCGAGCAACGCATAAAAATTGTTATTTGCTGCATTGTTACTGCATAGTTATTGCAGACGAATTAGCCACCAAGATCGTGCGATTTGACGCCATTGGACTTCTTTCTTTGGGGTTTCCTGAAAGGAGAAGTGTGTGCCAATGATGCACAGACCCTTTCGGAGCTTAAGGAAGCAATTGGACGCACCATTAAGGGGTTAGGCCACAGTAACGGGTATAAAATCATGTGCGAATTTAACAATTTTTTTTCGTATGAAAAAGTGATTCTCATAAAATTAATTACACATCTATTTAGTATGAATATCAAGCTGTTAGAAAAAATATATTTTTTTCGATGTACAAAATGGCCGACTACTAATATTTTCTTTTGTTATCTTTTTTTTAGGCGCTCCGCGGCATGACATTTAGCATCTACAATTTTTTACCTAGAACAAAAAACAAAAATTCTCGTCTATCTTCATTAGAATACCCAGAGGAGCACGTACGGAATTTAAAAAATATTGTTTTATTCAAAAGTTGTAAATATTTGAACTTAAGAAATGAATTTTCAGTGAAACATTTCGTTATAACTGCTTATAAACGGCTCATAAAATGAAAAGTTTTCGATTAATCAGAAATCCCGTACGTACTTCTCTGCGAAATGCAATTAGGACCATAACTTTTAAATTTGAAGTAAATCGAGTGAAAATTGTTGAAGTTATGTGTCACCCCAATCGGAAAAAAGCTGTTTCGAGAAGTTTCGAGTAGTCGGCCATTTTGTACATCGAAAAAAAAAATATTTTCTAACAGCATAATATTCATACTAAATAAATGTGTAATTAATTTTATGAGTGAATGACTTTTTCATACGAAAAAAATTGTCAAATTCGCACATGATTTTATATCCGTTACTGTGGCCTAACCCCTTAATGAAATTAGTCCGCAATAATGCCAAATTGTTATTGTAAATTTTGTCAAAAGAGCGAAAGTTTGCGAACAGGGACGAGGCGGTCATTTATCGGATATTCCACACATGACCTCCATGTTTGTACCTTATATTGAAATAAAAATAGGTATTCGTACTTTTCGAATAAACAATACGTTTCATTAATAAATAAAAATGTCAGGCCATTTTGGAGACACGCTTTATAAGCTGAAGTTGTAAGCGTGGTACAACTTTGTAACCCACGATAAAATGGTATCCTCCATCCTTTATTGAATAAACCCTTTTCAATTATAACCAAACACCCCACCCCCCCTTCCGCTAATGATGTACTAAAAATATACGTAACAAGACCTCAGCAAATGCAAAAACAAACAGCACCGAATTGAAGGCCTTGAAAGAGGCAGAAAGAATGTTCCTCAAAGAACCTGATGTTCCTTCAAGATCTCACACACAAGTACCTCCTCACGAAGCTCAGTAGAAAAATGACAAACGGAATGTTCACATAACAATGTAGATATACCGTTAACAATGTGTCCTGATTCGGATATACTTACGGTCACTGTGCGGAGAGGCGTCACCAGTGATCGACGCGATGAGTGGTCTGTCCTCATTGATGTCCATTTCGGCATTAGCCGCGTAAACTCCGGAGATGTTGGCACGACAGCCCAGTCGGAGTCGGCCATCGTGGAACATTCGACTGAAAACCTGTAGTTCAAGGCTGGATTGGGTGGCCTCCAGTTTCCCGTGCGCATTTTTTCGGGTCCATGTTTTGAACTGCAACGTCGTTGCGTTTAACTGCAAAAGAAACACGTAGGTACGCCCTTTGGCTGAAATGACTCGCTTCCAGTACTGCCTTTAAGAAGGAGGTTTCGGGCCTGCCTGTCGAGGTACAAAACAATATTTTGTGCGGTTGGTATAGTGGCAATTGTTCCGTTGGGTGTACTGGATGAACTTCCAGTTCCAAATTCTGAATTTTGGCTCGGACTTGTGGCTTTTGGTAGCAAAGCGAAAGCTGCTTGATGCCATCAACCGCACAGAATAAAGATCATATATGGGGCAATGTGGGTATCTATTCTACAGAAACAGGACCTGATACAAGACATTGAGGGACACCAAGAAGAAGAAAAGACATTTCGTAATCAAGCAAAGACCATGTAGAGCGGTGCATCATTGAATGGCGTAACTTTCGTCAAGCGGAATGGAATGCATGGTCCAAAAGAGTATTGGGCGAAACAGTACTTACAATTTCTCCGTTCATGGTCCACGTTACGTTGGGGGCGGGATGGGAAGCGCCCGATGTACAATTCGCTCGCAGTGTGTCGCCGCTTGGTAACCGTTGTTTCTCGATATCAATCACGGGACCCGTTTCTGGAACATCTGATCATACGATTAGTCGATACCGAAATTCACACGTGACGCTAATTTCGGCTACAAGTCAGCTGGCAAACCGCGAACTGGAACACTCGGTGAGATTTATATTTCCTTATTCATTCACAAATTCATATACTAGTTGTGCCCTGGGTTTGGCCCGCGTTGAAATTTCATCGATGGCATTCTGCCCTCTGTATTTTACTTATTTTCTCATTTTCGGAGCAATTTTCGAAAAATTACATAAGATTGAGGATTCGCACTACCTCAGTATGTATGTCTACCTCAAATCCTCTCATTGTTTTTTCTCCTTCCTCCCTTTCTGAAAATAATTAGCTGCACGGACGATTTTATAAAACACGAAAATTATCGACAACCTTTGATTGATCGTAAATTTTTTAAAGACTTTTCGTTTATTCGTTTATCTGTTTGTTTATTCGTCACTTTGTTTATAGTCATTGCAATGAGCTACACTGCGTAATGGCCGATAGCCTTAATCATATTTCATACTCCAAGCTGTGTTTTTGTAAAAGACTCATCGAAACCGATTTAGTAGTCCACGAGTTCTTATAGGGGAAATTTAAACCCTTTTAGTTTTAAACCTTTTCTTTTAATTTTAATTTTCAATTACATGTAAAGTCAAATTCAATTTTAGCTAATTTAAAATTAATTGAAGTAGATTTTTATTTCAATTAAGTCTAAATTAGTCTTGATTTAAATTTAATTGAATTTTAATTTCAGACCTTTAAAACCTTACAAAATGGTCTTAAATACAACATCCCTTGAAATGCGATTGAAAAGTTTCAAAATGAAATTGTATGGACTATTGTACGGTCCTGGAATTGCAGACTAATCGGTAAGGTACTGAAATAATTGATTTTTCATTCATCAAAATTTTAAACGCGTTTTTCTGAAAACTACATTATTGGAATTGTTGCGGGCACGAACTCAAAAAATTATAGAACAACTCCGTTCAGATTTTACTCACATTTTGATAACAATATTACTTTGTACTTGAATCTGCAGGGTGTGAAAAATCATTTCAAGAAATTATTTTTCTCATTGCCGAATAACTCAAAAGCTTTATGTAAAATTCAAGCAATTTTTAGAAAACGTGACATTAACACATTTTTTTTTTGGAAAAATACTTTTAAATGGGTGAAATATCTTGAAATTTTACAAAATCTTGTTTATTTAATGAAATGTTATTATAACATCTTAAAGATACGATCGAAAAGTTTCAAAATGAACTTCTGGGACTATTGTACGGTCCTGGAATCTCAAACCAGTCGGTAAGTTACTGAAATCATTGAATTTTTATTTATTAAAACTTAAAACCCCGTTTTCCTCAACATTGGCTTATTGCAATTAGCGTAACCAAGAACCCCAAAAATAATCGATCGTTCTCGTTCAAATTTTACTCACATTTCAATAACAACATTACTTTGTACTTGACCCTTTAGGTAGTGAAAAATCTATCCAAAAAATAATTTTTTTCATGGCCGACTAACTCAAAATTGTTATGTAAAATTCGAACAACTTTCTAAAAAACGTGCCTTTTCTTTAATTTTTTTCTATTTTACGTTCACGCACACGGTATAAATGTTAACAATAACAAGAAAATTGCACCTTTTCGTTTCAGATCAATACTCCAGAAGGTGTAGCTCACGCAACTTTACGACAAACGTTACAGCCTTCCCGGAAGATAGTGCCATAACTTCACCATTTTTAATTAATTCGTTAAAAAAGAGTTGTAATCGTAAAAAGTAACAGTAAACAACACCCTAAGTTTGAAAACTGTATAACAAACCGTTCTGCAAAAAGAATAAGTAAAATTGGCTTTTTTGGCTGTCTAAAGGTATCCTCCCCCCTAAAACGCGCAACCGGACAGACGGATAATTTTTTTCCAAATACGATTTCCTACTCGTTATAGTTAATGCAAATGATCCGAAAGCAAATGTTGTGTGAATAAAAAAATTACATAGCACCCATTACATTTTTGTGAACTGGAAAACGTCTGAACCGGAAATTACGTGTACACTGCAAGAGCTTATCATCAGCGCAAAAATACTGACAGCCGTCAATTTGATTTACCTGCGACGTGCATGTCCTGTTTTTCTCCTACTGTGTGATAGGTCGGAGAATCTTCCGATACTTCGCACTTGTACGTGCCGGCCGCTTCTCTGGTCACGTTTCGGAGCGTCACATCGTTCATATCCGAGTGCAGTACCTGTCCGTATGAAGATTCATTATGAATTAGTAAATTCCCATTCCCACTATTGGAACGTGTTCACGTACGCTGCCGCGCAACTATCCTAGTGTTGGGTGATTATTCTTGCACTGCTGATCTTTGCTTTTCTCGACGTCAATGCCAAAGAAGGTGCAGTGTCTGCATCATATGCAGATTTTTTTACAAGATTGTATACAGTCCTGGAGCTCGAGATTTTTTGACACTTGGGGATCGGATTATTGTGGAATGTAGCCTTGGCTATTTTCTGCGTCGCACATTGGGATGGCTGTTCATTTTTATATGTGATTCTTTATAATCACAGCAGTGTGATATCAACTTTGTGATGTGATTAGACCTGTGGTGTGATTAGACCTGTGGTGTGATTATACCTGTGGTGTGATTATACCTGTGGTGTGATTATACCTGTGGTGTGATAACACCTGTGGTGTGATAACACCTGTGGTGTGATAACACCTGTGGTGTGATAACACCTGTGGTGTGATTAGAAAGAATGACATCACAAGTGATGTGGTTCATATGCAGATTTTTTTACAAGACTGTATACAGTCCTGGAGCTCGAGATTTTTTGACACTTGGGGATCGGATTATTGTGGAATGTAGTCTTGGCTGTTTTTTGCGTCCCACATTGGGATGGCTGTTCATTTTTATATGTGATTCTTTCTAATCACATCAGTGTGATATCAACGTTGTGATGTAATTAGACCTGTGATGTGAGTAGACCTGTGGTGTGATTATACCTGTGGTGTAATAAGACCTGTCGTGTGATTAGACCTGTGATGTGATTAGAAAGAATCACATCACAAGTGATGTGGTTCTTTTTAATCACATCACAGGTCTAATGACATCACAAAGTCGATATCACACTAGCCTTTTCCAATCATCACTTTCAACTGTATTTGATACATATAGAAGATTGAACTACTGCACGTTTACTTTGAGGCACGAAAATAAATTAATTGTAACGGTTTGTATGCGTGGCTTGAACTCTTCATAGATTAAGTATGTACATTTTCAAAAAGGGGTAATGAGAGTAGTGGACATTTGGGCCCAAAAATGAATGATTGTCTGAATAAGGAATTTTGGTAAACTCACGTCAACGTCGATGCCCGGCACGAGATTGATGACCTGGGGCGGCAATTTCTTCGGTAGGTAATGGTAAAACTCCTGCTCGCCAAAATACCACTGGACAGTATATAAAGGAGCACCTTCAAGGATGTAATGGCAGGAGAGCCGCGCCGAATCTCCGGACTTTACTATTGCTGGAACTATCATCTCGAGGTTCCTTACACCGGTTGCACCTGAAATCCAATATATCAGTATTCATTTAGTATCTTATTTTGATGTTAAAGTGGGTCTTTGACAGTACACCAGGCATCTTTAAGGCCTTGTATATGCGAAGAAAAATATTTTCCATTATATATCATTTGCATATCACGTTAACTCTGAAGAAAATTTTAAGCTTTACAGAATTAAACATTTCGACTGAATGTGGAAGCTACAGCATTCGGAGCATCAAAATTTGGATTCCCTTCGAAGTAGATGACTGGTGCGCGCTATGCCGAATTTCAATGTTTCCTTTAGGTAATATAATCAAGAGACGCGGCAGCGTCTTGACGCCAAGTAATAAAAAAAGAAAAACGTTTATCCCACTGATTTCGACCTCATATTTTCTACTAGATACCGCGCGGCAATTCGTAGCGCTACCTTCACAGCCGTTTTCCCACGAGTCTTTTTTTACCTCGTGACAGTTCAAAGTCACGAACCGCGGTGCCGATTGCTGTCAAATTTTTACATCATATTCTCTTTATCGACATCAATCGCGTAAACGTCGAAAAAAATTATCACCCAACTTTTTTAAATAAATAATTTATTAGCAGAATATTGAGTTAAAAAGAGTAGGTACTCCCATGTCAACATGCTTTAAAAAAAATCGTTTCAGTTCATTCATACTGAAGGAACATCTATTATGTAATTATAAAAAACATGTCTGTTTTTTTCGGATACTCAGTTCGCCACCGAGGACTGTCACCATTTACTTACTGGCCAATAACTTCGCCATTTTTAATATTCCCGTAATTCTTTTTTTCGCTAGCCAGTTAAGAGATTAAATAAATATTGTAGAAAAAAGTTAACCATCTATGTGTCATTTATTTTTCATCACTTCTGTAAATGTACCTATAAACAAGGCCTTAAGGCAAAATAACATACGATGAGTGTTGATGTGGCGCTTTTGAAAGGGGGCAACCTGCCGGTTTGCATTGAAAAAACGCTAATGCCTTTCGCTAGATGCCACCACCGCGGCGTGTGTGTGATTCGTACAATCATTAAAGATCAGCCACATGATGATAGTTTTCGGAAATGTTCTGCTATGTTTTCACCAATTGCGATGGTTCAAGACCCAAAATGTCACTTTCCAAAATGACTGGGTCAAGTGTCTCCCCGATTTGCGATTAAGGGGTTACCCCCACTTGCGATTTTGAAAAAATCGATTTTTTTTATTGCATTTTTCTTAAGTATAAGTATCCGGGCTCATACTTCTGTATGGGCCCGGAATAGATGACTCTATGTAAGTTTACAAAAAAAAATATTTTCTTCGTGTAAACTGAAATTGAAACTTTAAACGCGTTTTTCTCAAAATGGCATTTCTGAAGTCGGTGACCAAGATTACTCGAACACTAATGAACCGATCTTCTTGAAATTTTGCAGGCTTATTTAATACATAAAAATGTAGTCTTTAATCGTTCGATTTTTTTTTTTTTCGAAAAAAAACGGCCGTTTTTTTTCGTTAAAATCGAACCATAAACTTTGACTGTCCGCCATTTGGTGAAAAATGAATATTTTTTAAAATCCTTCGATTAAAGACTAGTTTATACTTATATTTGACTAAATCCATCCGCATTTTTTTTTCAGATGATCCACTTCGCCGCAATGTTGGTCACTGCAAACTGTGTATATAAAAACATTATTTCATTGACGGCCATTTGCCACTAAACAATGTAATATTTTTCAATAAAAAAATTACTGAAAGTTCTTCAAGATGTGTTCTTTAAGATGGTATATTGATCGATTAAAAAAGCTTTGTAGTTTTCGTTAAAAAAATTCATGAAAAAGGCCTTTTGTGCGCTACAAGTGGGGGTAACGCCTTAACATGACCAGAAGAGCCCTTTATAAACTTTTTGTATGACGGTTTTGTAGCGGGTAAATCTGTACTTTATAAAAAGCACGAATATCGGCATTCAGTCATGTTGTTTTTGAGACAAATTTTGAATACTTTTTCATGGACTTCTTTTCCGGCGGAATCGTGTGTCATTGTGGCTTGACGTTAGCGTCGAGAGCAGACTTCATGACAGATTTTCTCTGCTGCTTGAACGTAGGTTGTAAATTATATAGGGAAGAGAGATCGCTATCCTGGATGCCAGCATCCTCGCAATGAAATAACGAACGATGTTTCCGAACACAGTATATAAATATCAGTCAACTTTAAATTACTCTAATTAATTTTAATTAACTTTGCTGACATGAGTTACGAGCTATTTAAATACGCGCTGAAGGGTTCCTCCGGGATCTTTTGCACCGTTCACATACATGCACCATTAACTCTTTTCTCGTTTATCTCTGCTCACTCGTAAGGGAAGCTTCGTTTTCGGTGGAGTTGCTCTCTTTCCTCGACGTTCGAAGAAAAATGTTTAGAATTCGTTTAGAATGTTTGAAATCGTCGATAAATTGCATTTCTATAAAGTATTCGTATTTATTTCGAAAATAATTGATGAAATACTTCATTATAAAATTTGGAATTGAAAAGAAATGGTAAACGTTGAGTCACTTAGGGGAGGCCACCATTGTGATGCGCCGAAAAAAGGTCGTTTTTGCCGATTTGTTTTGTCTACTAGATTATTTATTTGGGTTACGGAAAAAAGGTAAGTTATTGAGCATACATTGAACTTATTTTGTGTAAATTTTTATGAAAGATAATAAAAAATTAACAACAGTATCTGCTTTTCCGGAAACAAATCACAAAATAGAAGGGTTGAAAAACGTGCACTTTTACTGATATTCGGGGGCTAAAAAATACTAAATAAATAAAGGACTATGTACAACGTTAGCTACTACAATTACGGAAAATTTCTTTATTTTAAATTGAAAATCGGACAATTATAGCACAGTTATGATTACGGCCAGGTCGAGAACAGAAAAGTTCTTAACTTGGTCGACTTTCAATATTCAGGCTTCAATTTTTTCCACATATTCTTGAATATGTATACGTTCAGAAAATGAAGAAAAAAAATCGTTTTTTTTCACCCGTCACAGTGGTGTCCCGCCTTAAATTTTGCGTCATCGATCCAAATTTTTTTGCGTAGGCAAACAAATGATCACTGATTGTAAAAAAGCATAAAAACCGTATATCAATTAGTCTACAATTAAAAGTCGAATATTTTCCTGCCGTATATATTAAAATATTACGAATAACATTTACGGACGATTATTTTTCATCTTTACCACTGGTATTCTTCGGCAAAACGAAACAGTTATAAAACGAAGAGCGTTATTTCGTGCAATTAAGCAAATAGCAATTAATCCCGGCAAATAAAGCGCCCGACCGATCAATACTGCGAAATTGATTAAACAATAGTTGATTAGCTTTGTCTTTCCGCAGGTACGGTAGGGCTGAATTGCTGCAGTACGAAGCATCCCGAACGGGGGACAATAACGCAGTCAGGGTGTGTTTATTTTGGATTTTCGTTTTAGCTACGCGAGTTCGCACAATAGTCTCGAGAACATAACGATTCACCGTGTTAACAATAGCCCAATGAGCCCGACTCCATACCTACCGATACATTTCCACTGACGCCTCATTTTTCACACAGCCCGCGACAGAAAAAAACATTTTTCGAATTTGGCAATGCCCTGCCTCGAAGGACTCGAGGATAAAATAATTTCCTCAATAACATTTCTCTATCGTTTGACGACCCTGACCCTCGCAACACCCAAGCGATGGGTGTCAAATGACCATTTGACACCCGAAAAAAACGGTTTCGACACTAATTTGGGTGTTGATACCAAAAAAAAAACGGCGTTGACACTGATCTGGACCTACGCTGTTTTGGGTGTCAACATCCAAAAAAAGGTGTCAACACTGATTTGGGTGTCGACACCCAAAAAAACGGTGTTGACACTGATCTAGACCGAGGCTGTTTTCGGTGTCGACACCTAAATAATTTAGTGTTGACACCACACTCCTTCCTACATACAATGAATACAATGAGTATGCCCAACTTATTTTTCAGTTCATTCTAGGATATTGGGATGAATTAATGAAAAGGGTGAGTTTTTGAAAGGTTTAACGATTATAAGAGCAATACGATTTGAAATTATTCTTGGAACGTTTAGAAGAGCGGTACAATTTACCGATCTTTTTCATTTTACTCTTTTATGCTACAAGTATTTATAATTTTATTAAGATTATAATATACGCGTGCATGAATTCATAGCACATAATGTTCCACATTTGATAAAATCGATGGTATTAACTAGTCCGTTTCCCAAGTATTGGCTATTTTTACACCGTATTCAATGTTATCCAATCTGATTATTATAGCCGGAGCTATTATATTGTTTTCGAGAACGAATCCTCTTGTATGTGCTCTCAATTCCCGCATGTGTTTGGCTTCATCCAATGAACCATTACCTTCGTAAAATTGAACAAATACTCCAATTATTATTTGCTCTTCGTCATTTATGAGAAGCTCACTATTGATAAAATTTCGGCGAAATGATCCGTGACTGTGTATATATATTTGTTTCAACTCTTAGTATTGTCACGCTCGCAGTGTCGACACCAAATTTTTTCGGTGTTATAATTGTAATTTGACACCCTGACACGTGACACTCAACACCGAAAAATTAAGGTGTCACGATCTGTCAGGGAATCAATTATATTCTTATACAAATAAGCTCGCGGAATTGGCATTTTCGAACATTCTACAAAATACAATCAACGCGGTTGCAATTGCGTGTGTATGTGTCACACCCTGGGGCGTGAGGCAGCAGACTGGTGAAGCGAAAATCGATATTGAGCTCGGAGCATTTGCGAGTACTGGAAAGCAACACTGTTCCGATTGGATTTCAATCATCAAATTTCGGCAAACGCTGCTAATTTTTATCAAGTTTTGACTGGCACACGCCGTAGGGCTGACACGTGCTCCATTGCGTTCAACATTGTTTCGATTGAGTGCATTTGTTTTCCAAATAAATTACGACCAACTTTTCCGGGATTTATTTACCGTCGGATCCCGTGTCATCTTGCCGTAATGATTAATTATGCTCTGCTTCGCGATAACCGATCGGCCGGACGCATTGAATGCTTCTCAATGGTGTACCCAAATATTTGTCATTAGAGGCATATTGCGGAGTGGTACCTCCAATTCTCGCCCGATAATCCACCTCGGCCAGCTTGATAATTCCGTTCGACCTGCCGGTTATGTCTGTTCGACCGAACGTAACAGTGATTCCAACCGCGTGAGCAGTAGCTGATCAAGTATCGTATGATTCGAACATTCTGAAAGGGACCCCGGGTAATCGAGTTAACGATTGGAGAAGCGAGATTGCGATCGGACAGATTTTGACTGCGGAGCGTCTTTTGGAAGAACCGTTTCTGTAACGCAACACGCGTATGCGGTTACTGGATTTTTTTGCGTATTTTTGTATTTACGTGCATGGTGAAAAAACGTAGTTTTCCAAAAATATACCGCGATTTATAATAAAAATAAAAATAATAATAACAATAATAATAATGATGATGATGATGATGATGATGATGATGATGATAGTTATCATTTATTTATAATTATAATTTATAATAATAATAAATAATTTTGATAATTATCATTGATCATTTTGATAGTTAGAATTAATAATTTCGATAATTATCATTAATCGTTTTAATAATTGTAATTAATCATTTTGATAATTGTAATTAACAGTTCTGATAATTTTGATATTTATAATTCATAATTTTAATAATCATCATTTATCCTAAACGGGGAAATACTGAAGGAAATATGCTACTACGCAAAGGAATTCGGTTGGCTGGCAAGGGGAGGCAATAGACTGCGGAAAATAGTTTTAAAAGTTAAACTACCAGTCATGTTAAAGTACCAGTTTGCGAGACGAATGGCGGCTTGAGCAATAGATATAAGGACTGGCATTTCAGAGCACCCGTAAACAAAAAAAAACATGTGAGCGGGATATAAAACACGCAAAGCGTTGTATAATGAGGAA
This sequence comes from Ophion slaviceki, assembly GCA_944452715.1. Taxonomy (NCBI): domain Eukaryota; kingdom Metazoa; phylum Arthropoda; class Insecta; order Hymenoptera; family Ichneumonidae; genus Ophion; species Ophion slaviceki. Next base: position 29,493,823 of record OX101789.1, read on the forward strand.
TAAAAGAATACAATACAATACAATAATTATCATTCATCATTCTTATAATTATAATTTAATATATATTAATTTCTATTAATTTTGTGTGTGTGTATATATATATATTCAGGTGAATTCTAAATCCCCGAATTTTTTAACTCATTTTTTCAGAAATATATACCAGGGCTAACACTTTTTTTTCTCGAAATTATAACGTTCAATTTGCGTTTTGTGGATATCACAGAAACACTCCTACCGAGCAGAGGCGCATCCGTTACGGAGCTTTGATCATAGTGGGTGCGTTACATCCTCACTTTGAAAGGTCGCAATTTCGAAATAATTCAGGACGGTGCGGTAGGACTCGTCATTGCAAACTCGACCGCGCGTGCATGCCATCACATAGGGCATTCACGTGCATGGTCCCAAAACCGCTGAAGTACACGCTTGGGAATCAGACGATCAAGGTCAGTGACGCGGCAAACTCGACTGAGATGTGCACGCGACGATGTAATTTCGCCAAATTGGCAAAAGTCACTTTCGAGCCGGCAACCGAAAGAGTTCTTTTAATTAGCTTTTTCAATAAGGTTTGCAGGATACATTGACGTGTCAAATTTTTATGACAATCAATCAATGTGAGTCAAAAGTTGTCCCGATTTGCTATCGATTACAAGTTCATGAAAAATAGGATTTATAGAGCTTGGCATTTTAATTAAAACTGGGGATTGATAACGTGGAAATAAAAGTTGACAAACTTTCGCTTCGAGAAATTAAGGGGGAGTTAGCATTAGGCGAGGAAGAAATTGCTGATTTTCATGATTTTTTTTTAAGGCAAGATTTCTTTACCATTTTTGAGACTTAGGGTACGTTTTATTACTACTTTTGGCTGTTACATGGTATTTTTTTTAATCTTTAAAAATGGATGCGGTATGGCACGGTCTTTTAAACGGGTTGCGGCGGATGTTGCCAGACGGCGTGACACGTAACGTCGGCGTAATTAACGTGAAAAAAACAAACGAAGATCGTTTTTTTATTGACACTCATACGCAGAATATGAACCAAGAAAAAGTGAGAAATGTTGAAAATCGATGAAATTGTACGCTTTGAAACAAAAAGATTGCATTTTTCCGAAAAAAAGACTACATTTTACAATAAAAAGAAAACACTTTTTTTTTATTTTCAAAAGTATTTCAGGGGCCAGTCCACTTCGAAAATTTCAAAAAATCAAAAGCAAGCAAGGCTTGAAGTAGTCGACGATGATGAGCAATCAGAAGGGATTTTGTACGGTGCAGGAATTGTCGATTGAGTTTAGGTAAGAGTTCTTCATAGTATAAACTTCAAACGCGTTTTTCTCGAAATAACGTTTTCAAAATCTAGCTCCATCGTGTCTCTAAAACTAATAAACTAATTCTCTTGAAATTTGAACCACATATTGTAAACATGATTCGCAACAAGATGACCCTCGATGGTTTAAAAATTTTGATTTTTACTCTTTTTTGCGAAAAACTGCGAAAAAACGCGTTTTTAAAATACTTTTTTCGTTTTTCATCTGCCATTTTTTTAATTTTTGATAAAACTTTATATCCGAGGGTCATTTTGTAGCTGGTGTCATACTGAATCTAATGGATTTTGATTTTTTTTTGTTTTAGACAAGCCGTTGCTGAGTTGTGATGGAGCTACCTAGCCCACCTATTTTTGTGGCGTTACTTTAAACTATCGTTTTTGTACTTAAAAATAAATAAAAATGAATTGAATTATTTAAAAATCTATTTTAAGACTTTATTTATCAAGCCCAACAACTTTTATATTTATATCTTTTATAAAATCCTCAAAAAAAAATTCGCGAAAATAGCCTATTTTTCGTGGCTCCAAAGTGGACTGGCTCCTTAAGGCCGTGTGTTACACAATAAGATTAGGAAGATTTATACCAAGTTTCATCAGAATGAGTTGATTAGTTTTTTAGCTACACGTCACGCCAATTTTGAAAATGCAGTTTAGAAGACGGTGCCATAACCACCGCCATCGTTGAAGATTAATAAATAAAAAATTACCATGTAACAGCCAAAAGTAGTAATGAAACATACCTTACGTTTCGAAAATAGCAAGGAAACCTTTTCTTATAAAAAAAACATGGAAATCAGCGAATTTTTGCTGCATGGGTTTCGAAGCGAAATTAGCATATTTTCTCTATTAAAAAAATAATAATATATGAATTATTTTATTCAAAATGTTAAGCACATAAAAGAACAATATTACTACAATGTTAAAAAAAAATTCGTCCAAAAATTTTGGAAATTCAGCCGGTGGGACCTGGTTTCCGGAGACACCTCAAAAAATGGGTCCGCGTGGTGGTCAGGATAACTCATGATAGTTTTATCGGAAATTAAAAAACCAATTTTTTTTCTGTTAGTAGATAAGTATAGCTCGTGATTGAACGAAGGATTTTTTTTTAAATTGAAATTTGATTTTTTTTTGATTTTTGCAAAATAGTTCAATTTTTGATACAATTTACACTACGTATAGCCTTGTAAAATTAGTTGTAATCGAAAAAAAAACCTTTGTTCGATTACTAGTCAATGCTATTTTGAAGAAGTGTGAAAAATTTCAACAAGATCGGTGCATTCGTTTTCTATTTCGTTTCGCAAAAATAGTGTTTTGAGAAAAATGCGATATACCTGCGTCGCTCTCGGCCGGTCATTCCTAAAGGCTCTCTCTCTCCTTGCTAGACTTTTGCTCCGATTGACTTAAAACTTTGGGAGAATATTCTAGACACATTGTACCATTAGATAATAAAATATAAAAAATGAATTTTTTGAAGTTTTCAAACCCACGTAACCCCTTGATGAACTAAAAATTGGCTTGTTGACATCTCCATTATTTCTTACAAAATTAAAATGCGCGCTCGGTTGAGAGACAATGTACTAAATTCCGACCTGTTCTTTGAAACGAGAGGACTTGACTTTGAATCTTATTACTTCGAACTCACGATACGGTATTTTAAATGTACAATTTAAGCGTTTCACCAAAGCGAAAAGTTCGCCAGAACTTTCTTGATACTCGATACATAAATATGCGAGAAATTGTTTAAAAAATACTTCGTCTCGGTTCGAAAACACTGAGTTTCACAAGACGTGTCTCTGTTCCATCGGAGCTAAGACAAGCTGAAAAAGTTTTCACATTTCCTGCGAATAAGTCATGTTTTCTTGGAACACCTCGTACATAATGTAGCGCACTACCTGCCGAAGTAACAAAAGTTCACAATAAATCGTCGATATCTTCTCCTGACAAGCAATTCTTTATCGAATAAATCATGTGCCCCTCGACAACGCGCAATGGCCGAAGTAGACGACGTTAAACAATGTTGGAATCGCTCGTACCTTTTTTTAAACATCACTCACATTGGTTTGAAATTATTCAAAATCAATTTACACAAAGCTGCTCAAGAACGTTCCAGACTCACGAAACGTTGTGGATAAACGCAAATGAAATTTGGAAGGGTCGAAAAATAATTCTCTTCCGGCCGCACTTCCGGAAGTAATGGCGTTTTGAGAAAAATGAGGGAACTGGTCAACGAGAAAAATATTATTTTTTGGATATTAACCTCACTGTAAACAATTGCTCTTAATGTTTTTTTTTTCGTACGTCCCTCGCAGGCTCCTACGATCCCATCCCAAGGTAGGGCAAAAAAGGCAATTTTGAAGAAAAAAAAACGTTGAAAATCGACAAAATATTGTTCTTTGAAACAAAAAGATTGAATTCTCCGAAAAAAATTACTACATTTGACAACAAAAAAAAAACAAATATAGTCTTTTTGTATTTTCAAAAACATTGAGGGTCATCCCAGGTAGGGCAAAAAGGTAATTTTGAAAAAAAAAAAAACTAAAAGGATTGTATAATATCTGAAAAATCGCAGCTTGTTGGGAAAACGAATATTTTTTTCGAACCGCCACATTCTACTCATAAAGTCTTTTTTTTTCCATAGTCTTAGATGATTACAGTCAATTCTCGAATGTATCTTAATTATCGTCGAGTCCCCCGTAAGTTGCACTCGAATATTTAACGCGGACAACTTTTTGCCCGTGAACGGAGTCACGTCGGGATCTCGGGCTACTGTGTGGCTGTGCTGAAATTTTTTTTTCCACCAACTTCGCCAACTCCCTTCAATTTGATTATCCACGAATATCCCAGAGAGTACTCCCTGAGTACCTCGTAAATCTATAAGCGTCAACAACTTTTTGTACATGTGGGCATGCAAAAGTTCGGTCGGAATTTTACTGCTCGGCTATGCATTGAAAAAAAGTCAATAATTCCGGAGCCATTAAAAGTATTGATTTTCCATAAGAATAACGTCAAAAAGTTATTGACAAATGTGTTGGAAGGAAGGCGAATCTTCAAATGATAGATTTGAAGTTGGTTACCTACTGTGAATTGTATTTTGTGATTTTTTTTCAAATATTTCATCACGAAAGGTTTTTATTTTAGAAAATAATAATTTCGACACGAAAATCATCAATAATCGCGTTTCAGAAGAAACGTAAGTCTGAATTGTCTGAATTAGAAGTCTGAATTGTAAGTCTGAATTAGAAGGTCCAAAAAGGCTTTTTTCGGGTTTTTTTTTAGAAGAGAAAAGAACAAGTGAGCCCAGTAAACATTGAGGGATCTTTCCATGTATATTTGAAATGTATAAAAAAATGTTTCAACATGGAACAATAAATGACTGCAGATTTATCAGCCTATTCCATGTGCGTGCCACTGCAGTCCCCAATCGGCGGGAAAGATGCAACTCGTAATTCTTGACTGAACCAAATAAACCAATAAAATGTTCAATTGTCATATATTTTTCTTCTGGGTGAATTAAGAAAAAGCTGAAAAAATCGTGAAATTATAATGTTTCTCAGGATAAAAAAAACACTTTAACGTGCTGTAAAAATTATTTAAAAAGACTTTTTCAACGACTATTTTAATTCACTTTGAAGAGATTTTAATACTGAACAATATAAACTTTGGTTTGATTCAAAAGGTCGTTTAGTTTTTTTGCTATCACGCCCGCCAATTTGTAAAAATCGTAAAAATGCAAACTGGAGAAAACGCGTTTCAAAGTTTTTAAGGCCTTAGGCCACAGTAACGGGTATAAAATCATGTGCGAATTTAACAATTTTTTTTCGTATGAGAAAGTGACTCACTCATCAAATTAATTACACATCTATTTAGTATGAATATCAAGTTGTTAGAAAAAATATATACATATATTTTCTTCGATGTACAAAATGGCCGACTACACGGAACTTCTTGAAACAGCTTTTTTCCAATTGGCGTGACAAATAACTTCAACAATTTTCACTCGATTTATTTCAAATTTAAAAGTTATTTTCCTAATTGCATACCGCAGACGTACGCAATTTTGAAGAAAAAAACGTTGAAAATCGATAAAGTACGTACGGAATTTCTGATTAATTGAAAACTTTTCTTTTTATGAGCAGTTTATGAGCATTTATAACGAAATTTTTCACTGAAAATTCATGTCTCAAGTTCAAATACCTACAACTTTTGAATAAAACAATATTTTTTAAATTCCGTACGCACTTCCCTAGGTATTCTAATGTAGATTGACGAGAATTTTTGTTTTTTGTTCTAGGTAAAAAATTGCGGATGCTAAATGTCACGCCGCGGAGCGCCTAAAAAAAGATAACAAAAGAAAATATTCGTACTCGGCCATTTTGTACATAAAAAAAATATATATTTTTTCTAACAGCTTGATATTCATACTGAATAGATGTGTAATTAATTTTATGAGTGAATCACTTTTTCATACGAAAAAAAATTGTTAAATTCACAAATGATTTTAAAGCCGTTACTGTGGCCTACGGCCTTAATAGGAGGAAATATCAATATTAAATATCAATCGCTTCTCTGCTTTTGGCCTTGTATCTTCAAAAATATTTACAATTGGCCTCTGTAACTTTATAAATCTATTGTTGGATAGTTTATCTATCGATTTAAGCAATAAAAAAACGATTTTTCGGACCTTCTAATTCTGGCTTCCGCCTTAAAGTCTTTAGAATGTTTTAAAAATAATAGATTTGGATTTATTTGATTTATAGGTCGAGGCGAATCATGTGCAAATCTGTGTCATTTATTGTTTTCGAGCGAGTACCAAAAAGTTATCGGTCCGGTGTGAAAAATTTGCATACGCCAAGCTGATTCATTGCACGAGAGCGCTGGACATGCAGCTCCGATACGAGCCCGGCTAAAGGATCAAGTGTCCACAGAGCGAACGTGAGAAACTACATGTGCTGAAAATACTACAACGATCACCTCGCATTGTGCTATCGGTATCTCTCCATTGAGAAAATCGTATTTACTCTGAAAACGAATTTAGCAATAGTACAAAAATAAATTTTAAATAACATTACTGGGAGATCCTGGGTTTGGAGGAAAATGACACATTCCAAGTTGGTGGCCTGTCAGCTTTGGTGGTTTTTCGCATTTTTCTCAGCTAATTGTTCACCGATCCGAATGAATCCAGCGTCAAAATGTGTGTTTCTACCATGGCCAGGTCGAGTATCTCTTCGATTTGCGATCTACTCACCCAAAGTTCATTTCCTACCCTTTTCCAATTACGGTTCCGCGTGGCAAATGAACCTGGATTTTTTTTAAAGGGCTATCCAGTGTGACACTTAAAAAAAATCGATTTTTTTGCCTTTTTCGACAGTTTATACTTTCAAGAATATCATTATCATTTATATCATTTATATCAATATCATTTTATCTTGCAAAAATCGATAGTTAAATCTTTAAACGCGTTTTTCTTGAAATGAGATTTTTCAAATTTGCTGACATTGTAACTCAAAGAGCAATTATCCGATTGACTTGAAATTTGAACTGAGTACTCTTGAATATATTTACTCGACAATGAGGATATTTTCGATTGGACGAAAATTGACGATTTGGCATTCAAAAAAATGACCATTTTATAGGCAAGAAAACAGACATTTTTTTATAACTACGCCATTTTGTTAGATTTTGATATTTTTCGAAAATCCTACGTCATTGTACAGGAAATACCTTCCAGTTTAACCACATTTTTTCCTTTCTCGGTTTCAGCTACTCAATCGGCCGGAATCATGTCAGCAGTGGAGGAACTTTTTTTTCGGCGCCTCCGAAGGCAGCGCATAAGTCACTTGGATCTCAATATTTTTCTATGAAAAAATTATGAAATATAGGTCAAATATAGCCAAATATATACTTAATTTTCCGAAACATTTGATTGAGTATTTTTCTTCCAAAAAATTCCCGATAATCACCCAAATTTTTGGCGTGCACACTGGTATAGCCCATTAACGCGAGTCCGGCATGTATGTTTCTTTTCTTTGATCGTCGCACCTCGACTGTGAAAACTTTAATTCAGACCCACCGTATAGAAAAAAAATATCAGAAAACTTTTGATGCATTGCTCTACCGTTGCTCATTCGATGAATGCTGAGGAATGGTGATTTTTTCTTACACCCAGATATGGCCAATGAAAGTTCAACTTCGGCGTTTCCTCACTATAACGTTCTCCAGACAGAAAGATATTAAAATCCAAGCAATCTAGCTCGGCTTCTCATAGAGATTCGTGAATTGCGGTGGAATTTTAACGTCGATGACCGCAGTTAATGAGTCTGCGAGAGATATTGACTGCGGCTGAATTCACGTTCTTTTATCAGAAAGTCTGCTGAATTGCTGAGATCTCCATTCTTTTTGTCAAAAACGATCTATTGAGATATATGGGAAGTTTGAAGAAAAACTATCATTGTATATCGTCATCGAAAGAAATGCAGTGTTCTTCAACATTTATTCGTGGACCACTTGACTTTCCTTGAGATAAAAAAACTGACAATGCTTTCGAAGAACGTCGCCTTTCTTTGGATCTGTATTTATTATTGAGACATAATCTTTTAAACAATAATCTCAAGATCAGTAATTGAAATTATCCCTTGATTTTTGCAAACAATATTAATTGTTTGCAAAAAGAAACAACAATAAAAATTGTTCCTTGAAAAAATCATTGCCCAACTTTCTTACAGGACAAATTGTTTCCAAACAATATTAAGGTGGGAAATCCATTTATACGCCCGAAAATGAGTTATTTTCCATGATTTTTTTTAAACATAATAAAATGACCGAAACATTAAAAAATTTTGACATTATCTTATCGCAACTTTTAAGTGTTAATTGTTTTTCTTTTTTAAACAAAACAAAATGGCGGCGTTGTTAGGTATTCTTTTAGACGTCTTTTGAAAAACTGCTCATGTTTTAGCTCACAAAGTTATTGATCGATCTGGCTGATATTTTGGGAGGTTTCTCACTATAACATTATTGGAAAGATATACCTAAAGTTTTAAGGTTATCGCGTAAATAAATAACTTTTCAGGGTAAAAATTGTCGAGAAAATGATAGAAAATATAAAAATTTGATTACAAAGCCTACTTAATTTTTAATTATATACGTTTAAATATTTTTATAGGTATATCCTTCCGATAATGTTATAGTGAGACGACTCACAAAATTTCAACCAGATCGATCAATAACTTTTTGAGCTACAACGCGAGCAGATTTTCAAAAGCGCCTAAAGGAATACCTTATAACGCCGCCATTCTGTTTTGTTTAAAAAAGAAAAAAAAGTTTAACACTTGAAAGTTGTAATAAAATAATGTCAAAATTCTCTAATGATGCGGTTACTTTATCACCTTTACAAAAATCCATGAAAAATTACTCATTTTCGGGCGTTTAAGGCGAGATATACATTTAGACAGGAAGAAAATAAGCAATATTGAGGGATTTTTTAAACTAAGAAATAATTATTCTACAATTATCAAACTTTGGGTTTACTTCAATAGTATATTTAAGTATACGAAACAATTTTTCCAAATTAATTCATCATCAAAATGGCGGAGCTGTCGCAGAGTGTTACAGCAAGGTCGCCGCGGGAGTTGCGAATCGGCGTGCATTCTACGGAAAGTCTAGCTTTACGTAGACTTTGATTTGCAAAAAATTTCAAACATTTTTTCAGTTAGGACATGTATAGTTTCTATGTGACGGTAATTAAAATGAAGAAAATGCAAATTTGAGAAAATGGCACGCAGTTACAAAAAAGTCAACATTTCACGCAAAATTTCTGTAAAATGTGACTTAAAAAAGTAGGTTTTCTTCCAATTTTTCAAAAACACTTTTCGTCAAGTAGAAGGTACCATTATTATCAATATTTCTATCAAGTTTCAACTCAATCGGCTTAATAGTTTTTGAGTAATCCGGCACGCCAATTTCGATAATGCAGTTTTGAGAAAAACGCGTTTGAAGTTCACGCCCGCTCCGAATCCGAGCGGTGAGGTACAGCGTTGACGGGCTGTAACGTTTGAAGTTTTTCGAATTTCGCTTCGAAACTTTGGGAAAATATTCTACATATATCTTAGTTTTATCGTTTAAAGAGAAAAAAGAAATTGATTTTTTGATCGTTGTAAATGTACATCCCGCCTTAAAGGGACTCCCCCCTTAAGGGCGGAAAACACTGTCACAGGCCGTAAAAGGTCGTTTTCTGAATTTTTTTGGTCTACTGGATGACTAGATTATTTATTTGGCATTTGGCAAAAAGGTATGTTATAATGCACACGCTGAACTTATATTGTGTAAATTTTTATTTAAAAAAATACGAAATATACAACGTCATTTACTTATATTCGGGAGCTTAAAAAACACTACATTTTAAATACCAAGACTGCGTACAACGACAGCCCCTGGAGTTGCGGATTTTTTTTTTTTCAATTGAAAAGCGGCCAATTATAGCTAGAGTTATGATTTCGGTCAGGTCGAGAAGAGTCGTTTCGAGAAAAACGCGATTGGAAGTTTTGGTATACGTTAATTGTTACGCTACCTGATCTCACTGAATGGTCTGTAGCTTGGTAAATTTTCAATATTTTAGCTTCAATTTTTTTCTCATGGTATCAAATAATTGGAAAAAATACCAAAAATCGATTTTTTCACCCGTCACAGTGGTATCCTGCCTCAATTGTTGTCAACCCAAACAATATTCAATTGAAACATGGAGACCCTTTTAAAAATGTTGTTCCGTAACCTTTTCAATCAATATTGATTGAGAAATAAATGTGCAAAATCGTATATGCTAATTAAAAAAAAAATGATGGTACGAAAGTGGTCTCTGTGCTGTGCAATTTAAATGCTAAATCTCCAATAGCCATAAACGGGTCCTTGCGTTGTTGCAACACCTGTCATCAAGCATTCTTTTATATCGGTTTCCTTCAGTCCATTATACCCACAGATCGATTCGTTCGCCTCTCTCGTGGAAAGTAGCGAAATATTCGAGGGGGAAGATATCGTAAATATTTTTCAATTGCGCTGCGGAGAAGCTCGAAACCGAACGTGCACCTACGTACGAAGCGCGGAAACGAAAATTTCACGATAAATCGATGAACGGTGTGGAAAATGGTACAATTTTCACTGGTGCGTCAGCAAGAAAGCTGAGAGACAAGCCGACAATGCGAGAATCCCCGCTGAGCGAAAACGTGGCTCCAACCGGCTGATTTTCCTTCCACCTCGTTCGCCGGAATTAGTAACAGTCTCTGGAAGACCGAGCGACGCTCCGTAAAGGCTGTTGAGGGCTTGACATATTTTACATATCGCAATGTTATCACCAAGAGTAATGCCGGGGCAAAATTCATCAAGATTAACAATGTAAGACGAGTCGGAGACGAATTTATTTTATTGTTATGGTAGACCAGTCCTATATGATTTTTAGGGTCGTAGCGTTGAGCTTTGCGTTTAAGGTTAAAATAAGTTGAAAATAACACGTTTTCTATGTAATTACAATTTCTATATAATAAAAAAAAGTTTTCTGCATAATTAAATTTACTGTATAATTTTTTTAAATCCTACGCACCTACAAAGTTTCCTCGGAAAAAGAAACCAAAAAATTGACCGAAACAATGATTGAGTTAATGAAACCGTTTTTAATTGAGTATTCCTTTGAGCTTCCTTATACCTTGATTATAAATCATAAATTGAGCTTCGTTATAGGTATTACATTATATCGTATCGTTGCATTTTCTCAGGTTTTATTCTTGACGGATCGAGATGAAAAAAGTGCCGGGAAATTCTGGAAGCTTTATTTCCACATACCAAAGGTTTAAGAAAAAAAGCTTTTACCGCTACCACATACATTTTGTATATATATATATACATACACACGTACATTTAAAACCGGTTTTCAGGTTAAGCGCGTTTTGCCTACTAAAAACTAGTTCCGAAAATTGAAATTCGTCTTTAGAATTCAACAAGCCCAAACATTGACTTCATTCGGAAACCGTTTTAAGGCGTTACCCCCACTTGTAGCGCAAAAAAGGCCTTTTTCATGATTTTTTTTAAAGAAAACTACAAAACTTTTTTAATCGATCAATATACCATCTTAAAGAACACATCTTGAAGAACTTTCAGTAATTTTTTATTGAAAAATATTACATTGTTTAGTGGCAAATGGCCGTCAATGAAATAATGTTTTTATATACACGGTTTGCGGTGACCAACATTGCGGCGAAGTGGATCATCTGAAAAAAAAATGCGGATGGATTTAGTCAAATATAAGTATAAACTAGTCTTTAATCGAAGGATTTTAAAAAATATTCATTTTTCACAGAATGGCGGACAGTCAAAGTTAATGGTTCGATTTTAACGAAAAAAACGGCCGTTTTTTGGCTATAAAACGGCCATTTTTTTTCGAAAAAAAAATCGAATGATTAAAGACTACATTTTTATGTATTAAATAAGCCTGCAAAATTTCAAGAAGATCGGTTCATTAGTGTTCGAGTAATCTTGGTCACCGACTTCAGAAATGCCATTTTGAGAAAAACGCGTTTAAAGTTTCAATTTCAGCTTACACGAAGAAAATATTTTTTTTTGTAAACTTACATAGAGTCATGTATTCCGTGCCCATACAGAAGTATGGGCCCGGATACTTATACTTCAAAAAAATGCAATAAAAAAAATCGATTTTTTCAAAATCGCAAGTGGGGGTAACCCCTTAAGGAATTCAATTCGTCAGAACTAGTTTTTCCTAGTTCAGACATGTTTTAACTAATATTTGAATTTATTTATCAGTAAATTCGAGTTTGTACTAGAAAAAATTAGTTGTAACGAAGGCGTTCGGAGTAGTTTTTACTGGGCAAACACGTTTAAACTAAGAATGGGTGTTAACTGTAACACACACACACACACACACCTGCGCGTGCGCGCGTATGTACATATATAGAGGATGTCCTGTTATGAATGGATAATCCTGCTTCTGTCGATAGGTCAGATCGTGTCCTACTATATGCTGGAATTTCAGTTTAGTAAAAGTTCCACGGTTTTCGAGGTAAAAATCATCTGCATTTGGTTTTTCGCATGCCATTTCTATAAATGATAACTTCTTCGATCCGTTTTTTTTAAACATACTCTTGGTTATTTATTATGTCTAGAAAAGTCTTCTTTTTAACCTTAAATGTTAACCCGTACTTGCCACTGTGGGGTTCGAAACAACCCCACCACTTTTTTCACATGCAAAAATGTATCGATGATGTGTATTCTACAGAAATGTGGCAAGTAAGGGTTAAGGGGCCCGTCCACTTTGAAAATTTAAAAAAATCGAAAGCAAGCAAGGTTTGAAGAAATCGACGATGATGAGCAATCAGAAGGGATTTCGTACGGTGCAGGAATTGCACCGTACGAAATTGAGTTTAGGCAAGAGTTTTTCATAGTATAAACTTCAAACGCGTTTTTCTCGAAACAACGTTTTCAAAATTTAGCGCCATCGTATCTCTGAAACTAATAAACCGATGCTCTTGAAATTTGAAACAAATATTGTGAACATGATTCGTAACAAGATGACTCTCGATGGTTTTAAAATTTAGATTTTTACTCTTTTTTTTGCGAAAAACTGCGAAAAAACGCGTTTTTAAAAACTTTTTTCGTTTTTCATCGGCCATTTTTTTATTTTTTGTTAAAACTTTATATCCGAGGGTCATTTTGTAGCTGGTGTCATACTGAATCTAATGGATTTTGATTTTTTTGTTTCAGACAAGCCGTTGCCGAGTTGTGATAGTTTTTGTACTTAAAAATGGATTACAATGAATTAAACATTTTTTTTCATGGATTTCAAGACTATCAAGCCCAACAACTTTTATATTCATATCTTTTACAAAATCGTTTTAAAAAAACGCGAAAATAGCCTTTTTTCGTGGCTCCAAAGTGGACTGGCCCCTTAAGGAAACTTTATGATTAAAGATTTATGACATTCGCTGACGGAGTTTTTTCAAAATAATCATCGATAATGTTATACTTCTTCAAGTTGGTAGTAACGCAACATTTTTTCTCATTTACGTAATAAAAAAATAAGAATGCACTCTTTTGCCCTTTAATGATATATTTTATTGAAAATTAGCATCTGCAGAATAAATCGATGCATTTCTTTGAGGTTCATGGAAAAATAAGTTCATAAACCGTCATTCGACTCAACTGGACCGTTCCAACCTCCGTGAAGTTGCTGCGTCTCGATCGCGCTTCCCGAGCGTACTCCTTGTAATTTCTATCACTCGGCTAATTTTATGAGTAGGTATCATTAAGGAGTTTAGGGACAATTGACAAAATATTACCATTTGTTACAGTAAATATTTGTTACAGTAAATATACTGTGAAAACTGTAAATATTTAACCATTTGTTAAATATTTACAGTTTTTACAGACGTATTCAGAAAGGTCCGTAGAATAATAGGGAGATAGAGAGAGAGAGAGAGAGAGAGAGAGAGAGAGAGAGAGCCGGCAGATTCACTCCATTTCAACGTAAAGCTTAGGGCCATTATACAAAAAAAAAATTTGCAAGTAAACAGGAAATGCTCGTTCAAGCGTATTTCATTTGATTGATTGGTAGGCCTGACACTGGTGGGCGTGAATTTTGAAGTTGATTCGTCGGTGACAGGTTTTCGATAATTCCACCAGCCGGGGTATAGTTAGCGCTACCCCCCCGCGAGTGAATGTTGATTCGTCTGGTTTCCATTTGCAGAGTAGGAGCAGTTGCAGCGGCAAGTAAAAATGGAAAATTTATGAATATGCGGCTTAACAAGTAACTCGGGATGCATTGGACCCTGAGCCCTTCTGGCCTCTTGTACCTTTCGTAGATGTTGCACGAACAAACTTCGCAAAGGCACGGTCCGATAATCTACCTCTAAATTCGGACTAATCCGCGATGCAGCTGCGGTTCCGTATGAGTTTGTTCGAAAAGTTTGAACAAGGAGTCACGTGGCCTCGGGACGCGGTGTGCAGGTTGGGGTCCAAAATGTTTGCCGTACCTGCAGGACTTTTGCTCAGGGTGCATAAGCTCGAAATTTCGAAAATATGATTTTTGATTGCATAGTTTTTATAGCCTAGGGTCTTAAGGTGGTTGCTAAGCTATTGAGAAATAGTAAAAATTTGTTGAAATTTATTGAGGATATTTGCGAACAGGGGCTACGACTTCGTGTAGAATTTCAAGTACTTCGTCTGCGTGATTGTTGAGCAACTAGTTATCGAAGTTAGGCGCTTATACACGGGCGACATAGCAAAAGCTTCATGAGAACTCTAACACGACTGTCGCAACATAATAAAAATAGTAAGAATGGAATGGAAATAGGCGGAAAACATTCTTGAGATTTTTATGAATAATTGCAACGAAGAGTACAGCGTTTTGTCTGTCTCGTTATCGAGATATTCGTGAAATGAAACAGGAAATTTCAGCTTATTCGCGTAAAACGATAAAGCGCCCTACGGCACGTGGCAACGCTGCTGTCAAGTCGGCCATTTTGAATAGGCGCCAAAATTTGAAACGCACAAACTATTGCTTCCTTGCTATACATTTCTTACCGCCGTTTCATAAAGAGTATTTAAATATTTTGAATCATTCTTTACAGAAGCTGCAGTGCATGTGTTTCGACATAACCTTCAAATCAATTACGCGTCGTCCCTCGACTGCGCATTCTTTTTCCGGCTCGACTACTTTTTTCCGCCGCTTTCCAGGTTGTACCTGCTCCAACCGTCGATTGTACTGTTTTTCGGTTTGCATTTTTCCCTTCCATCTTTTCATTTTCGCCGAACAAAAAAACGAAATTCGCGAAGGATGTTTGACAGCTACGCGCGCGCGATGTGGCGTTCGTATCTGAGCTCAGTGATACCAGTTACTGAGAACTAAGTTGCGCGTTTGCCACATTTCAACTCGATTAATAACTTATTCGCGATGTAAATAAACAAAAAACGATTAATAACATTTCTAAACAGTGAGTTATATGCATTCCACATATTTATTAGCTGAAAATTATGTACTTTACATAATTAAAGTTATGTATTTTACGGTTATGTATTTTACGTAACCGAAAATTTGATTATTCCAGGTTGCCAGCCGTTACAGGCGCCCGTGTTTAAGCATGTGCATTCTCCTCTTACCGCCTGCCCCGCAAAGACCCTGAGCAGCCTCCTCAACTTCAATTTGCAACAAACATTTTGTAGAAATTTCAACAATTGACGGAGTTGTGACGATTTTTGCGAAGGGCCAGATCGGCTACCGTGATTCATCCTTTTTTTGCTTTTTTTTTTCTCTACACGCTGATTTATAAAGAGGTTTAAATTGTGGTCAATTTGTATTTGTCCGATTCACTTCAAATTCGAACAGAGCATAGTTTATAACATTTTCTATCGATGAAAAGAGAAAAATACAGTTTTTTCCTCTTGAAATTTTACCACAAACCCCTTAGTTCTCGAGTTACGGTGATTAAATTATCTGATTTTTTACTCAAAAAGGTGAAAAAAAATTTCGCCAACTCAATGAGAACCGATCCAACTTTTTACTATCACGAGGTTTTCCTTGAACCCTTGTCGTTTTCGCGTTACACGTTTTTTTTTCAAATTGTCTCTTTTTTAAATCTAAATATCTTTAGAAAAAAAAATCGTACGAAAATTTTAAAAAATTGAAGCTTCAGCTTCCCCCTTTATGATTCCGGTCACAGAAATGCATTTTAAAAAATTTGTCTCTAAACGGGGTCCACCAGAAAAGGAGCAAAAAAGGCGAAAAATTGTCGTTTTCGGAAAAAGGCACCAGTCGTAAAAAAAATCGTAAAATTTTTTCAAAAAAAAACGGAATGAAGGTGGATTCCTCGCCGTTAAAATGCCGTTTATTAAGGGAAGGGTAGGAGTTTCAGCGTGAAAAAAAACACTTTTTTGCGAATTCTTTTCATCTATATGGATAGAGTAAATTTATTGAAACCTTTTGTACATTGTTAAGTGTCATTTCAAGAACATTCCGTGAAATTTGTGCGCGAAAATATCCACAAACAAGCCGGTGACAAAGCTTTTCCAAGAACGCCTTTGGAAAAACACGATTTGCGGTGTTCACTGTATCTCAGCTAGAAATTATCGGAAATCAAGTACCATTAAAATTTAGTCAAACTATCATCAAATCCTCCCCCCAACGGTTTTTGATAATTTTTTTTCATTTCTATATTTTTGGTGGTCATGTAAAGTGAAAAGTGCTATTTTTCACGAGAAATTCCGCCATTTTGGGGGTGGAAAACCGTCTGAATGTAAAAAAAAATCTCAAACTAACCGTTGGGGTGAGGTATTTTATATGTAGAAAGTGTGTACCAAGTTTGAAATAAATCGGTCATGTAGCTTTCAAATGGCAGTGAACACGGACTTTGAAAAAGTGGTTTCGAGAAAAACGTGGCACCGGCTTGCTTGTGGATATTTTCGCGTACAAATTTCACGGAATGTTCTTGAAATGACACTTAACAATGTACAAAAGGTTTCAATAAATTTACTCTATCTATATAGATGAAAAAATTTTGCAAAATTTTCGCAAATTTTGAAAATTAAAAAAATTTGCAAAAAGTTTTCACGCTGAAACCCCTACCCTCACCTTAAATTCATTTATGTCAACTATCGGCGAAATGCGCAAAAAATCGTTGCGGAACTTTTTTGAATTTTTGTCCGGAAACTTTTCACCGGTAGTGTAAATTTTCGTGATTTTCGTCCTGCCAGGTGTTTCGCTCAGTGGTCACCTATCCGAGTATTGGCCAACGCTGTTTGACACGAGAAAACGCCGGGCCGCACGCCAAACCCGTAGCCACCAGTCTCGGCGGTATAAACATCGAGTAATTTAATATTGCGGTCTCGCGCTGTCACTGGGAGAAAAGCTCTTTGAATCGCCCCTCACCCTGTATCACGGGCGCCTGCTTTTCATAGCTACATATGCAGTTCGCACACCCATTTCGTTTGCCTTGTAAATGTAGGTAACAAGAAATTTGAATTCTCTCCTCCCCGTTTCGAAAGCACACAAACGCTATGAACTTCAGGCTTATGCACCGAATCGCCTGCTTCGCGCACTCAGCTCAGGCTCCGACGGCATCGAAAGTGCAGAAGAAATCGTTTCCGACGAATATCCTTACAAACTTTTCGGCGGGTCTTGTCTCTACGCCGGGCGTAAAAAAGTTGTTCCGGGAGCGCATAATATGCGGTAGTTGAGGTACCCACCCACGTACTCAACTTTGCAAACATGCCATAGATTTTCATTTGAAAGTAAATGCCTCCTTTCCCAAACGTTGCACCAAACATGCTGGTGAAAAAACCGTCTCTCAGGTTAAAAAATTTGGACTGACAGTTAGCTGTCAGCCCGAGAATGTTTGGGTGCTTGATGAAATGCCACAGGGCGATGAAAATTGGATGCATCGTTGTCTCGTTTGTTTTCAGCCTGCATGCAACATTTGGTAACGATCCACTCAACCGCTGTGAAATTTTGTTTGAAGTCTTCAATTTTTAGCATTACTCCAGCTCGTTAACGGAATTAGGTACAGGTCTGAAATTTGAATATTTTGTGTAGAATGTTGACCCAAAACCAAATATTGAATTAAATATTCAATGAAACATTTTTCATGAGGGTCTCATACATGAAAAAGAAGTAGGACCTTTTTTTTATTTCCCCGGCGTGTGGAGCGTCATTTTTTAAGGGGTAAGGCCACAGTATAATTGTCAAAAAATCGATTTTTTTCGCTAAAACGGTGCTTTATCATCATAAGAATAAGTTACTATTCGATTTATAGCAAGAACATTTTTTTTTCACCGACTTTGAGCGTCTAACGTAAGCCCACCTCTGGCACGGCCATAGAGTACCTAAAACTTTAAACGCGTTTTTCTTGATACAGTTTTTTTCCAATTGGCGTAACAAATACTTCAACAATTTTCACTCGATTTACTTCAAATTTAAAAGTTATGTTCCTAATTGCGTTTCGCAGAGAAGTACGTACGGAATTTATGATTAATCGAAATCTTTTCATTTTATGAGCAGTTTTATACGAAATTTTTCACTGAAAATTCATTCAAATACCTACAACTTTTAAATAAAACAATATTTTTTAAATTCCGTACGTATTTCCTTAGGTATTCTAATGTAGATTGACGAGAATTTTTGTTTTTTGTTATAGGTCAAAAATTGTGAATGCTCTATGTTACGCCGCGGAGCGCCTAAAAAAAGATAACAAAAGAAAATATTAGTAGTCGGCCATTTTGTACATCGAAAAAAAAATCTAACAGCTTGATATTCATACTAAATAGATGTGTAATTAATTATATGAGTGAATCACTTTTTCATACGGAAAAAATGTTAAATTCGTACATGATTTTATACCCGTTACTGTGGCGTAAACCCTTAAAGCTCATTGAGTAGAGTACAAATATATTTTTCCTTTTTTATGTTAACAAATATAGGAATGGGAGCTGTGAAAGTTGTCAGTTTTAGACCATTTCTGTTACGGGGTCTATCTCAAAAACTAAACTAGTTAGGAATTTGGCATTTCTGTATATTATGTACCATATACTGGATTTAAACAACAAATACTGAGAACGCCGATTCATAATGTGGTATATATAATAATTTATTTTATACATAATAAAATAAATGGACAAAAAAAATATACAAAATTATTGTTATTGAAATATTTACAATACCAAATGACTTGTTTTTGGAGTCGGTGCCGGCCAAAAACGAGAGATCGACGTCACGGAAGAAACGAGATTGCAAATTAAAAAAGACTGTAGATCATATATTTCATTTATTTTTCTTCGCTTCCTCTTTTTCTACGAGAAAATGTGACAATATTGGCAATTGGCTGGTTTCGGCTCCAAAAATAAATCATTTGGTATTGTAAATATTGAAATAATAATAATTTTTATATATTTTCATTATTAGCTTACAGCAGGAGTATACAAGGTTTTCTTTAGCTATCATCACCCCACATGGTTTCAGTTTAGTACTACCTCAGAACTAAGACAGAAAAAAAAACATGACCTAATTAATTATGTAGTTAAAAAAAGTTAATTGCTCATATGTACGGATCCCTAATAGAGCGAGGCCCAACTCGCACTTGTTTTGGGTTCAGGCCACGAAAATCACTCCAACATTTCGTAGGATCATGGTCGATCATCGGAAAGTCGAGGCTTCGAAACAAATTTTGAATTTCAGTCGTTGTAAAGAGATAGAAAAATATAGAACATTTGCGCTGCATTCCAACGACGCAATTTTCATCACCATGATTTTTTTTTGACCTCGAGTTAATATGCTCGCGAGATGATTGAGACGAAAAAAGTTCTCCAATGAGGATCTCGGCCATTGCTTGATTATCGTTTTATTTTGATCTCGATAGTTCCTCCATAGGTTCCACTGGTGAAATCTGATAACTGATATGAATGTCCAGATAGTCCAATCGAACAATCTATTGGGGCAGTAGAGTATCGCATTCGCATAGACTTTCGAATAAATTGATACAGAGCGGCAATTTTCACTTCCCGTTGAACCAATTTAATTAATAAAGAGGAACGTTGTTGAAGTTTCCATCGTTGAAAGGCAACGAAATATAACTTTTCTTTAATTGCTCACATTTTCAATCGCTGCCTTAAGGTGCGGAAATCACTCGAATGATTTTTCCTAGTTTTAGTACAGATGTACGATTACAATCCAAAAAATTGGATTACAATAACAATGAAGAAATTTAAAAAAAAACAGAACTAGTTGTTGAATACCAACAATGCAAATTTCAATGCCACGAAGAGGATCTATTACGAATCGTGACCCTAGTCTAGATAAGATATTCACGAGAAAGCAAAGAAACGAATTAAATTTGTATTATCTCGAAACCCTCCATTGTGCTCAATATTTTTAACGTCGAAAAAGTTTTCGTCGAATATTGACATCGTGTCGATGATTCCGAAAAAACAGTATAAAAATTGGCAATATTGGGTTTTTGGTATTTTTTTTGCTTATGGCAATATATTTTGGTATTTTTTTTGCTCATGGCAATATATTTTGGTATTTTTTTTTTGCTCATGGCAATATATTTTGGTATTTTTTTGCTCATGGCAATATATTTTGGTATTTTTTTTGCTCATGGCAATATATTTTGGTATTTTTTTGCTTATAGCAATATATTTTGGTATTTTTTTGCTCAATATCCATAGCAATTTTCGTTTCATTTTTCACGTACATAAATATCCAAAATGATTTAATGGTTAAAATAAACTAATTGAAAATACAAGAAGTTGCGATAATTTCTCGCAAGACATTTCGTTCGGTGCAAATTTTCGCCCCAATTTCACGGTTTAATGTAATAAGCGAGGTATACGCTTCTTATACGAGGTTGAGAAAGCGCCTGATGTAATCAGCGATTCGACGATGCATGTGCAATTATCGTGGTCGAGTTTTTTACCCAAGCCAATTGGCAAGCGGATCCCGCCGTAATTCCGTACTTTAATTCTCCATAAAAAACAATTTCGTTTCAATTCCGTTGAATTTCAAATCCTGAAATTTCAACGTCACTTACCTTCTTTCCCTATTTCTTTGTCAAATGGACACATTGCAAGGGCCAATTCTTCCTTAAACGACCTAATTCAAATACAGGAAGATGCATGGAACAATTCTCCAGGCCATGTAATTATTCTAGTATAAAATACCGCACTATTTATCCGAATTGCTTGAAAAAAAATTGGATCCGCAGCGTTGTAGGGGACGGTTTCCCGCGGCGATTCTTCGCTTCCAGCGATATTATCAACATTCGGAGTTCATGTGCCAGCACAGCATGGAATATCCTCACTCACGTTTATAATCACAAACCCTATCGCAGTTTTAATCTATGTAAATCTGTATGTACAAAATGAGCAACGCATAAATGCCCACAATTATCCGTTTAACAAATTTAATTATGAATTTAAAGAATCAAAGGGATATTTTATGTCCGATATTTGCATTAACATGTGAGTCGAAATGTATACAATGATTTTCGTTTTTCTTCATCTTTTTAACCTGATCTTTGGACAAATGAGGT